>VTFQ01000023.1:36290542-36808042 GCA_036281575.1 Ancherythroculter nigrocauda
AGAATAAATAAGCTTACAGTTTGGACTTAAAAGTAGACAGAGAGGGTGCTGATCTGATGCATAGTGGTAAACTATTCCAAAGATTGGGACTGGCTGCCTCAAACGCACCCCTATGTTTCAGTCTGGTTCTTGGCACCTTTAGCTGAATTTGATTCCCTGACCCAAGCGATTAGGGGGCTGATGAATTGAAATGAGGTCAGAGAGATATGAGGGTGCAAGCTTATGAATAGATTTATAAACTAGTGTGAGTACTCTGAAATCAATTATATAACATACAGGCAACCAGTGAAGGGAAGCAGTATAGGCGTGATATGCTCCTGCTTATGTGTACACGTCAATAACCTAGCAGCAGAGTTCTGTACTAATTGCAAGCATGCAAGGACGGAGTGACTAAGGCCAAATTAAAGCAAATTGCATTAATCCAAACAGGATGAAATGAAAGCATAAATGACCTTTTGTGTATCCTTAAAATTAACAAATGGCTTGAGATTTGGTGATACAATCCGGGTTAATACCCGGACATTTTTTCACAAAGCTTCAACAGTTACTCCTATTGGATGTGGTTCGTCCTACTTGGAGGTATGCCGACATTATCCTGGATACCAGCTCTCAATACACCACAAAGACTTGCTGTCCTGGTCACAGATGAGCCGGCGGAATGGGCACCAACAATCTGTCCTCTTTTGAACACTGATATGTCTCCCATTGTGTTGTGTGGATTGTAATATTTTATGTACAGCTGTACTATTGCTCTGCAAATTCAACCTTCACACTCTACTCTCGCTGATGAAACATGCAATCAGTGAAGATTGCGTACTATATATAGGCATAAAATGTACAACACTAAATGTTATTAATGTATTGTAAATATTGCTCTTCATGACTCTATTAGTTATTAGACTATATTATCGAATATTAAACAGAACTGTGGAAAGCATCTTTTATTTTTTGTTTCTAAATTGGACATTTTAAATCTACTGTCTTGTCTTGACCATCCTTAGCATCTGCTGGTTATTCTGCCACTCAATCACACACAAAAAAGTAGTCACTGTCGAGTACAGTAAGAGCAGAGATTTGTATCCACAGATAAGCAAATCAAGACGTTGCCCAGTTGGGGTCCGTGGCCCATGCATGACCCCTAACAGCTCTCCAGGCGCACAGTGCATATATATCTTGATGGATGTTTCCTCCACACATGTTAGAATAGGGACTTTAAGCAGCAGCTGCTGATAAAACGGCAACAGCATTCTGTTGCACATGCGCAAATTTAACTGCTACTTCTTGACGTTCTACTGTAACCGTCTACTATGGGAGAGTAGCCGATTTGCCGTAGTCGATAATAGTCGATTTTAGTTGTATATGCATGTCATTTAATGCCAAAAGCAACCATTCTCTTGCTTTTATTTACATGTAATGTATAGTTTACTATGTCAAATGATCCACGCATCCTCTTTGTTCTTGCTTAGCGATTTTTGCGTTCTTTAGCTACGGCAGTTGGCAGTTTACTTCCGGTCGCTGTTGGCGTTCCATCAACAGCTGTTGCTTAAAGTTCCTTATAACTCTGTTCATACGCACCAAGAGGAAACCTCCATCCATGACAAAAAGGGGAGCAGCTATATATTATGGAGGGAAAAGTCGATAAATGAAAGAACATCCAGTTCTGCTGAGTATGAATAAAAGATAACTGAAGCTAAATTCAATCTGAAGATCGGAATACCTGATCAAAAGCAGCATCCCAAAAAAGACCAAAAAAATAGATTAGGAGAGGCAGACAAAAAGGGAATAAGGTTGCTTTCTGGCTCTGACACTGTACTCTTGCTGCAGATGGAAAAGCTTCAATAGAGCCGCTGATGAGATTTAAATGAGTATTACTGTTCCTGCTCCTGATGGCCACAGAGGAGAAAGACGGATGCAGATCACATACTCAGTGCATCAGCAGGAGAACTTGCACAACACTCTCTTATCTTTGAAAGAGAGAGAGAGAGAGAGAGAGAGAGAGATGAAGTGGATGATGAGGAGCGATAGATGCGACGGGGGGAAGACTTTCTAGCATGTGGAATATCTAGCAATTCCGAGTAGGGGACTCGCAGGCAGCCGGCGGCCTCTGACACCAAATGAGTCTCATGCATTTATGCATGTGTTGAGGCAATGGATTTGATGAATGTTTCTCTATCTGTAACCTTAGACAAGTGATTCACTAATGTGTTTACAGAGGAATTTTAAATGTCTCACAGCATCCAGAGGCAGAATCGGGTACTTCACATCAGGTGTAACCGCTCATTTGGCCCCTTCATCTCATTCTTTGGTTCTCAATCACAATGTATAACTGTGCTTTAGAGGAATGACACGTTCCCACCTCACCTCTGGGTCTTGATTTGGGAGAGAACTATTGTGTGCTCATAAACAAGACAAGACAAACTGTTTGAGGGAGGAACATAATCGCTTCTGTGCCTTTTATACCCACAATGCAAAAGGGAAATGTCACTGTGTAAAGAGGGGAAAGTTTTCTTCTTTGTTCTGTTTACTGTCACCCTTACAAGTTCCCACAAAGTCTCAGAGCATATCAGGGAATAAACCCTAAACATTAAATAAAGCAATCCTTCCCCCATGACACCGCGTCTACACCGGATGTAACCATTATCACTCGCAATGCAACAGCTAAAAGCTGTCTACACTGGACTAGGGATGCACCGATCCGCCTTTATCGCTTCCGATACCTGGGTTTCGGTATCGGCCGATACAGATACTGATCCGATATTCCGATATTCAGTGTAGTATTCAACTTTTAATGTTTTTGTGTCTTTTGTGGAGCTTAACAATAACACAGAATAGTACACGCACAATATCGGATTTGGATCGGTCCCATCTGGCCGATACCTGATCCGGCAAAAATGGCAGTATCGGAGCCGATACCCGATCTGAGTATCGGATTGGTGCATCCCTACACTGGACACAACAAAGGTCCGGTTGCAAAGCATTTGTCCTTCGTGTCAGTACGTCATAAATAGAACGAGGCATCAGTTACTGTCTGAGATTTGTCGCTCGTGTCACATCTAGTGTAGACAGCATCACCGATTATAATGGGTTCTATTGGCTTTTGTCACGCCGCTCGCGTCTGGTGTAGACATGGTTTGAGAGTTTTGTGTAAGTTACTAGACTGATGTATTTAGCTTTAAAATGTACAAAATGTTCAACATGTTCAAAAAAGTCTCACAAAATTCCATGAGAATCAATTAGGGATGCACCGATGCATTGGCCGCCGATATTTATCAGCCAATTTTTGCTCAATTTACAACTATCGGCATATCAGCTGTAGCAGGAAAGAGGCCGATATAACAAACTGATGGTTTATAAATTAATTACGTGAAGGCGCTGAGCTATATAATGACTGTTGCGTAATCCTAGAGCCGCTGTCTGTGCTTTAAAGTTAATCAAATAACAAAAGATCGCACACTATTCTTGACTAAATAACTTTTGTAACTTTCATAAGTGTAGCAGACCCCATCGGAATGATGACCAAAACTTTACTGATGTTTTATAAAGTTCATTGCATCCGTTTTCACTCCAAATAAATCACCACAAAAGCTAAACAATACAGAGCACAAGAAGTGCACATTAATCTCTCTCTCCATTGCATTATCATCAACATACAGCGAATTGCTCAAAACACTTATTACAACTAACAGTTAACAAATACATACAGATCTTATGCCTTTTCGGGGGATGCTTACGGGCAAACTTTAAATCTGCAAAATACCTCTGAAGAACTGTGTGCTCTTCATTACCTGTATTATAGCAAACCCGTCAAAATAAGAGTCCCACCTTAGTAAAGGAGATTAATCAATAAAGTCTGTTACAATAAAGAAGGATTAATATGTATTTAATTTATACAGTGTAGAATATGCAGTGCTATTTTACATTTGTTTACTTTATTTCTGTACCTGAAACTATTTGACCTGACTATTAAACCAACCTAAAAAGCACTGTTTATTTCATATGTATCTTTGTTCTGTTGTATTTATGTAGGCCTGCTGAATGTTAAATGGATCCAATCCATGTTCATTAAAAATTTTTTGATGATGCAGCAATAAACCTGTTAGTATATTTTAATGCAGGTGTTTTTGAACTTTGCTTATTTAAAACATGATCAAAATACTATCCATTTTGATGACAAAATATCAAATAAGAGATGAAGTGACAAATATCGGTATTGGCCAATAATTGTTTGTTAATATCGGTATTGGTATCGGCCCCAAAAAATAATATCGGTGCATCCCTAAAATCAACATAAGCAAAGTGACAAATATCGGTATCGGCCAATAATTGTTTGTTAATATCGGTATTAGTATCGGCCCCAAAATATAATATCGGTGCATCCCTAGAATCAACATAAGCAAAGTGACAAATATCGGTATCGGCCAATAATTGTTTGTTAATATCGGTATTAGTATCGGCCCCAAAAAATAATATCGGTGCATCCCTAGAATCAACATAAGCAAAGTGACAAATATCGGTATCGGCCAATAATTGTTTGTTAATATCGGTATTGGTATCGGCCTCAAAAAATAATATCGGTGCATCCCTAGAATCAACATAAGCAAAGTGACAAATATCGGTATCGGCCAATAATTGTTTGTTAATATCGGTATTAGTATCGGCCCCAAAAAATAATATCGGTGCATCCCTAGAATCAACATAAGCAAAGTGAAAGTACCATTATGAATCACAAAGTAAAAGAAAACAACAACAACAAAAAAATGTAACACACTATGGTCTCATAGACTTCAGTTATGCACTAGACTAGTTATCCACAAGACTGTCTTGATTGTCAGCCTATGTCTGTCTGTTTTGCTCCCGACATCATGCTCTGCCCTGCAGCCTCCATCTGGCAGGTCTTTCACTGCCGAACTTCCTCTCAGGTATGAAAAATGTTTCAATTATTCCTGTAAATGAGACGCTTTCAAACTGAGACCAGCCGCCATATTTATACCAGCCTGTTTAATTAGGCTGGGTTTAGAGATCAATTCATTCTGAGGCTCTCCAGAGACTTAGAGCCAGATAGAGAGATAGAGAATTAGCAGAAAGAAACAAACAGCAGATTTATAAAGAATAACTCACAGTTTTGAGTCTGTTGGATCTTCTAAGGGCCCCCAAAAGCTGGAAGAGAACGATCACATGGGTAAACCATGTCAAAGCCCCAAGGAGTCTCCAGCCCAGGTCCTCCATTTGCAAATAGATGGATGAGGTGTTAAAGCAGTGTTTAACATCTGGTAAGAAACCCACTTCTCCTCTTATTAGAAAAAAATATGGAGAAATATCACTCCCATGATGCCAATGTAAACAAATAACAGCAGGCTGGTGGCAGAAGGGGATTTGGAGGTTGAACGCAAAAGGAGACAGGAGTGAATGACTAGAAGAGCTGGTGACAGAAATCACGAGAAATACGAGACAAGAAATCTGCTGATTTCAAAACAGGAGATTCATGACAAGGAACAAGATAAAAAACGAATTTCCAAGAGGCAACAAACAACTCAAATATGATGACAGATCAAACATCCTGGAAAATGATTCTGTTGCCTAAAGGAAATTCAAATTAATCTTAATTGTACACATGAAAGAAAAATACAGACAGAGTCCAGATGAGGAACTTTTTCTTGCCGCAAGAAAACAAACAAAAGCATTTTATTTCCTCTTGCATGTCACATCCCGAAACTCTCGTGCCAGCCAATCTCGCCGTCTTTCTCGCAGTGCTCCATTGATCCCATCCACGCTGAGCTGCAGTTGACAGTCGCCGCAGCTGTGAAGCATCTGAGCCGCTAAACGCCAGCCAATGGGCAACACTGCAGTATTCACAGCTGGAATAAATGACAATCAATAACTGTAATGACAATACCAGCAGGGCTGACAGAGGTCTCATCCCTCCTGCTAAAGACTGTATTAGTAAAGCAGCGGAACGCGTCTTGTTGTGCTCTCTAAGGCTTTGCAACACAACCAATGCCAGAAGTTCTGTTTCCCATTCTGTATCACATGAATAAACACAAATACAGCCATGGATTTAGCACCTCCTGGTGTGGCGAGCTGTGTTTTAAGCTGAACGCATGCCATAGATGCTGCCAAATTAGTTGGATCAATGCAGTAGCGAAGATAATAACATGGTGATCAGAGATGAAACTGATTCTCTGTGACAGTCAGTGCAGTGTGGTCTGCGGATGCTGCTGTGTACACATCAGTGGTTGGAGAGGAGATTAATTTTCTCAGGCTCGCCATATCAAAGGCGAAGTCGGCAGGACGGGTCTCTCTGTTTGGACGCTGCCTGAGGGACGCCTACAGGGACAGAGAAGACCTCAGAAAATCTCTACTATGGACTCGTGCCATCCAGCGCTGGTCTTTTAAGTGTTGAGAAGGTAAAGCAAAGGTTCAAAGTGAGAGATCTCAAAGTTAAAATGAAGACAGCATGATGGACTAAAGTTATGAATGATAAAAGTAAGGTGAAATCTGAGAAGACATGGTTCCCACAGTCAGTTCAATGACTTTCTGCATATCGCATAAAAATGGCAACAGTTTCTCTAACTGGCAATCTGTTAACAGGAGGAAAAAGTGATTCATCTCATGATTTCACAACCATCTTCAGAAAGTACAATGAAACAGTAATATATCAATAAAATAAATGAATACTTTTATTCAACAAGGACACATTAAATTAATCAAAAGTGACAGCAAATACATTAACAATGCTACAAAAGATTTCTCTTTCAAATAAAAGCTCTACCTGCTATTCATCAAAAAATATTGAGAAAAAAATGTATCACCGTTTCCACAAAAATATCACAGATATATCACAAATTAGGCTTTGCCATCACAGGATTTTAAATTGTAATATTTTACAATAAATGCAGCATTGATGAGCATGAGCATATTCTTTCAAAAAATATTTAATCTATTAAGAATTTAGTACTTTTCAATGGACCAAACTTTTTCTTACAATCTACATAATACTTTTTCTTTCCTTTGCACAATAAAGCCATCCCTACAACAATACATAAAAAAACCCAAATTGTGTTGGTCAAACAATTTCTTCCTGTCTAATTAGCTTGGCCAGTATAAGCTGCAAAGAGACTTCATGCCAATAGTCAAAAATCTGGCTAATGGTTAAAAATCTGGGCTGGTAACCACATGGGATTGATCCATGAACCTTGAGCAGGTACCTAAAAATCAAGTTTGATGCTAGAGCGTCAAACTCAAGGTTACACTAGAGCGTCAAACTCATTTTAGGTTGAGGGCATTATGGGAAAAAAATTTAACCAAGTGCGGGTCGATTTTTTTTTTAAACCTTAGTGAGATTAGTTAGATTTTTAAAATAATGTTTTATTTAATATTTTTTATTATTGATTTTTTTTATATGGCCATTTCCAATTTATTTGGAGGAAATTTGATACCGGTTGCCAATTTTTTTCTTTATTTCTTTATTTTTATTTGTTGTTTTATTTGTTCTATAACTAGGGATGCACCGATCCACCTTTTTCGCTTCTGATACCGATTCCAATACCTGGGATTCAGTATCGGCCGATACCGATCCGATATTCAAGTAATAATAAAAAAGTGCTAAATTAACTAATAAACTGTATGCCTCACTGTGTGGAAGAAACTGGGATCATTCTTTTGTGCAAGGCATCAGGCTTCAACTTAAACATTACTTTCCTAACTTTGTAAATCAAAATAACAAACAGACACAAATGTAGTGAATTATTTATTAAATAATTGTGCATCAGTGCAACAACTGTAAATAAACCAATAGCTTCACTAGCTTGGTAGACATTCAAAATAAACAGGAGTCCAGCTGATTCCTTCATCTATGACTCATGGCTTGTTTTTCATGAATGCTTGAGTCATACATGACATAAACTAAATATATTTATATATAAATATAGGCTATACTATAAAATTAAAAGACATTTCTTTTAAATTTATAGCTGAGTTTTTTTTTAATAAGGCAGCAACGTATGATAGATAGGACAGAACAAAAAAATGCTATTAACAATCTTTCATTGAGCAAAAGTACGGCTCCCATACAGAGCAGCACAAAGCACTTATGCGTATCCTGTGTGCAGAATGATTGAAAAGTTCATTGAAAAGTTGTGCATTGAAAAGTTCAAAGCACAAAGTGAAGTTATATTGATGCATATTGTATTACCGGTATCTTGATGAAGTATAATAATAGAAACACTGATTCATCTTGGAGAGAGTTCCATTGTGTTGACTGTCATAACCGAACGCGACACGCAGTCTGAATGCTGAATGGAGAGAATGACTGACAGCCGCAGCGGAGAAACTTTAATTTAATGACTTAAATATTCATCTGTACCTCACATTAAACTATGGAATGGCTTCAGAACACTAGGAATATAGTGCACGGAAACTTTATGGTCTTTTGTGGAGCTCAACAATAACACAGAATAGTACATGCACAATATCGGATTTGGATCGGTCCCATTCGGCCGATACCTGATCCAGCAAAAATGGCAGTATTGGAGCCGATACCCGATCTGAGTATCGGATCGGTGCATCCATATCTATAACAGGCTAAACTGGCCTTAACCCTTAAATGCATACCTCGGGTCTTTAGTGACCCGGGACATCATTCACTACCCTCCTCCTCATTATTTTTTTAAATTTAGACATCATCCTTCTTGGTATTCCTCAATCAATTCATTATAAAGAATATAACAAGAAAAAAATCATAAAAGAATGCCTATTTTTGTAGTCATTTTTTGTAAAAATTGTATAGGGTCGCTAACGACCCGAGCTGTGTATGAGTGTACGTATATTTTTTCTGCACAACAATAATTGAATCTTAGATGACGGAATAAGTGCAATTCACCTTTCTTCTACAAGGTGGCAATGTCTGATACACAATGCTGAAGTGACGACTCATTCAGACAGAAAATGAAATAATAAGAAAAACATGAAATGGCTCAGCGATTTACTGCAGAATGCAATCAAATATGACTAACTGTCACTGCATGGATCTGGTGAAGCTGTTAGCGATCGAAATATTGATTTTGAAGATGTTGAAAATTATATAGTTTTGAGAATACGTTTGAGATCGTGAATGGGCTCATATTCGTGACCTCAAACATAAAACTAGCCCATTATTGGCTGAATTTACTGGGAAATGAGCTCTGACGAGGACAGTGATGATGGCATAAAACATCTGCTCAAACTGAAAGCTTTCAAGCTCCAAAAGGTAACAAAATATGCATTATTTTATTCTTCTGTAATTGTTACTCTAATATCAGAGGAGTTTTATATTATCGCGACAGGTAGAGATCCTTCCGTGTTAGATATAGATCCGGGTCGATAAAGACCCGAATATGTAAGAACGATTGGTGAAACAGTCGTGCATTTAAGGGCTAAACAAAAAAAACAAAAAAATGTGTGTAGCCATTTGGTTTACAGGCACCACTGCATTTTGAGCATGAGCAGTTGTTTTTGATTTAAAATTAGATTTTATAATTTCAAGATTTACAGAAAAAAAAAAAACAGCATGGTCTGACTTTATAGCTTTGTGAAATTATGCTACATAAGACACCTGCACAAAACAAAAATAGCAAACAGACTGAATGAAAATGCAAATTCACTCTCTGTCAGTAGGTGGCGCTTGTGAAACAGCAGCAATATAGCTTTTCCATGGTTACCGCTGTCCACAAAGCAGCACTGTGCTTAAGGAGATTGAAACATTTCTGAAGACAGTTCCCTTCTAAGTTACATTCATATAAAACCCAATTCAATATTTATATTTTCCTTCCTATATTTCACAAACAATGAGCTTAGCCTGGTACAGTATTTGCTCTGCTGGCGCATCTGTGTTCTTCTCTTAGTGTCCGTATTCAGCATGTGGCTGTGTTAACGTCCTGTTTACAGACTTCGTAATATTTACACACAAATGACAGTTTGGGAAATGATTGCAAAGCAGTTTGCTTGCAAGTCCAGAATAGAGATTGGCCAAAATAACACTAATAACCGTTCAGATTTATGGCCGGTGCACCATGCATAACTGTTTTTTAATTATTGTTTAAATCATCCCCCGGGCCGGATTGGATACCTTTGTGGGCCGTATTCGACCCGCGGGCCTTGTGTTTGACACCTGTGCACTAGAGGAACTGTGCCAAATGTACTACATGCCACTTATTAGTGAATTAAATTAGCAAATTACTAAGTGGTTAGTCTTAATGAACTCTCTCGAGTAAGCTAAATAAAAGGTGGAGAAGTTGGTTCAGCTACTTGCATCGCAAACATCCCAAAACCTAGTTAGTTTATTCGGTAACACTTTACTTGAAGGGGTGTGCATAAGACTGACATGACACCTTCATAATCATGAAATGACACATGTCATGAATATGAAGGAGGTTTTATGAATGTTTATGACAACTGTCATTAAGTGTCATTCGCTCAGTTATGTCATTTTTAATGCAAAGATGACATTGTTTGAGATGTCCGAGTTATGACAACTTGACATAAACCAACACATCATAACCTGTCAGTGTCTTTGTCATGACAACTTGACATCATTTAGCTTTATGGGTTAACATTACATTAAACTGTCATGTGGTTGGTTTTGACATTGGCTGTCATGAGGCCATTATAATAGTGTCATGAATATGTATCTTGAGCTCAACTACAGTGGTACAAATTGAACTTGTCCTTAAAATGTCATTAAGTGACAAAACTCTGACAAATAATTTTATAACAGCGTCATGACTATTTTTCATTTCATGTTTTTTTTGTTTTTTTAAGTTTCCTCCAACAGAAGGTCAGATAATAGACAATTTCAAATTTCGTAAAAAAGATGACACTGTTATAAAATAATGGTAACACTTTATTTTAGGGTCTTTTAACTAGTTGCTTATTACTATTAGCATTCATATGGCTAAAATATTGGCTATTTATTAGTACTTATAAAACACATATTAATGCCTTATTCTGCATGATCTTATTCTACATTCTTAATTCTACCCAATACCTAAACCTAACAATTAACTATAATAAGCAGTAAATTAAGAGTTTATTGAGGGAAAAGTCATAGTTAATCGTTTATATATGTGTTCCCTATACTGAAATGTTACCAAAATAATGTAATGTAATGTTAACCCATAAAGCTAAATAGTTTTTTTAAGTTTGATAATTAATCTGCTATGTCATGTTTATGACAGGTTATGATGTTTTGCTAATGTCAAGTTGTCATGACAAAGACACTGACAGGTTATGATGTGTTGGTTTATGTCAAGTTGTCGTAACAAAGACATCTCAAACAATGTCATCTTTGCATTAAAAATGACATCATTGAGCGAATGACATTTAATGACAGTTGTCATAAACATTCATAAAACCTCCTTCATATTCATGACACGTGTCATGTCAAGATTATGAAGGTGTCATGTCAGTCTTATGCACACCCCTTCAAGTAAAGTGTTACCGTTTATTCAATTGAGCTAAACAACCGCCTCCTCCAAAACAACACCTTTTGTGGAGAGTAATCAGAGCTTTTAGTTCCTAAAGGTTTGAGGAGACATTAAACTTCCATTACACTGAGAGAGAAGTTTAGCACTAGAAAAGGCCAGGAGCCTTTTAAAACTCTGGAAGCTGAAGTTGTCTCTGCTCCGCAGCCAAGTGCTAAGTCATAGAGGAGAAACACGCGTTACTGGAGACAGAGCTGTTAAAGATCTTGAAATGTTCCTCTCACAAAATAAAGTGCCGGTTTTACCCGACAACACCTGCTTTCAATGTTCTAAAGTGGTGTTCCTTCACAGCCATCTTCCTTTTTACAATACAGATGTTATTAATACCAGCTGCGGCAATGCCTCATAAATGATTTATTCAAAAGCAGAAATACTTCCATCAAGTCCATTCATTCAGCAGAGGCCAGGGAACAGAAGAGCCTCTCCATGCTGGTCTGCAGGGTACAGGGCAAGCCATTAATCTTCTGAAAGCTTATAAAACAACTTAACTGAGAGATCAGACCCTGTCTTTCTGTCTGAAAGAGAGAGTGGGGCAAATGTATGTCAGAGAGCATTAACATCACTGTCCTGACAAATTTATCTGGACTTTTTCTTTTACCATCCGACATGGGAAAAATGGGAAAACATCCTACTGAGGCACCTAAATGCTCAAAATTTAATAATGCTACTCTACCATTCACCTCAGATTCCCATTTTTTGTGCTAAAGCCTTAGAAAAAGGCTTTGTAGGCTCGCCAACAACCAATCTGAGCCATGGGAGCAGTTGAGTCGCTGCCCTGGGGAAGAAAGCACTTAGTTGCACACAGTCCTTACAGAGGTCACATTGTGCAGCTTAGCCAACAATGCACTAATATAATTGTACAAGGGTTACATTCTTGAGGCACTGGAGCGGTCAGATTCACATCGGGCAGCATTGTGCTGGCCAACAGATGTTGTGAAATAAATAATGGTGAGTAGGAAGAGCTGTAATTTCTCAAGGTCGACTGCCACTCCTCCCTTGCCTCTCTATTGTTTTAGTGACTGAGGGCAACTCTGAGAACAAGATCCAAAATTAGCTTTAAGCAAGCGCTATTCTACTTATGCCCCTGAGAGAGGTGATGATAACTCATCACAAGGTCTACAAGCAACACTCAGGAAGGTGCAGCGTTGGAATGTAGATCAGGAGTGTGCGACGAAGAGAACCATGTGGCTATTCCTAGCCGGGCATCTAACGCATTAGCAAATATACACATTGACCGTGCGGGATCGACTGCAATGTTGGCCAGATGAATAAACAAGGTGCCTGACTGACCCAGCTTACATAAATGTCGTCAGTAGTGTGAGGAATTCTTCTGTGTCTATTAGAGCTGGATCGATACCAAGTTTGGCTTTGGTACGATATCTGTCTGTGATACTGCAGTATCCTGACTAAATCAATACCTTGGGTTATGAATGAAAGGAAAAACAGAAGAAAAAGATAAAATCCTGGCCCTAGCCCTTGTGCCTTGCTTAAAGCAATCAAATGTATGGCACCCTTTCAAAACAAAACACACACACAAAACTAGTAACAATAAAATAAACTGAATTAAAATACATTATGTACACATTCTTTCTTTTATATTCTATACATATTGTTGTTTATACCTTTAAGTGACCACATCATCCTTTACATATATTTATAAAACAGTTCTTTCTGGTTCTCGAATCTGATTGGCCGAGAGCCGTGCGATATTCTAGTGATAACAGCAGTCCTACTTTTCCGCTTGAAGTGACTGTCATGGCGGCCGAGGAAATCCACCATATTTCTTACAAATACTTCACTTGTTGTACCATGAACTGTAGTTTTAAGAGTTTTTAGGTGAGAATGTAGTTGTTTAGACCTGAAATATGTGACTCATATTTAATCATAGAGCCTATTTTATAATTTCTTCAGACGTTTTTGGAGATGCGAGCTCCAGGCCATCAGCGGCCGTTCAGTGCTCGAGTACCCGCCGAGAACAGCTTCATCTCAGCCAGTGCTTTGGGGATTTGCCGCTGGCTTTTATAGTGGTTAAACATGAGATATAGTTCATGTTGGGTACATAAAACGGGCAATATTTGGTCTTATTAATCTATTACTTGCTCCAGAGCAAATCGAATTGGGCTATATTAAATTTAACAATTTATTATTAAGGCTACACTGCCCTCCAAAAGTTTGGAAATGCCCTAGAAAAGTGGGGTTTTGGACAATATTGGCATGAATCCTTTTTAATTTGTAATAATTTTGCACTGATAAGGGACAACACAAACTACGAAAACATATTTTATTATATAAACAGGTTATACATGGAAAAAAAACTTAAATTTTCAATTCATCAAAATATCCAGCATTAGCAGCTATCTGACCTAAACTGGGTTCTGATTGGTTCATTGTATTCTAAACTTAATTGGCAATCAATTGTTGAAGCTATTAAGGTGTGCTGACCCAAAAGTCTTTTACAAACCAGGGCCAAGTTTAAACCAGTAACCAGCATCACAGCTGGCAAAGGGGCATGTCTGACTTTGACGTGTATATATTGCCATTATTATGTAATCAAAATGAAAATTATTATTGCTGGTCTTCAATGATAATGTCAAGTTGCTGTAATGTATTTGCACCAAAAAATAATAAGGATTTATGCTGATATCGTCCAAAACCACACTTTGCCAGGGGTGTTTCCAAACTTTTGGAGGGCAGTGTATATTTAACTTACATCCTGTAGAGCACTGCTTTTGTACATGTGACTGAATTGTACAATTGTGTTTATTTCCTATTGTCATTTATAATGGCCATTGTTGTTAATTTAAATATTGTTGTTCAATAAATATTATTTTATATGAATAATATGTTGTATTTGCTATTAAGAAAAGGCTCATTAGTGCATAATATGGATTGAGTGAAAGTTACATTAATACGCCATTAAATGGCGGCAAACTTTACGAGTGAACGAGTCAGTGAGTTGCAAGAGACTTCCCTTAAATGTAAAAAGGACAAATACAAAGATCGCATTCCTCAGCGGACATTCACATGGATTTTTATGATGATATAATATTATAGACATCGACCTGAAGAATGAATGTTATATCAGACACAGGTAATGCTCGCTCAGGCGATCTCTCTCTCAATAATACTGTACAAAATACAATGCGTTTCAATGGAGGGACTCAACATTACTTCATTACTAGTTCTAAAGTGATGTTTTAGAATCAATAATGGATGCTTGGTCAAACTGTCAACTTGAGACAGAAGGAAGCAGTTCTGCACAAAAGATGTTTTTAAAGACACTGCGTTGTTGTTCTTCTTATTTATTCACACACTCGTGCCGTTGAACTGTTGTATAAACACAATATCACACTTGTAGCCGTGCGATATGGCTGTATATCAGCACGCTGTGATCACCTACGGCTGAATCACAGCCATGATGATATACAGCCATATTGCACGGCTACTCGTGTATATATACATATATATATATATATATATATATATATATATATATATATATATATATATATATATATATATATATATATATATATATTTGTATAATAGATATTAAAATCCAGAAATCTAGGAGAAGAGTAACCACATGTTAAACTGAAATGCACAAATATATAATTAAAGAACACCTTTAAATTATCCACCTCAAATTCATAAATCAGAAGGCGACTCAGTTTCTGTAGCAGTGGTTTCCATTGGGAGGTTGAAGTTCATTGAGTTTCTGCATTTCTGTCCTTGCAACTGACCTCTGGGGATAAAAACAGTTCCCTCATAGAAGTGTGAATCACGGCTGACTTGAAGATGTGAATGCATCAATTAAAGGTGGTAGAGGCAGCCCTGACGTGTAAACATTGATGTAAACGTGCCTTTAGCAGAGCGTGACCAGCACAGCAGTGCCTTTATTGGGTGTTTGTTGAACGGCGAAGCTCAAAGGCTGCTCTCATCAATGCCGTACAGTGTGTGTTTCCCACACCTGCACAAATGAAAGACTGCTCTGGGGGGTGCAGGGACAACTTTAAAAACTTACATGCACACACAAATAAACACAAACATGGGCTTGTAGCACAGATGGATCTCTATGTGTAGATGCACAGAGAAGCCCATAGAGGCTGGAAATACTGACGTCTGACTGCTAATCTGCTCGAGTTAATTACATTTCCAAAAGTCTCACAGCTCATTATGGGTCAAGCACAACTTCTCTGTCTGACGACAGCCGAATGCACTGTGGCTTTTTGTTGGCATGGTGTACAGTGCATGAAAACAGTTTAGATATTCGTCCCTAACTGCTGAATAACCAACTGTGCTCTGCTGAACTTGAGTCAAACATGTAAACACCAGCAGATGAAAAACTGAAAACCATATCACCCTGTTGCACCTAGATCTAACTAGGCACAGCATGACAAGTGTCCAGTGTCAAAATGTTCTCTTCACACTAAAACACTAAATAATGAAATGTTCCACGAAGTTGATTCACCTCCAGTGAGATATTATGGCAAATTCAGCTTTGCCATCACAGGAATAACTACCATTTTGAAATACATTCAAATAGAAAACAGCTTTAATATTACAGTTTTGACTGTATTTTGATTAAATAAATGCGGTCTTAGTGAGCATAAGAGACTTCTTTCACTCGGTGCAGCGACCGACCAATAAGAATCAAGTATTCCTGAGAGTGTAATGCAGCACTGTGATGCAAAATTGATTTCAGAGTAAGCAGAACTAAATTTCACGACATAACAAAAACAGAAACCATTCCCCTTACAACACAGCGTTATATTTTGGTCTTCTAATCACCTTTACAGTGTGCTGAACCTGCACTGGTTCAATGCCAGCTGTTGTTTTTTCTCAATGGCAGTCTAATAGCTGTGTTTGAGCGTCTCAGCTGGAAGACTTGTCATCTTTGGATTTCAAAACACAGCGGGAGTCTGCAGGGGGCCCGGAGCGAAACCATCCACCATCAGACTCGCAGCACACAGACTGGACCGTAGAATTAGTAATTTACCCTTCTGAACACACACTCTCGCTCAAGAGAACAGGACATTCACAAGGGGAGAGGAAACAGATCTTTTGCATCACGAACACGTATACACTAAAAGTTGGCTGCATTTATTTGCAAAATACAGTAAAAACAGTGAAATATTAATTATTATAAATTATTATTTTAAAATGTATTTCATTAAAGCTGAATTTTCAGCATCATTACTCCAGTCTTCAGTGTCACATGATCCTTCAGAAATCATTCTATGATGTGAAGATTTGCTGCTCAAGAAACATTTCTGATTATTATTAATGTTGCTGCTTAATATTTTTGTGGAAATCGTAAAGTTTGGGGTAAGATTTTTTTTAATAAATACATATTAAATAAATACATATTTTTTTGGAAAACCACGGGTTTCCAAAAAAAAATATGCAGCAAAAAATATTTTTAACACTGATAATAATAAGAACCATTATTAATAACTGAGCATCAAATCAGCAAATTAGAATGATTTCTGAAGGATCATGTGACACTGAAGACTGGAATAATGATGCTGAAAATTCAGCTCATCACAGGAATAAATTACAATATATTCAAATAGAAAACAATTATTTTCAATTGTAATAATATTTTACAATATTATTCTATTTACAGTACATATTTTTGATCACATAAATGCAGCATTGTTGAGCATAAGAGACAAAAAATCTTAAAGGGGTCCTTGATTATGATTTCACTTTTTTAACTTTAGTTAGTTAGTAATGTTGCTGTTTGAGCATAAACAACATCTGCAAAGTTACGACACTCTTAAAGTTAAATGCAAAGGGAGATATTTTCTTTTACAGAATTCTCTGTTTAAGGACTACAACAAATGGCTGGTAGAGACTACAACGAGATTCTTCCCAGGTTAGTGACATCACTATCCCTAAAATTTGCATAAACCCCGCCCCCGAGAACACGCAACATAGTGGGCGAGGCCATGTTCGTCATTTTGTCTGCGTGAGATTCTCCAGCTTTGTTGTTGTTGAGCTGATAAAGCTCCGCCCTCTTCTGGAAAGGGGGCCGGCAGCAGCAGCTCATTTGCATTTAAAGGGACACACACAAAAACGGTGTGTTTTTGCTCACACCCAAATAGGGGCAAATTTGACAAGCTATAATAAATGATCTGTGGGGGATTTTGAGCTGAAACTTCACAGACACATTCTGGAGACACCAGAGACTTATATTACATCTTGTGAAAAGGGGCATTATAGCTCCCCTTTAATTATTTCAAACTTCTGACTGATCTACAATGTACAAATAAGGAAACAGCAGTTCAAATGCAGCAAGGGTGCTGTGTAGGTAGGCAGCTCACTAGATTTTAAGGTTTATAGTCAGTGTGGTTTTTGTGCAGAAAGTAGCTGGTGCATTGGATGTGTCTCTTTGTCCATGTAAGCACACAGACAGGCTCGCCCCTGAGGCTGTGCCCAGAGCTTATACAAGTACCTGACAACCGCACCTGCCTCCACAGCCTGAGCCCGCGGCGTACAGCATGACCACGACACAATCCATGCAGAAACACAATTCAATTAAACATCTCCATTTAAAACCACAGACAACTCACTTTCCTAAATCAGCCACTAATGAAGGTCAATGTTATGCAGATCTGCAAAAGACAACTGCTCCAGTAGGGTCCAGTAAAAGTTAATGTATTCCCACCAGAAAATGTGACATTTCCTTACTAAAACAATTGTGTCCAGCTCCCTCTGGCCCTTTCCAGCTGGATAATACACACACTCTGCACTCTTCTGCTAATCTTTAGGCTATGCCAGACTAGTCACTGTACTGTACTGACCTGGACAGAGAGACATACGTTGTATTTACACAGCAAAGGCAGCCGGCACACCACATCTGAAGTGGCATATATATCACAAAAATCAGTTTTTACACTGACTGTTTAATGGGACACAGAGGAAACAAGAATCACAATTGTGTTTGTGTTAGACACTCGACTGTGTTTTATGAGTTTGCCTTTTGTAGTCCTAAGCTTTTTTATTGTCTGTTCTTTTTTGCACTTTAAACAAATAGCTTAACCAAAACATAAATTATTTTTATCACTCACTTTCATGACTAAATGAAGAGTTTGGTTCCATTTGAGTAAAAATGTGTTTAAAAATGGATTATTTTTTCCCCAAAATGCAATAAATCCATGACACGTTTTTTTTTTTTTTTTTTTTTTTTTTCCAAAATGCAATTAATCCATCAATATAAAAGTTATTTTTCATATTGAAAATACACAACATTGTGTATTGTCATTACTGGCACCACCGCACTGTTAAATAAACACATTTGCCGAGTACACTGGTATTAAAAAAGGGCATTTAAAAACTGTTCATGAATCAATTTTGGGGACCGTGACAGAAGTCTGATGCTGTCGTGGAACACGCAACAGCCGGCACTTTTCCTCCTCCCGAGTGCAAATATTCAGATTTTTTAATTTATTTATTTATTTTTTAAATTCCTGTGATGGTAAAGCTGAATTTTCAGCAGCATAAACAGCATACAGGTTTGAGGGTGAACGAATAAATACAGATTTTAATTTTTTTGCGTAACTATTCCTTGAAATTTTTAATATTTTTATAGGTCAAACTGGAAAAAACAACATTATCAATTGACCCTCTGTTAAGTTTATGGAGTATCTTTGAATTTGAATTATTTTAAAATGCAATTTTACTAAAAAAAAAAAAAAAATGGTACTGCAATACAAATTCTTAGTGACGCAAACTTTTAAATAAGGTGTGTGTATGTGTTTAAAGAATAATATCCAATCGATTTTTACCACTTCATGAGCTCATTTTACTGAAAATCACTCTTCACAGAAATCTTCAATCATGCCTAAGGGACAGTCGTGATTCAAGCAGCTCAGAGTTGGCATATTTTAATACAGCCTTCATGTGCCATTATGTTTTAACACAGAATTTGGATGTGGCACAGAGATGTCTTAGCTCAGAAGTGTAAAGATGCCTTTTACCATCGAAGAAGGTAAGGAGTCTGTGAGAGCAGAGTCTGCTCTTTATGTCCTCTTCATCTGGAGCTCCTGATGTCTGATGATCCATGGGGAGTTAAGGTGAGTTTGACACAGTGGGTCAGGATTACACTGAAAGTGAACGTGAGCCGGTATGGGCGGCAAGAACAAGATGAGGCAGCAAACCTGCAAGCCTCCCTGAGCAGACAAACAAGAATCTGCACGGGTCCAGATAATGTGGAATATCCTGACCATGCCATTCTCCCCACTAACCACTTTCTCATCTTCCTGTATTGAAAAGGATTCAGAGAAAAAGAGGCACTGCGATTATACTTGACCTGACCTGCATACTGATGAACATTGAGCCAGCGGATAGTACAGCGAGCTAATCACACATAAAAGTACGTGCTTGTATTTGTTTTGAGGGCTAGGTGATAGACGATAACATTTTAATTTTATTTAAAGAGGACCTATTATGCCCCTTTTCACAAGATGTAATATAAGTCTCTGGTGTCCCCAGAATGTGTCTGTGAAGTTTCAGCTCAAAATACCCCACAGATCATTTATTATAGCTTGTCAAATTTGCCCCTATTTGGGTGTGAGCAAAAACACGCCATTTTTGTGTGTGTCCCTTTAAATGCAAATGAGCTGCTGCTGCCGGCCCCCTTTCCAGAAGAGGGAGGAGCTTTAACAGCTCAACAACAACAAAGCTGGAGAATCTCACGCAGACAAAATGAGGATTGTCAGTAACGGCGTTCAGCCTTACATAGTTCAAACCGGATTCGACAATGATGGAGAGACTCAGGAAGAAGTTACAACTTTTAGATTTATGATTGCTATCAAATGCTGTGAATGGTCTAATGTTTTCCAAAATATCGCTTGGACAGAAACGCTCCTATTTTAAGCAAACAAGCTTGCCAGGGTCAACTTGCAGACTATCCAAGCTAACGAGACTCTAAATAGTGTTCATTGCTCGTCAGTGCAGCCAACGACAGAACAGTTAGCATGCTTTGCTTGAACTTTTGCCATGGCGTTAGAACTGGTACACCGTTTTCGCTTACGAAAACAAAATGGTGGTGCTGTGGGTGGAAACGTGCAGATTAAGGGCGGGTAATATTATAATAAGATCCACTTCCTCCATCACAAGGGGAGCGAAATCTGAGCAGCTCGTTTTTTCACATGCTTACGGAGAAAGGCTTGCCAAAACAAAGTTACTGGATTGTCCTTTTTCACGTTTTCTGGGTTGGTAGATGCACCGGGGACCCGATTAACACTCTGAGGTCTGACGGTATCGCCGGCGATACCACCGTGGTTTTGTTCTTATCAGTGTGAAAGAGACTCAAAATACTCCGTCAATGTTGCACATACAATTAAGAGTTATACACCATTTTAATCTGTGGAATATCTTCTTTTATTTGTGTACACTCAGAGTAAAAACAAAATGTTGTGCTTTTTGTAAAATAAAGAAAACTAACATGATGCGTGATCTCTCGTCTCCCTCTGAACGAAGTCCAATCTGATAGTTCTTAGAAAATGAACTGTAACTTAGTGAATACTAATCACAAAAAAATTACACTTATGTCTAAAAAAACGTTAAGATGTCAGGTTTTAAAACATATAAGTCAAATTGAAAACAAACCTTCTGTGTTTATGTAATCTGTATGAAAAGAGAGCCATGTCAGAAGTCCGTGATTCAGCTCATTATCCGCTAATGCGGCCACGCCCACGGAGCCAGCGCTATTCAGAGGCAATACATGCATTCATCATCTCAATCGTGTATTTATTGTCTTGAAAAGTGTTTTGAATAGCCATATTTAGCGATCTCTTGCCTCTGTTAGTTCCTTGATTGTCACATGATATGCCTCTTCTTTTACTGAGGCATTTGTGGACAAAAGGGGCAGAGCGCCCTCTGGCTCAAGTATGAATTAAAAACACAGCATCCAGCGCTCATGATGATGACAATAAATATAGAATAATAAATATTACTCCTCTGTATAGAAAATTGATATAAAAATATGAGAATCCATCAATATTTCTCCAAATGTGTATGCTTTTAAGCATATTAAGAAATTATGGTCAATATAAGATTTTAAGAGTCAAAATGTGAAGCTTGAGTCTTAGATCTTTTTAATGATGTATAGTTTGTCAACTGCACATCAACATTTAGGCTCTATAATATAACAAATATAGTAGCCTATATGAAATGCCCTAGAGGTAGGAATGTTCAGACGCTTTGCATCACAGAAATACATTATATTTTAAAGTATATTAAAATAGAAAACCATTATTTGGTTAGAGACTTGAGACTTCTTTTAAAAACATTATAATGGCAATGTGTTCAATCTTTTGACTAGTGTAATTTAACATAGGCCTATACAAAATTTTCTTCATATCATGTGCAATAATACGTGCATGCATGAGATCACAAAAATCATGTTTTTTTTTTTTTTTGTCCTGAGTGGACTTTAATCCTGTTATCAGCATGATCACAGAGGGTTTTTTCACAGCCTACCTGACTGAAAGTCCTCATTAATATGCAAGTCATTTCAGGTCATTATTATTCAATTCTTTTGTCTTCTCAGGTGAGAATCACCCATTATACATGATGATTCACGCCTCCATGCATACTGTGTTTCTTGACCAAAAGTGTCTTAGAAAATTTAAATCTCTCTATTGTTTTATATGAAGGAGTAGGAAGGATAATTTTTACTTCATTCTGAAGCAAAAACTCTAGTCTACAACCTCAAATACCCAGAATCCTTGTGAACACAGTTTTAATATATATTTTTTGGCCTTATTTCAGTGACTTAAGTTTTTTGTTTTTTCAATAACCACGCATAAACGTTATTCCTTCAAAAACACAAACATATACATACATGTTCCTCACATATTATTGTAGCCTAGTTTGTGCTGAATACAGTGTAATGACACTTTTTCCATTAATATGTTTATGAACAACTGAAAAAAGCACAAATGTCAGAGCATGTCAAAACTTCTCCAGGGTCCCAAAAATCCTCAGACCCCTGAGGGTTAAAGCACCTAAACACGGAAAAAGTCAGATTTTCATAGTAAGTGTTTGATATAAAAAATTTATGCACTATCTGCATGCGTGTTGCAGACGGCCGTACTGCTGCCAGTAGTAATTTGCCGATAACTGATGAGCGCTGCCTATCTGTTGTGTATTAGAAATGTTAAACACCAATCGTGCTGTTTGTTTGTACCGTGACTTTACCTGTGGTTGACATGATCCAAATACTAGGAAAGACCTCATTTATCTCTAAATTATTTTGCAAACATTGTCTATTGATCGCAGACCCCTTTAAGAACCTCTGCCCTAGTGCATTTCATGAAAAAGCACTTCATTTGCCTACATCCTGCTGTGTAACCAGCTGCTTCCTCTGATGCTGAGTTAAATGACAACATACTCCATTCAACAATAATGCAATCAACTTATCATATCAGTGGCCAAGGAAAAATAATTCTTAGCCTCTTCCATAGTTTCCTCCAGCCTCCGGGGAAGCGGTGAAGGTTAATTTATTCAAATATCCCCACTACTCATTTCTATTTCATTAAATACAACTAATGAATCTTTGGTTTGCTCCTAATCAGCTTTACACTGCCACAGCTCCACAGATCCTTCTAGGGACACTACAGCCAGTGCCACATGTCAGAGAGACACAGCTGAGCTCTACCAGAGAACTGGCTACGATCGCTTCCAGCTGCTTCACATGCAATAAAAGAAAAGGAGAATTGACAAATCAACTAGATAGAAAATGATAAAACAGGCAGCAGAAGAGATGAAGACTTCACAGTGAGATTACACTTCTGACTCATCTGACAAGTTACTTATGCAACACTAGTAAGAGATTGCACAAAACATACAGAACAGAAAGTCTTTTAGATAAAATATTTTAATCTACAAGGAAACTATGCTCCCAAACCACACATATGGTACCAAGGAGAGTGTTTTGTTGTTGTTGTTTTAAAGTATTAGTTGACGGAAATATCAGTGCTTGCAAGGCAACAAACAAATAGTGTTTAAGTTTTGAATAGTCCACTTTAGACATTCTACTAACTATTAGTAAATTCACAAATATATGCCAACTAACTCATTACAGTATTAGTATTAGTCTGCTTGAAATCTGCAAACTATTTTGATGGTCACCTAACAGAATTTCCATTTACTTTAAGTAACTTTGCAACTACATCTCAACTTATTCTACAAACCCTACTAGTCTACTAATGCTCTAATGACAGTTAGTTGATGTGTAGTCACAAAGTTACATATAGTTTGTAGAATGTCTAAAGTGGACTATCGAAATAAAGCGTAACCGAAATTTTATGTAAATGTAGGCTGTAGGCTTTGCTTCTGTATATGAAATACCATAAAACGCCAACTGCTGCAAAATAATGTGGCTACCTTCTATAAAGATGGCTACCGGTAAATAGATGTTAGAAAGACAGGGTTTTTTCAGCATTAAAAATATTTTGGTGGTCGCCAAAATTAATTTTTGTCCTGCCAAAGCCGGCTGCTTTAAAATGCTCCCGGGAGTGTTTGTGTAAGCGTTCTGTGAAGACCGTCAAAGGTTTCTATTTACAATGTGCTTTTGCAGGGCTGAGCTTTGTAGCCAATCACAGACATATCTGTTGAGCGTGTGAACACAATAGCCAATCAGATGTGTTTAAAGGGATAGGTTGGTTTCAGATAAAAATGTTCTTTACTGTTCTACTGAAGAAAAAAAAAATGTAATTTAACATAAAATTTTCATTTTTGGGTGAACTATCCCTTTAAGTTAGTCAATACCGAGTTTGCATGCTCGTGAATCCTTTCATTATAACAAACAATATATAAACACAATGTCAATAAGAGATTCATTGCACAGCATAGACAGCTTCATTGATTATAACAGGAGTTTTTGCAAGAGTGCATCTTTGTGTACCTCACACTGAACTGAAGTGATTGACAGCTTCAGTGGTTATAATGACAGTGATCTTTGCTCACTTTCTGCATATAATATATATTTTTCATGCTGCCAACTACACACTGCATAGATTGAATCTGATTGACAGTGATAATCATAGCAATGGACGGAAAAAAACAATCTGATTCTTGGACTGTGAATGCAAAATAATAGACCTGCCACTCTTTCTGCAATGTGTTACTTTCTTGTTCATTTTATTACTAAATTTTCAAATCTGTCACTCATATAAATTTGCAGATTTGTAAAAATAAAATTGTTCTAAACACTTTGTTTTATGATCCGTCCTGACGGAGATTATTATTATTTTTTATTTAATGAATAAATAGTATTAATTAATATTACAAACTGTTTCTTTGCATTTATTTGAGATGTATTGTCAGTACTGGGCTGATACTGTGTGTGTGAATGACCATGTTCGTCCATCACCACCGAAAACCATTTTTGACCCAGAAAAAACCCTGGAAAGAAATGTATTATGCATTTATTTATTTATATTATTGAGTACAATTCTCAATAATATAATAAATATGCATATATTATAGTAACATCACTGATGTCAGTTAGATTTTTAAGTGCAATAACTGAATGGAAAGAAAAATAACAAAAGACAAAGAAGCGGTAAAGAAGAATAAGAAGACAAGGAAAAAGGTGGAGGGTGATGAAGTAGAAGAAAAAGATGACAACAAAGAAGGAAAAAGATGAAGATGATGTTTCATATAAATATATGCCTCATCTGTTCTGATATGATTTGATATAATAAGCAATGTTCTGTTTTAGCAAATTTGGGAGCCAATCAAGATTCACAACAAAATCCTCTCTTCCACAGTTAAATACCTGTGTGAAATGTTTATCTCTAATTCTAATTTGAAGCAATATGAACCCTTATCCAGCACAAAAGATCAGCAGCACAGGCAAGGTGATGTGCCACAAATCCCGAGCGCTGGCTCCATATGTGCGGATGATTCTAATCTCAGAGTTTGCGCTGGGGTTTATCCCTTCACACACCGCAGCGAGGTACCACATTGTCTGTTGGCTGATCACAATCCACCATAGCAAAAAGAAATTACACCTTGATAAATTGATATGACAAGCATGAAGGTTTAATTTCTACAACACTGATACAGCTGATAAGATACAGGCCCACGCTCAGAACTTCTCATTGTGATAAAGGTTGTATGGTCAAAGAGGTACCGAAGCCCCAGAGAGAACATGATGAGCTAAAGAAGAAAAACACAGACAGTGAACATTGATAAGAAAAGTACTGTTCTTACATCCACTAACCATTCAGAAACATCCAGTTTTATTCTAAAAGTATTCATTAATGTACTAAAAACATATTTAAATCAGTTCATGTGAGTATAGTGGTTCTACCTTAATATTATAAAGTGACGAAAACATTGTTGGTGCGCCAAAAATAAAAATAACGACTTATTTAGTGATGGGCGATTTCAGAACACTGCTTCAGGAAGCTTCGGAGCGTTATGAATCTTTTGTGTCGAATCATGATTCGAATCGCGTGTCAAACTGCTGAAATCATGTGACTTTAGCGCTCCGAACCGCTGATTCGATACACTGATTCATAAAGCTTCGAAGCTTCATGAAGCAGTGTTTTGAAATCGGCCATCACTAAATAAGTCGTTATTTAGTTTTTTTTGGTGCACCAAAAATATTCTCGTCTCTTTATAATATTAATATTGAACCACTGTACTCACATGAACTGATTTAAATATGTTTTTAGTACATTAATGGATCTTGAGAGAGGAAATGTCATTGCTGGCTATGCAGGCCTCACTGAGGCATCGGATTTCAACAAAAATATCTTAATTTGTGTTCCGAAGATTAACGAAGGTCTTACGGGTGTGGAACGACATGAGAGTGAGTAATTACAATTTTTGGCTGAACTAACCCTTTAATGCTCCGCCCTCTTCTGGAAAGGGGGCAGGAGCAGGAGCTCATTTGCATTTAAAGGGACACACACAAAAACGGCGTGTTTTTGCTCACACCCAAATAGGGGCAAATTTGACAAGCTATAATAAATGATCTGTGGGGTATTTTGAGCTGAAACTTCACAGACACATTCTGGAGACACCAGAGACTTATATTACATCTTGTAAATGGGGCATTATAGGTCCCCTTTAATAAATATTACAGTTTTTAGTGAATTGATTTAATGAAGTGAAGTGATTTAATAAGATTGAGACTTTCACTTCTAGACTATCATCCAGAAATGAAAGACACAGACCAAAAACCAGCAGAAATAGTTTTACTATATTGCAACAAAATTCAATTCAAAATCAATAATTCATATTTAATTAAATTGTGACCCCAAGAATCTAACTGGATCGCAACATTCCAAAAGATTCCCACCCTTAGGCCGTGTGTCCACCAAAGCGTTTTTAGCCAGCTGAAAACGCTAGACGCTCTGCTTAAAACGCCTATCTGTGAGCGCTTGAGAGCGCTTCTGCAGCAGTGTTAATTTCGTTGACGAATCATTTTCGTCATAATTTTCGTCAACGACATTTTTTCACGGACGAAAACGAGACAATGACTAAATAAAAATGCGTTTTGAATGACTAAAACTATGACTAAAATCTACTCTAATTTTCGTCAACGAAAAAAAAACGTATAAGGGTTATTATTGTTAACTAAACCTAAAACCAAAGAAATCTTCATTACTTGAAATAAACATTAACTGAAATAAAAGATAAATATATAAAAATGTAAACTTAATAGTTTCTAAGCTTTAGCTTAACCTGAGGTATTAAAATAAACAAAAAATAAAAAGTTATAGACATTTAAAAGCAAAAACTAAAAGACAAACACAAAAAATTACTAAAACTTTTAACTAAAATTACAATGAAAGCAGGAAAAACTAAAAATCAAATCTAATATTTTTTTTTTAAATGTAATCTATAATAGTAGCCTACCTCAATGCTAATCCCTGAAAAGTACTGAATTTTGCTCTTTCACGTGTTTTTGCACTTGAACGGTCAAAAACCATCCGCTTTGGTGAGCAAAGTACAGTTGGGTGAACATAAACAGTTCGGGGAATATCAGATGTATCAGTGTATTGGATCTGTGGAAGCATTTTTATTGGAAATGCTTAATGCTTACAATTTAACTAAATTAGATTTTAGTCGACTAATTCTACTGTAGATTTAGTCGACTAAAATCTTATGATATTTAGTCGACTAAAACTAGACTAAAACTAAAACAATTTCCGATGACTAAAATATGACTAAAACTAAATGGCATTTTAGTCAAAAGACTATGTCTAAAACTAAACCAAAATTTGCTGTCAAAATTAACACTGTTCTGCAGCACAGCGTTTTTTTCCGTTGAGACGCTTTGTTGCTATGATACGGAATATCCGCGTCACTGTTACTTATAACTGATTTTGCAGGTAATTTGTTTCAGACTAAAAATGTTCATACAATGTGGAATTACTTGCTATGTATATTAATTTCTCATCCATTTTGTTTCTGTTTGTTGATGTCGCTGTACAGCAAGAGTGTGACAGTTGGTCGGAGTTGTATTTGTCCCGCCCCTCCTCCACTCTGATTGGACGGCTAGCTAAAAAGTGACAGTGATGAGCGCAGCGTTTTACTCAAAGTTGAACATTCTTCAACTGGAGGCGACCAGTAAAAAGCGCCTCGTTACGCTCTCGCCGTTTAAAAAAACGCGGCGTTCCCATTGAAAACAATTGAAAAAGTACGCTAGCAGCTGGAAAAAACGCTCTGGTGGACACACGGCTTTAGTGCTGAAGAACGGAAGTGGGGCCATTAGTGGTTTGTAGTAAAAGGGCTTGAGATGGGCGGCGTTCTACCTAGAAGAAGGATGGGAAATATCAAAGGGAGCAGTGATTCCCAAAGCTGCTGCTCTGATATCCAGGAAATAAATAAAGAAGAACGCTAAAGTAGGACACTAAACCTCAACACCACATCTTCAGCTCCAACAGGAGCAGACTTGAGAGATGAAGGAATAGAGAGGTCGGATGAGGCTGAGGCCTACGTGAAGGGTGTGGCTACACTGCAGCGACAAGACGTATACCTCATGCTTGGGCTGCTACCCCAAAATATTTCAGGAGTACAAATTTTCCCAACCCACACCTACAAATGACAAACAAAACAGTAGAATACTGATTAATTCACTGAACCTCGGGGCCCTGAGAGAACTCTGTCGCACCTTCATGAATGGGAATGTTTGTTATTCCAAAATATTCATTGTGAAGGTGAAGCTTTGAACATCTGCCAATTACCAGTGGCGAAAAATCTAACAAAAGACCAAAACAAATAGCACATTCAGTGTTATACTGCAAGTATTCCCTAAAGACCTATTCAACAACAGCAGCGCGAACTCTGACTCATTCTGCGGTAGACGGTGGAGGGCAAATTGAATCATCACGCTAATATGACCCTAGGAATGAAACTAACAGAAACTTCCATGAGCCAGAAGATGGAAAACAGAGAATGTAAAGGATGTTCTGCTCAGAGTCAGTTGTCATAGTGATAACATAGTGAACCGGTTTGGTCTATTCAGCCTACGAGGCACTGAAAATCAGCAGTGTTTACTGGCATCCCAATGGTTACAATTGAACAAAACTTGAGTAAGAATACTATTGACTAATAAAAATGCAAAGGAAAAAACTCCTTTAGAAGTTTGGTTACAATGCATGCTCCACGAAAAGTGAAATTACTCAGAGAAGAGCATGAACGAGCATCCATTTTCAGCTCTTTCCGTCTGAGTGGTCCAGATCCGGAAGCTAGCTCAGTAATTGGAGGGCCGCTATTTCTTGGAGAACACATTTATTCTCTCAGCCTTTCTCAGAGAAATGTGGCACTAATGAAGAACGACAGTAACATTGGGCCGTATGATTACCGTCTGACTATATTCAGAACTGTTTTCCAACGGTCCGCTCCTTTTTGCTTTATAAACTTAAGCGCGGATAAAATAAATATATCAGCGAGTGAACAAGAACCACATGTAATTTTTCAGAGGTCATACTTGAAAGCATCTGTGAAGACTCCAGGCCTTTCAGACAGAGGAAACAATAAGGTCACACAGGCCATTAAGACCATAAATGATGTGGGCAATTAGTCTGGCTATGGATTACAATTTAGCAGTTCTCTGAAATGAATCAAAGACAATAGGCCATAACACCACACTAATAACATATACTGGTAGACTGGGCCACTTCAGACATCAGAATTACATTACCCAGAAGCAAACTCAGTTAAAGTATCATTGTACTAACAGCACTGATGAAAGCAAACCTCTTATGTCCACATTTTCTCACAGAATGAAAAACAAACTGATTATGTTTTTAAAAGGTCTTGCAAAAATCACACACCATTGCAGTGTGAAGATTGTTTTTCACTAATGTCACTTTTCATTAAAGAATTAGTTCACTTCAGAAGTAATATTTCCTGATAATTTACTCACCCCTGTGTCATCCAAGATGTTTATGTCTTTCTTTCTTCAAGTGAAAAAAAAATGAAGGTTTTTGAGGAAAACATTCCAGGATTTTTCTCCTTATAGTGGACTTGGGTTCAACAGGTTGAAGGTCCAAATGTCAGTTTCAGTGCAGCTTCAAAGAGCTCTACATGATCCCAGATGAGGAATAAGAGTCTTATCTAGAGAAATGATTGGTTATTTTCAATATTTTTTAACCACAACTGCTCGTCTTGCACTTTCGTCATTTCCAACGTATTGCGTGGCGCATCGCAGAGCATTGCTGAGCATTTATGGTTAAAAAGTATATACATTTTAATTTTTTTTTAGAAAATAGCCAATGTTTTCTCTAGATAAGACTATATTTTTATTATTCCTCATCTGGGATCATGTGGAGCTCTTTGAAGCTGCACTGAAACTGACATTTGGACCTTCAACCCATAGAACCCTGTTGAAATCCACTATATGGAGAAAAATCCTGGAATATTTTCCTCAAAAACCTCTTTTCTTTTCAGGAAATTTTAATTCTGAAGTGAACTAATCCTTTAATGTGGAGACTAAAGTAATGATCTGATTCACATCAACCACATTATACAGTGTGCACCTATCAAAATGTAAATCAGAGGGGAAACACACTTCATCCAAAATGAACGAATAAATCTAAATTCAAAATGTCTTACACTTGCAATCATTCAGAAGCTCTGTGAGGGCGAGAACTTCACCACATTTCTCCAAATCCTCTTATCATAGTGTGTCGTAACAGCTGGGCTGAGGTTTGCAGATTTCTCTTCAGTAGGCAACAGAAGAAAGGTTAATCCTTGTTAAATTACAACAAATCCGCCCACACAGTCGATGCTCCCACCAGAACAGACTGAAGTACACAATCACAACTTCCATCACCCTAAAGTCAACACGCAGATATTTGCTCAAAAAGATGGTCTGCCAAAGATGCACTTTTGTTATTGAATACGTGTGCAATTTCCCATAATTATTCTATATAATACAGACATTCGCTTGTCAGATGAGGGGAGGAATTAAAGGCACAATATGTAATTTTTCGCCACTAGAGGTCGCTTATTCAAAACAAAGGCGTAGCTTGATGATGCCTTGATTTCGCGGAACCATGGGATGTGTTGTCTTCACGTCTACAGCCGGTGGAAAAGAAACAGGATGGGACTCGAGCAGAAATCATATTCATGGATGAGATTATTAACATTACTGTAGTATGAAGCAGAGCAGAAGGGTTTGCTAGAGCGATTGCTAATGAGAGACGAGCGCGACACATGGATCAAGAGCAGTGGGACTTTTATTATGCCGCAGTCGCCGCTTCTGCTTCTTCCGGTCAAGCGTATGTGGGGTAAAGCAGCGCTGTTTTATCATATTTGTGTGTTGAAAGTTGTTATAGTGCTACTCTGCATTTGCTTGGCGGCTGCTTGTTGCACACTTCAGTAAGCTAGATCGATATTAGTCATGGTAAAACGGATAATTAGTCATGGTGTTTGCCATAAATCAAGAAAATTTAAACAATAAGACTTACTGTGTTGATAGTACTGTGTACTAGTTAAAGTATTAACTAACATGAACTAACAATATTAATCTTTTTTAATGTTAGTTAATAAAATTGATTAATTGTTCATGTTAGTTCACAGTGCATTAAACGTAATGTTAACAAATACAACATTTGATTTTAATAATGTATTAGTAAATATTGAAATAAACATTAACTAAGATAATAAATGCTGTAGAAGTATTGTTCATTCTTAGTTGTGTTACCAGACATGTAAATAAGCATGTGACATGACTCATGCTTTGTGCGGCTGCTTTATTAGTATCATAACAGACTGACATCCACCTTTGCAATATGCCCTATGAGGAAATAACTAGTGCATTAAGATGTAGTGCACGAGGGATGGCATGACTTGTTTTAAATTGATTTCCCCAGCTCTGGTTCTGGGCCTCTAGGAACCAGTCCACATGCATGCACAGTGCCAGATACACAAACAAATCAGCTTTCTATTTAGGGCAGAGAGAGATACGTTTATCCTCAGCCCGTGTCATGGAATATTATTTAACTCCGAATATAAACCTCATCTATTTCAGGACTCGACCATTAGAGTTAATTACAAAACCAGAAATGAAAATGCCTGCCAATCTGCCTGGTAAATACTTTTCAAATGGATGGCCGAATCCATCAAAAGGTGAAAACTCACAGCCTATCACATACATCAACACCACATTAAAGGATTAGTCCCCTTCAGAATTAAAATTTCCTGATAATTTACTCACCTCCATGTCTTCCAAGATGTTTATGTCTTTCTTTCTTCAGTGGAAAAGAAATGAAGGTTTTTGAGGAAAACATTCCAGGATTTTTCTCCATATAGTGGACTTCACTGGGGTTCAACGGGTTGAAGGTCCAAATGTCAGTTTCAGTGCAGCTTCAAAGAGCTCTACATGATCCCAGATGAGATGTTTTCCTCAAAAACCATAATTTCTTTTCGACTGAAGAAAGACATAAACATCTTGGATGAGATGGAGGTGAGTAAATTACCTAATTATAAACTAATTCTTTAAGAGTTGGTTAAATTAATTAAACCAAGGAAACGGATTTCATTTGGCCATCAGCTTTAGAACAGAAAACTCATATTGTAGACTACTGAAGAAGAACAACCACGTTTTGTGACACAAACCTTAAAATTAAGGCAAGAAGTTCTGCTACATTTCACATTTTTCCAGCTGGGCCCAATTAAAGTGTGCTTCTCTTTTAGTTTAAGAGCCAAAAGTGTAATGACCTGAATCAGACAAGATTACTCAATTTGAAGGTAAAGCCAATGGACAAAAGTCTGCCCTGGACCCTGGAGCCTGTTGTGACAAAACAAGGAAACGGCAGCAGCTGGCGTCAAGTCCTCGTTTTCTGTTCCTCGGTAGCGATGATGGGTCAAATCTAGAATAATTAGCAATGACAAAAATCTTGTAAAAATAGAATATGGCACAGAAAGCCTGTCAGGTTTACATTAACTTTGTTTAGCGTAATACTGCCTAACTTCCCCTCATGTTCTGTTGTCACATCGTGATGATGGCTCTCGGGTGTCCTAGCCATTATGTTCCAAGACCAGCGATGACATATGAAGTCTTCTTAGTGGGGCGCTTTGATTCAAGTCACAGAGAATTATAGCAAGAAATAAACAAGTGTTGCATAAGGAACATTTAGAGCGAATAAGTCCGTAGCATCCAACATACAAAGAAGACTCAACTACATTACCTGATACTCTAAAACACTTCAAAACAGTCTTTACAGAACAGTCAGAATGTTTTATTTCATTTTCAGCATTATCTGATTTGAGGTACCAAAGCACTTAGGTCTGTTTCACACACACTGCATCATCAGGCCATGAGCGGCGTGGCTGCGAAACTGCGATGGCAAATGGGGGTAACACTTTCACACTGACAGTGTTTCTCCTGCACAACAGACCTGCGGCTCCATATAGAAAATAAAAATGTGATTTTTCAGATACTACATTAGTTCCTTGTGCTCAAAAATGATGAAACTGGAGTTTTCAGGAGTTGGCCATTGAAAATTATTGCAAACTTGATTGTTATGAAATCTAATTTGTATGATGAGGATAATCACATTTATATCCAAGTGCTAATTAATCTAAATGGAATGGCGCCTAAACCTCAAGTGCAAAATAATTGCTTAAATCGTCTGGATTCTGTCCTGAATAAAAGGTGTGTGTGTTAGGGTAACGTTTCATAAATGCATTTTAAAAAGTATTGATAAATAGGTTTGCATTTTCATTCGGCTCAGTGCCGAACCTCAACTCTGTGCTGAAATTAATATATGGAAGTGACAAAGAAACATGGATTAATGCAAAAATACAGGGAGAGACATGTCACAAACAAGTCAAGACGAGGTAGAACTTGTCATTAACACTGTGAATGTGAGTTTAGATGTTTACAGTTTCTGAGCAACATAACTTGCCTCATTAATACTGAACTCAACTGATGTCTTACATAAAGTGAAGCTGCACAGATGCAAGACATCATTCATCTGTTATAAGCTGATTTTTTGGTTTGCAATCCTTCAAGTTCACATTAAGAAGAGACAAACAATTATTGATAATAATACGTTAATTCACTAGATTGTGTACAAATATGCATTTACTTAAAGGGTTAGTTCACCCAAAAAATTATCCCATGATTTACTCACCATCAAGCCATCCTAGGTGACTTTCTTCTTTCAGATAAACACAATCAGAGTTATATTAATAATATATGCTGGATCTTCCAACCTTTATAATGGGAGTGCTTTATAATTCATCACATCAGAAGCTACTCTTTCGCCGTAACTGGATGTGTATGATTGTTTGCCGGAAGCTAGTGATTATATTACATATACTTTTAAATATGGATATTTGTCTAAGAAAAATGCATCGCTTTGCTTCAGAAGGCTTTTATTAACCCCCTGGAGCCGTATGGATTACTTTTATGATGGATGGATCCACTTTTTTGGGCTTCAAAATCATGAGTGCCATTCACTACCATTATAAAGCTTGGAAGAGACTCTGATTGTGTTCATCTGAAAGAAGATAGTCATATAGACCTACGATGGCTTGAGGGTGAGTAAACCATGGGATTTACTCATTTTTGTGTGAACTATCCCTTTAAGATTATTAAACATTTCATGTCAAATTTCCAGCAAAAAAACAAACAAACAAACAAAAACCACTATTACTTATATATATGATTAAATATAAGATAATATGGTTTGTTATATAAGATTTTGGTCTACAAGAGGCTAAAGAGTTTGTAAAAAACTTCATCACAATGAAAAATACATAAGCACACAGTGTGGCAACCGCTAACCAAAACTAATGCACTTGGCTCCTTTCTTCTATCAGCCAAACAGAACTCCTTTACTTCTTCAACATTCAGTAGACTGGATCTAAAATGAACAGCGGGCCTAAATCCCTTTTCTCAATCTGGCTGCACTGCTGTGAGCTAATGAAGGTCTGGCATTGTGCCTATATGTGACAGATCGTGAAAGACCTTTTTAAGTGTGCCCAAGGGGCTTTTTAAGCATTACACTCCGTGCTGACCAATCGCTACACAGTATATCCCTTAAATCTGACAGCGAGCCTTATACCTTTGGGCAAAGTGTCAACTTTTACACATCAAATGTGATGTAAACTGATTCGTAGCAAAAGACTAGATTCTTCTAAGAGAAAAACTGCATTACCACTGTGCTGAATGACTCATTGCATCTATAACAGCAAGCCAATGTTGCTCATACAAAGCCTTTAATGACAATTCTGATGCAGTTAATTTGATGTACAGATGGCTGTGATTAAAGAATACTAGTTCTAGTTTACTTCAACACAGATAAACAAACAACTTGTGCTGAAAAGCAACTTTTGAAAACCGGGTCACGGCACCAACAAATAACTGCAGATAGGTGGGTCCAGGATGAAAGTTTATTTTGTTACTAGACTTATTTTTTATTTCAGTAACACTTTATTTTAGGGTCTTAACTAGTTGCATTAGCATGCATATTACTAGAATATTGGCTGTTTATTAGTACTTATTAAGCACATATTAATGCCTTGACCTTATTCTACATTCTTAGGGCCCTATTTTAACGATCTAAGCACATGGTCTGAAGTGCATGGCGCAAGTGCACTTAGGGCATGTCCGAATCCACTTTTGTTAGTTTAAGGATGGGAAAAAAGGTCAGTGCATCCGGCGCATGGTCTAAAAGGGTTGGCGCTATTCTCTTAATGAGTCATGGGTGTTTTTTATATGTAATGTACAATAAACAAGTCAACAATAAATGCATCAGTCTCTCATCTCCCATTCCCTTTAAAAGCCAGTTGCACTCGCGCCATGATGGATTCTCTATTTACACGGTGGAATTTGCAAGAGGAAAACCTGAATGCTTCTCTAGCGAGGAAACGGATCTGCTCGTGCACAAGGTTAAAGCGTGAGCATACCATCTACGGGACAAGCCGGATTTCACCAAAACATTTTATCTTTATGCACACAACAATAATATTTTACATTGTAATCCTTTTATTTTTAATATTTGGCATGTTTGTGTGCTGCTGTGCATCCCTGTGTGTGTAACAAGTGTGTTGTGCACCCGCCTATAGGTGCGTATTACTAACGCGCCCTTTAAATAACAGAACAAATACTGCGCCAGACTTTAGACCAGGTTTCAGTTGGTCAATGGCACAGTCATTTTCAGTTGCCTCAAAATAGCAACACGCCAACAATGCACCTGAACACACCTCGTTTTCAGACCAGCACGCCCATGGGTGCACAAATGCATTTGCGATTTAAACAGCGTGGTGCAGGACATGAAAATGATAACTGTGTCTGGCTGAAACTAGCAAAAAAACACTTGCATCACGCCTGGCACCATACTGCGCCGGGTGTACAATAGGACCCTTAATTCTACCCAATACCTAATCTTAACAGCTAACTTATTAACTATTAATAAGCAGTAAATAAGGAGTTTATTGAGGGAAAAGTTGTAGTTAATAGTGAATATATGTGTTCCCTACACTAAAGTGTTACCTTTATTTCTATACTGAGTCATCAGGCAGTAGGCAGTCAGTTGTCGAGTTTCAACTTACTGGAACAAAGTCTACTACGTGTGCAACAAAGAGAAGTTGCTTCAACAAGCTGAATCCGATCCATTAACATGACAACCACAGGCTCGCCTGCTGACCCCCTATTAATTATCTGGCTTTACAAGAAGATTAGGACACGGTAAAAAAAAACCCAACAACAAACGGAAAACAACACTGCAAGACTCGGCCATGCCTCGCTAGTATAATTACCCATCCAAAGTAAACAGAGCAGGAAGACTAATGCGTGTGGCATGGGTCAGCGTCACTTGAGCACTGACATAGCTTCCTCCCTCATTCTTCTCTTTCTTCAGCGCAAAGAGAGGGCAGCTGTGTGTGCGGTGGGGGGGATGGACGTCTGACAAGGAAACACACACTCCGATCTGCTGCTGTCTGTTTAGTAGGCCCTTCCCACGGTTTCCAGGCTGATGAGACGAAGGGAATATCTTCAGGGGCTTCAGCACTCACCACTATTAAAATTTAATCCCTCAAAGTGAGCTAAAGCAAACATTTGACTGGAGGCACAGAGACTGATGTGGAGCTGTCATTGCTTCTGCGGTTTATATTCACAAACAGTCTGCTAACGCTTGAAGTCGCCCACACATACACACAGAGAAACGCCTGAAGGTCATCTGCCTCCCCCCAAGACGCAAAATGTGAGATTAGTTGTTCAGAGGTTATTTGCTTCATTCTGATAACTGCAGGACAGTGAGAACAGATGACTTGTAAAAAATAAATAAATAAATGATATTCCGGAGAATAGGTTATATTCAAATCAGTGTTTCCTGAAACACAATTAAGCTGTGGTGCTGCACCGCTACTGAATCGACAGCAGAATGGCAAAGGAAATTATATTACAATTGAGTTGTAAGGAACTGCAGTCTGAATTGAATAGGTGAAAATAAAAAGTTTGGGTAGCATGAAAGAACACAAAGACAACACGTCTTTGTTTTGTGTTGTCTTCAATGGCTACATGCAAAAATGAACCTAGTTCACTAACGAATGACAATGACAATGGCATATTTCACATTACGCAACAAGCTTTTCTTGCGCAAGTGGTTGCCAAAGATGGCAATGATGCCTGCTAACATGAGGCAATTACTGCATAAACATTGTATTCTACATTGCAAGTAAACAAAGACTAATAACACCAATTAACCATTAAAAGAAATATAATAGAACAAAATGCCATTAAGATCAGGTGTAATGACTAGGGATGCACCGATACCATTTTTTAAAGACCGAGTACGAGTACCGATATTTTTTCCTGGTACTCACCGATGCCTATACATTTATTAATTTATCTATATGTTGCAGTTTTCCAAGCACAACACAGTGAGACTAATGAATGTAGGACAGCTTCTTTATTATTACTCTAATGAAAAATGTAATACATTTTTATGTGCTTGTCACAAACTTAAAGAACAAAAATTTCAGTGTCCAATAACCTTCAAAGGGCATAATTACCAATATATATAATTGTTGTTATATAAAAATAAATTTACAAACACAGAAAATTCTGTCAGTTACATCACATGAGGTATCGGTCTTTGGTATCGGGGGTATTTTTACAAGTCGGTGCATCCCTAGTAATGACATTACACCATGAAATCTGAGTTTTTTAACACTTAAAAGATACAGTAAATGCAATTTGATTGGTTTCACATAATCTCTGATTAGTCAATGATAATTTGCAGCTGTAAAGATGGTTAAAGATGTCCACAAGCCATTTCTTAAAAGTGAAATCAAGAACTGTTTTCTGTACTTAGATGCATAAGACTTAAACCATGAATTAAAGTTGTATTGGATCCTACAGAAATCTGAGAAAAAAAAAAAAAGAAAAAAAAATCACATTGCATTATGCCAAATTATATTTATTTGCTAATACCCTCCATAGGCAACCAAAATATAAGAAACAACAATTTGTTCCAAATCTGTATGAATTTAAGAAGATATTTTGAAGAATATGAGTAACCAAACAGTTGATGGACCTCATTGGCTTCCGTAGTATGGGGGAAAAGATACTATGTTCAATTGGGCCCGTCAACTATTTGGTTACCAACATTATTCAAAATACAGTATCTTCTTCTGGGTTCAGCAGAAGAAAGAAATTCATACACATTTGGTGGCTTGGTGGTGAGTAAATGATGACATTTTTGGGTTAACTATACCTTTAAATAAATACACTTTTTTTTTTTTAGAAACATGGTTAGCAGATGATTCTATGACAATATACTAACACCAAGGGATCAAAACAGCAGCTATTCTGGTAACTTATTCATATGGATTACAATAGCAAGAAGCTCACACGCATCTAGTGAGCAACAATTCCCGAATAGACAAAGAACCGAATTGATTGAGGCACTCAAAACCACAGGCATTTTGTTCAGCATCCACAAGGCATCCCATCCTACACAGCAGGTGAAAAGAAAAATGGATCTGTCAATGACACAGCTAATGACACCCCAGAGATATGAGCAATGTCAGTCTCACAGGAGCATGAAAAAAATTCTGTTTACCCTTACTTTCACCTACAAGTCTTGCCATTTTAAACTGGCTCAATTACAATTTTCTCATTAAAGGAAAAACATGGCTTATTAATGCTAATGTCCCACTCCTAAAATGCACAATTATAGTGTCCATTACTGACCAACTGTTACCCAAACATGATGGAAAATGGTCTAGGGTGCAACAGATCCACATAGTTAAGAACTAATCAGACTGAAGTCTTTTTAATGCACTCCTTGATTTCTTTACTGCTGAAATTGTGCCTCTGCACTCCACGATCATTTCCTAAATATTTTATCCACTCCAACTGGCTAAGTACTACCAGAAAGATCACTCAAGATATGGATATGAAGGGTACTGCGTACACTTGACATGCATTCTGCTACATGAAATTATGCTCTCTGAAAACAAACAAGAGGTTTTATTCTAGATTGAAGAAAAAACTGAGCAAAACTGTGAGTTTACCTAGCTTTTCTCTACGTGATGTTTTCATCAGCATTCTCACCCCTCCGACCTGACAGACCCATCAGCCCCGGGGGTGACATCAGCCCCAGACATCTGTCAGTATGTGTCGGCAACATTCGTCAAAGAACAGCTCCGTAATTCAATCATCTCATGATAAATCACTGCGTTTAGGCCAAATAACAAACAACGACATCCCAGGATTTGATTTTTAGGATTTAACTCATAATTATGTGTGACGTGCTCATATAATTAGGGTTGCCCCCGACAGTCATTTAAGCTATCAGTTAACTAATCGCATGTTTCTATTAATTTAATTACTTAAATACATACTGGGGGAATACTAAACCATAACGAGCCTTTAATATATACAGTACATATGTAAGTGTAATATATAGCCTATTCCATGCTTAAGTGCACGCATAAAGCTTGCCAAAAAGCACCAGCAAAAGTAAAGATTATGAATGTGTCAGGAAAAAGTAGCCAATTTAAATATTTATTAAAAACTAGCGTTTTTGGCGTCAGTGTTTTCTACAAAGATGAAGTTCAGGCTTTCTATATTTCTCATATATGTGAGGCAAGTAGTCTATATGCCGAGTTTCGGTTCATTTTTGTGACGTGCTCCAGTTCAGGGAGACCGAGACGGCAGAAAGCACATCCTGTTTGTTTTCTTTATTTTACAAAAGCACAATGTTTTCTTGTTACTGTGAGTTTACACAATTAAAAGTACCCTTTACAGTTTCGAACGATGCTTCACTCTTATTAACGTTAGCATGAGCAGCCAAGTAAAGTTGTTATTACTTACATGTTTCAAATAATAAGCCATATTTAAGGTCGATGGATGATAGACAAACATTTGGATTTCCTGCCCAACATACTGTAATTACCACAAGGTACACATATAATCAAGAGAAAATTAGTTCTTTAGGAACTTTACAGAAAGGAAAGAATATCTTGCTTCAAGTCTTTCCAGTTCAATTGGATTGGCTCAACTAGATATTCACGGGCAAGGACGCTTCGATACAAGCAGTAACCAGGGAATACTGACTTGGTTATGAAGTATAGAGATTATTTATAGTAAAGGATAGAACAATAATATTTTAGTAAAGTTTAGTAACCTCATGCTTACTTTAGGGACAAAAGTATAAACACAGAAACTGAGTGTTTGTGGAACTTGTTAAAACGGTCTTGGGATTCATTCTTTTTATCTGACTTTTAATTACATAAGGAACAAACCCTTTGGCCAAGGGCACAGAAAGTCTCGCTGGGGAAGGTATTTTAGACACGGCTCCACATACAAGATGAATGTGTTGTGGATGCTGAGGATCAGCTGGTGGTAACCGTGGTATTTCTGGAACCCAGCCCAGGCCTGTCTTAATGCAGTGCCGCTTCACTGAACACGCTAACACTCGCAGAGAAGAGGAACAGATTTCACAGGGCATATGGGACCTCGCCAGGATTCAAATAAGCAGACCGTTGGAGATGCCTCTCTTACCTGTAGAAAACAATTAATCTACCTTTTCCCTCTTTCTCACTGACAATGGTGCAGAACGAGGGGCAACAAGATGGGGGGGAGTGAAGGGAGAGCGAGACAGAGAGAGACGGGAGAGTTTTAAAAATTGACTAAAGATGGTGTGCTGACGTGTTTCTGCTTTTCAGACTAACCTTCCCCTGACCCTTCCTACTTTCTCTGGCTGAGTGTATACAGAAGACTGACTGCTCTGCTATAAACAAACACACAAATAACAGCAAGAACAGGAGAAAAAGTATCTTCAGGAAATGGCAGATCTCAGTAGTCAATGTAAAATACATGAATCACCTTGTACACTCGCAGATCTTTCAAGGACTAAAAAGTAATCCAGATGTAGCAGGATATGGCTACCAGACTTATCTAATGTCAAAATCAAATCAAACTGTCCTTATTTTCATTTCTTAATTGGTGCAAATTATTCAAAACAAAATATCCATTCACCCATGCACCAAATCGCTTGTTCTATCCGGAGCACCTGGTGGAAACCCATTCCAAAACGGGCCGAACATTCAAAAACCAGGACCTTCTTGCTTTGTGGACAACTTAGTTCACACAGAACGCGTTTTTCCATTCCAACATGCTACTTTTCCATTGTTTTCCTATGTAAACACGCACTAGACAAACGTGTATGATCATTGCACTAGCATCTTGTGTCTTTTGCAGCGTCTCGCGCATGACTCGGCAGTCTCAAAATGCGGTGCTCTAGTTAAAATCAGTTCAACTTTTAAAAAAATGCATCTCAAGACCTTGCATTTTTTCCCCATTCTACTGCCCGTGTCTTGCATTTTTCAAAGCAAAAATACTTACTCTGCCTCTGAAAAAAACTTTCCTTCCTGGCTGACATCACCAATTCTACTTACTTTTTTCAACTTCAACCCAAAATCATTTGTCATAAGGTAGACCATTTTTCACGACCCAATCAATCGCAAAAGTATAAAATGAAGTCCTGTCCAGCAATTTTTCTCATTGAAAATCCAGTCTCACTCAGAAATACATCACAAAAAAGAAGTGAAATCAACATTTCATGCTGAGCAATTTCACTGTCGCCTCTTGTTTGCTTAGTTGGGGACACTTAATATTCAACAGTATTATATTGATGAATATACAGTATAGATGAAATACACAAATTAATAACTGATGATTTTTACAACAAAACTAAATCAACACTGAACTCACTCAAGCTAAACAATGACACTATTTTCTTCTAGAGCTGCTGTTCAGCCAAAACAAACTTTGTTGCATAATTTTCCTGTTATCACTGTAAAGCTGCTTTGAAACAATCTGTATTGTAAAAATGTGACTTCATTGATTAAGATCTGTTCAGGTGGAGGAGGTAATGTATGGACAGATGTAAAGAAACCCACACTTTTTAATCAAATCAGAACACAGTTGTGCAATTCATGCCCTTTCAGCTTGACTAAGCTGAAATTCCATCTTCTCGCCAACAAGTCCCTTGAGGGCTAAGAGGCATGAGCGTGCTGCCCGCTGTCAAAACCTACCCGCAATGTCAAAATGGCCATGACACCCTCCTTCCAAGTCCTGAAATATAAGGCCATAAAACTGTGTGCCACTATAAACCTGTACCCATCTGCTGATTTGTGGATCCAATTACTTTCTTTCTGTAATGGCCATGTTCAGTGCCATGATGGCAGCTCCTCAGTTTTTACTTGTCACTGACCTCAACGGTCACCGTTTCGGACCATGCCACAAGAAAAGCACCCATCATGTGCCTTCAACTGTCGGATGCTGAGCCACAGGAAATGAAAGCGGTCAGTCATTTTGTCAATAGCTCAAGAATGCCATTGACATTCCACATTTATCGAAGAGGGGCTGCTTACACCTGCAGTGGTTTCAGTTGAGTGGCCCTCGGTGATGTAACCCAGATGTATGCTGAATCCCCCTGTCAACACGGCCATGTGGGTACAGGGGCACAGGGGAGCCAGCTGACTGGTGCTGACAGATGGATTATCTTCAGGGCCAGCGGTGGTCCTGGCTTCTGCGAGAGTCGAACTGGCAGACCAGAGTAAACCAATCACAGCCGCTGTGCATCCAAACACCAGGTGTGTCCCCTCCAAAACCCTGGCACTGGCACCTTGTTCCTGCTGGTGTGTAGCTACCAACTGTGAATAGCCACCTCTCGTTGCGGCTCAATGAATATAAGAGCAAGCTGGCTGTTTTAAGTCTCGCTGAGACATTTTAGCACCATGGGCTGTAAGTCGAGGAAAACCCTGTGAGCTAGAGTTCATTTTAGTGCCACAATAAAAATTCAATTAATTAAACTTCATAAAGAGGCAGATGTTTATTGAAAACATTAACCTTTTCCTACATGATGTTAGACATCATCTAAAGGTAAATGATCTCAACCTCAGGGAGAGATGTTCCTGGTTACCCTGTACCCTTGAAACAACCCAAGTTGGGTTGAAAATGGACAAACCCAGCATTTGGGTTGTTTTAATCCAGTGGTTGGGTTAAATGTTTGCACAACCTGCTGGGTAGTTTTATTTAACTCAGCTATTGTTAAAACATTACTGTATTGCTTGCTTAAAATGAACCTAAAGTATGTTGGAAATGAACATTTAATTAATGTGTTTAATAAATTAACATTTATAAATAAGTTTCATGAAAAATAAGTAAACAATTGCTTATTTATAAATGTTCAACTTTTGATTATTATTGTTGCCTCTATGTGTCTGATTTTTAATTTCCAGTTTATTTTGGGTTCATTTTAAGTCAGCCATATAGTCATTTTTAAACAATAGTTGGGTTAAATAAAACTGCCTGGCACGTTGGGCAAACATTTAACCCAACTGCTGGGTTAAAACAACCCATTCGCTGGGTTTGTCCATTTTCCACCCAACTTGGGTGGTCTTTAACCCAACATTTTTTAGAGTGTAGACAATTCCTGGTTCACCTCTAAAGTTCTTGTGAACATTTCAGATAAAAAAAGACCAACTGAAGCACAAAGTGCTTAGTATCAAGTGAAAACGATTTAATTTTGTATAATTTCCCTTGTGAACAAACGAAAGAGCTTAACTTGCTAAATAAACAGAATTTGATTTTGGAAGTTTGCAGATTTGCAGCACTGTGGACCATAAAGGTTGAGAAGAGGTCAGAACACATACAAAAACGTAATGAGAGATCTCAGGCTGTATACCAACGCTGACCTCTCTTACAAGCGTAGAGAGATTTACTGGGTCATCTCCATAGCATGCATTTCAATGATAAAAATAGAGATAGCAATAAAGTTAGCGACGAAAACAAGAGGTCTGTAAATCAGCCCAACTTGTGATCTTGTCATCTTTCAGTGTGCAAAACCAATCCTATGGGTAGGAAATAGACAAAACTCAAGATCTAGAAATTTTTTAACAAATCAAAAGCCCCTTTAAAAGATTCAGTGTTCTTGTTTTTAACTGTGTGAAGGCTGGTCAATGGCAACATCAGACTTAACAGTTACAGCCTTTCCTTTGACGCCTGACCTCAAATCACACACTGAGACATTCATTCATCCTACAAATCGTGGGTTGCATTTGAGCTTTTTTTAAAAGTGTTTTAGATTCCTAATGAAAGGAGATGGTCTTAGAGGTTTGTGTGTTTATGCAAAAATAGCAAAAATAGCAGCTGACGAGCTCCACCTCAGAAACATGTTGAAGGCGGAAAATCACTGAGTCAAAACTGGACTAAACTAGACTCACTGTTCCATACTGAAAACAGGAAAACAAACAAACAAAAACTGAATAAATGAAAATACACAGTGCTTTAGAGTTCATTGAAAAAAGGACACAAGGTGAAGAAAGGTTCCAGCGAGAAGTTCTTCTTTACTTGAGGCTGCGCATATAGCCGAGTTACCTAGTGACTCAGGCTTAAATGAAAAAAGCAATTTCAGCGCAGATTTATAGTATTAAATGAAAAATAGGGGGGGACGTGATTTTTTCCATTATCTACAGTGAGCTAGTGGTTGCATCTCAGCACGTTCTCAGGGGCCTTAGCAAACACAGGCCCACTTGAGAGATGTAGTATTCTGCATCTTCTGGACGATCCATCATGCTATATGCTGTGCTGCTTCCAATTGTTTTTCCTGGCAGCGCCGGGAAGGAAAGAGAAAAAAATACCATAGTAACAACAAAAACTCTGGTTCGCTTTATCTATCACACCGTTGTGTGTTGCAGCAACATTGTACAATATTACTAGTGCCTCACTGCTTTGGCTGTCATCTCAGCAGAGCATGGCAGTCCTTAAGCCACCAATCTGCTCCATCACAAACTGGGATGCAGACCGAGGCTTAGTGCTTCTCCAGTGGCTGCGTTTGGCCCTTGGCGAGCCAATATGCTCTGCTGCCTGAGCTCACTGATGACAACCTCGAGGGGTTAAATAAGACTGCCTCTCAGAAACATGACACTTTGCCCGTTTGTGAATGGCGAGGTTAAATTAGACGCCTCCTGTTTTCCAAAAGATGGTAGTCAATAATAAAAAGCGAGCTAGTTCTTGCAATGTTTTAGGCCCTCGGATCACAACTTCTTTGCTCCTGCCAGATTCAAGGCCATTATTTATCACTGCAAGGGGAAAGCCGAATCCTCTCAGCCATTATGCCTGCTTCCTTAAACTTGAAGTGATAAGACCTTGTTAGTAGCTGGGGGTTTGGGCTGAATCTTCTTGCCTTCTATCGCACTTCCACTTCAGGAAACATTTGAGTCAGAGGAGCTGCTGTTACGGACACTTGAACCTGAACCTCCTCCCTTACTTGAGAGCCCAGCAGGCTGTTTGTTTTATTTTTTTGACCGACCGCCGGGATGATCAGAGCACTCTTTCACAAATTCACACACGCATCCAATTTCTAAAAAGTGAAGGATGGATAGAAGGGCTCAAAAAACAAAATTTTCACTGGCCCCACCACAAAAAAGGAATAAATAAATAAAAATAAAATAGGCCTTATTGTATTTGTTGTTTTTGATCCATGCAACCTCAATAAATAAGGTTATGACACCAAAAAATTACACCCTAAAGATATAGTTCTAAAAATTGTCAATGACAACTTTTGAGTGTCATTGACAAAAAAAGTGTCACTAAAAAGAGTCCATGCCACGAGTATAACGATAACAGCACAGAGAAACTATATAGTTAGAATCATTTTCAGAATTATTTTTTTTCCAGCTGATGAACAATAAAAACACTGACAGCCAATCAGAATCCACCCTACTTTAAAGAGCTAGAGCATTTAAAGTGACAGACGACAAAACTGCAGTGTGCTTAAAATAAACAGAATGATATAATCCTCTGGTGTGAAAGCTAATATAGTTATCATTACAGTTATCATTCTTAGTGTGAATGGGGCCATAATAAGACTAAATAATAAAATTATGATCAATAGCACTTATAAGTTCAACAGATTAAACATATAACACTGTATAGTCTTTACTGTATAAAAATAGATTAACCCTTATTAAAGTTATTCAGTCAAAAGCGATTTTTTTCTTTGTCTTTTGTTGTTTGATTAACATTTAAACAGACAGCAGTGCTGCTGTCACTTTAAGACCGAATGCACGGATCCAATATACTGAAACACACGTTTTTACTTAAGACATAACCGACTGTGTTCATGAGGAAACTCGACAAGATGGGCATTTCTGTGTGAATATGTCCGTTCAAGAGCAAGAAGACATGAAAGAGTATTTGCGAGCTGTGAGACACGGCTCTCTGAAACTTATCACACAGCTCGCGAGTACCGAATTGAGAGACGCAAGTACTTTTGCATCTACTTGTGCTTGAATATTTAAGTTGGTGAGGCTTAAAAAATGAGCAAATTATCAACTTCCATGGCTGCTGTCACTTTAAGACCAAATGCACGGATCCAATATACTGAAACACACACGTTTTCTCACAGGCTTATGTTCATTTAAGACATAACCGACTGTGTTTACGAGGAAACACGACAAGACGGGCATTTTGACATTTTTGTGTGAATATGTCCATTCAAGAGCAAGAAGACATGACCTGTGAGACGCGGCTCTCTGAAACTTATCACACAGCTCGCAAGTACCGAATTGAGAGAAGTGAGTACTTTCACTACTTGCGCTTGCATATTTAAGTTGGCAAGGCTTAAAAACGTGCACAAATTGCATGCAAGTGACTGTTCCGTCAACTGCCCTGAGCGTCGTTCGCGCTGGGCCATCGGGCAGTTCTTATTATCAAACCCTGGATAAGGACAATATATGTTGCAAATGTGTATCTTTAATACTGAATATAATAAGTAAGTGAACAATGCATCACATCCGATGCAGACTGCAAACACAAATTCACAATTCAAATGATTTTACTGCATTAAAGAAAGTGGTGCAGGAAACACTGACACAGTATACAAATAAACTCCCAATTAATGTTACCAATACATTATTATAGTGGAAATAGATTCAGAAATAATTAATTGTTGTACAATTGAAATGTGTTGGGACAGAATGTTTAGCATTAGCAGATGGAGAGAGACCCAACCGCCTTGTTGTGCTCTGGCACGTCTGAGAGGAGAGAACCAAACAAATACTCAAAGGGCCTCATAAACAACAATTAGGCAAAAAAAATTCTCACATGCATATCTCATTAGGATTTGAGATAGTGTGAGCTTTTATGGATGTCATTAAAACAGACAATATCTTCTTAGAATCCTTCAGGCTAAGTTTAGTCTGCACAGTTAAAAAGTGGCCAATTAAACAATACCATAAAAATCACATTTATATCCATTGTTTTCTTTTTGGAGCTACAACTGTCAAATAGAGTAAATATTTATAACTAGCCTCTCATTAGACACTTAAATTAGTTTCTTGTAATGAAGGAAAAAAACACTGAATAAAATGCAGCTGATAACGCTTACCCAGCAGGATTCGGCACAACGTGCTTCTTCATTATCCAAGACATACAAGCATTTGTTGCAGCGTCAGTTATCAGGTACACCGTTCCTTAGCGCTGGATACCACAGCTTTTAATTAGCAAAGCACAGAAAGACGCAGATCTGTGCAAACTGCTGGAGCGACTGCCATGTGGAGAGCCGTGAGAGTACAACAAACTCAATTATGGCCAAAATACTGCACATGCATTGAAATGAGGCTCGGAGCACACGTGAAAAGCCTAACGAGCCTAAATAAGACTGTGAGCAGAGGACACATTTCATGCATGCAAAGAACACTGGGCTGAAATGAGTGACATCCAGAACTGAAAGATAATCAGCAAACAATAAATCAAGCTGTTTTCAATCATCAAGAGACTTTTAAAATTGTAAATCCTGAAAGAGTTCCTGTTTAGCTTGGAAAAGCAATATGATTATGCATTTACAATATGATTACATATTTACAATATGATTATGTATTTACGTAACTGCAGTCAATTATAGTGTTGAACGTTAATTCTGACCCTCTGGATGTATCATTCACACTAACAGCAATGTCTCCCCTGGAGAAAGGCAGGTCACCGTTGCTAGTCTTTGCCGCTGAATGGCCTAATATTATTGTGCAACTGGCCGTAGCTTTTGAAAATTTAATGTCACTGATGTCATTTTATTTTGATTTGGCATCAGTTTCTGAATGGGAAAGCATTTCTATAACCTGCAGCAGTGAATAATGCATGATATCATGAACTAGATGAACAATTATCAATGCAATACATGAATCAAACTCACTCAGATGTCAACAATTTCAGATATGGTTTTCCATGCATCATTTTTTTTATTATATCACTCTATGTGGGCACAGATAAATCACATAAAAGATTGAAATCGTTCGCAGTGACTTCCTCAGATCATGTGAGGTCCACTCCTTTAGTACCACTAATAGTTGCCACATCACACTTAGGAGAATAATGTTAAACTTTGTTGTCGCTGCAGCTCATATCATTAGAAATTGCCAACTCTCAGCTGATGCTTGCTTTATTGCTGCAAATCACTGCTTTATAATTCAAATAAAACCACCCAATCGCTGGGTTTGTCCATTTTCAACCTAACTTAGGTTGTTTTTAACCCAGCATTTTTAGAGTGTATGTTTTAGGATCTTTATAGTATATTTTTAATGGAAACAGCAGAAACGTGCAGCAGTGGTTGTACAGTATTGTCATCAGACCTTTTCAAACTGAATCTAAGCGCACGGCTCAAGTGCACTTAGGGTGTGTCCGAATACACTTTTGCTAGTTTACGACGGGAAAAATGGTCGGCACACCAGGCACATGGTCCAAAAGGATTGTCCCTATTCTCTTAATGAGTCATGGGTGTGTTTTGGGCATAACATGCAATAAACCAATCAGAGTCTCATCTCTCATTCCCTTTAAAAGCCAGTTGCGCTCACACCATGCTGGATTCTCTCTATTTACATGGCGGAATTTGCAAATGGAAAAACTGAACGCTTCTCTAGCGAGGAAATGGATCTGCTCGTGCACGAGGTTAATGCGCGATAGCAGAACATCTACAGGACAAGCTGGATTCCACCAAAGCATTTTATCTTTATGCACACAATAATAATATTTTACATTGTAATCCTTTTATTTTTAAAATTTGGGATGTTTGTGTGCTGCTGCGTGTCCCTGTGTGTGTAACAAGTGCGTTGTGCACCCGCCTATATGTGCGTATTACTAACACGCCCTTTAAATAACAAAACAAATATTGCGCCATTGACTTTAGAGCAGGTTTTTGTTGGTCAATGGCGCAGTCCATTTTAGTTTCCTCAAAATAGCATCACGCCAACAACGCACCTGAACACACCTTGGCGCACAAATGGGTGCAATTGCATTTGCTATTTAAACAATGTAGCACTGGATATGAAAATGATAACCGCGTTGTGCTGAAACTAGCAAAAAACACTTGCATCGCATTGAAATGAAATCAGATTTTAAAATCATTCTGTTTACTTCATTACTTCGCTCACATATTTATTTACTCTAGTTTATTTTTTATAAATCCCAATATGTGCGTGGAAAATTGTGTAGGCACATTTCAATTCATTTTTTTGTGTGTGCACAACGTTTATACATCAGTCCCCAGGCCTTGTGCTTCATACTGCAACTCCAATGAAACAATATTATCTGAGTATCTCTAACAAGAAAGGGACTGCATTATAAATAAAGCTTGGCTAAAACCATTTCATACAAAGTATTATAGCAAGCACTTCACAGTGAAGCACATTTAGACATATCGTAACCTTCAATTAAAATCAAACATCATATGTTGGTTTGACAAAGCAACAGGTTTGCCATGCAACTCTTTCATTTATATATCTATCTATGGTAACATTTACAGTACAGTACTTTTTTTAAAAATACTTTTTTTGTCTGCTTAAAACGGTTGTTAATTCAGGAACAGCTGTGCTGTACAACATCATCTCAGAAAGCATTGTATTCAGCCACTTTGTGTAATACTGAAGCTACTCAGAGACTAGTCTAGTACATCGTTCTAATCTATCAGAATTTCAATCTACTGGACATGGACTTGTGTCTCTTTAATCATAAGTTGAACTCATTCTGACACTGAACAATCACAACTACTGTAGTACTTAAGAGTTTATCAGATTTATACAACGCTGATTGTTATTTACTTATTTACAGAAGCAAATATCTTTGGATTAAATATTATTTTTCTGCGCATTAAATCCTCTTGGCATTCTTATAAGCAACAGCCTCTGAATCACCAAAAACACAGACATCTGCCCACAAACTATTGCTCTCACTCAAGTCTTAAAAAATAAGTCATTTCTTGCTTCATTTTACGTAAGTAACCTCTGTCACAAATGCATTTTACACTTCTTCAGTGCCGCCCTCCCCTTTTTTCATTTCGGTTCTTGTGCTCTCATGAAAGCCCAGAGACTATCCATTATGAGCAATTTAAATGGCCACTCCTTACCCACCAAAAGAGCTATGTGCGAGAAAGTTCATGGCTGTCACAGAGCAATAAGAGGCTTTTTCCTCCACACTTGAGGTTAGGGTGAGTGGGTTTACTCAGACAAATGCCGGACGCATTTCAAAGTAAGCAAAGGCGAGGAAAAGAAAGCAATACTGACTAGAGAAATATATTAGTATCTTATCAACACACACATTCACAAAATAATCACATGCACACTTGATTGATTTTTTTTCTTTCTGATTGTGAAAGTAAGGCTGAGTAAAAAGATGACAATAGTTCATTCTCCTCTTACTGACAATGAAGTATTCAACATGCATTCATAAAAGAACACCGATCAAGTACAAAAGCTTCATTAATGAATCACATCTAAGTGATAATTATGCTCTAGGAAATCTTCTTTGTAAATAATTTCAAATGCATGGACACTTTATACAATTTATGACTGTTTACCTGCATATAACTTTACAATAAAGTTGTATACTTTGTTAAAATTAGTAAACACATGAACTAACAATGAGCAATTCAGCATTAATCTTAATTAATACAACATTTTAACAATAAAGTTAGTAATCATCTGCTGTAAAGACTTTGTTGAAAGTTCATAATGCCTATTGCATTAACTAATATTACTGAAGTATCACCCAAAACTGAATATTTTTTAATAAACAAATCTTATTTTATTCTTTATCAGTCTGTTTTCTTATTGTGTATATATCAAGAGCAACTTGTGATATTATATATATATATATATATATATATATATATATATATATATATATATATATATATATATATATTCCATATATATTTCATGATTTATCACATTTTTTCTTTTGCCAAATCAACTTAGATAATTAATGTGGTTCAGATAACATAATATTTTGAGTTTCTGTTGATTAAATCAATCATCTTCAAATTCAATTTCAATGAACTCAAAATTTTAAGGCAACCAGGTAACTTACTTTAAGTTAAACCAACAATTATTTTTGACAGTGTACTAATATTTGACTCATATTTTGCATTGATACCGACAACACATCTTACAGTCTGTATTCTGAACTCTAACATGGAATAATCCCTAACAAGTCAGGCAATAAATGACACTAGTCAGCATGCTTTAAAAAATGATATGGCATCTCACTAGTGGACATGCGGATTGGGTTTCCACTGTAATGTCTTGATGCATTGACAAGATGTTGCAGGAACAGTAACACACACAGGAACACAGGAGACAAAATATAATGTAATTATAATCTCATTATAACGAGTAGCTACATAACAGTTGTTTTAATCACCGGAGCTGTCAGTGACTGCGCTCTAATGTCTGGACGACAATGGCTGTGTCTCAATCTCAAACCCTAGTGAGCTGCCTAACTAAACAGCACTTGGAGATTCCGCGTGAACTCGCGTCTATGGTACTCAGAAATGTGCTGTCTTTGTAGACGGCTCATTAGGTTTTAAGACACAGACGATATAACGCCGAAACATCGTTAAGATGTGTCTTTAAAGTGAAGCGCGATGTAATTTCAGTAATTTGTGAGGAAAACCCTGAGCTTTGTATGTAATTCTTCTTCTTAGCGGAGTTTTCATTCATTTTTCTGTCCGTAACGTCCGTTCTTAACGGGCGGCTCCCTATACTATAGCTACTATAGAGCCACATAAACGGGACTGACCACATTTAATGTCTATAATCTGTAAAATAAAGTTAAACTCAAGACAGCGTACCTGTATACTGCACAAGGAACATCGTCCTAGGGATTCGGTTTAAAAAGACGCCAGATAAAGTCCCGTAGGGCTCTTGAGGTGGACGTTATTCCGCGCTAGGAGCTTTGCTGCTGGTGTCTGTGGGTCTGCTGCGCTTATAACTGCTTTAAAGATAGAGCAGACCACAGCGAGGGAGAGAGAGAGAGAGAGAGGGAGAGAGGGAGAAAGAAAGGAGGATCCACAGTCACGCTCAACACAACGACTACACTGACCGCGCGACGCGACTAATCTAGAAAGTGAACGACATCCTTCACGCGCTCGATTGACGGTTGACTGGTTTGACGGTTGACTGGTTTGAAAGCAGTAGCGTTCAAATTACTGTGCGCGGGAAACTCATACAAAAAAAATGATATTTAAATATATATATATATTTAAATATATATATATATATATATATATATATATATATATATATATATATATATATATATATATATGCGCAGTTTTCTCGTTGTCAGCGATTGAAATATGTGAAATGTGATACTTTAAATGTTGATATTGTACAAAATAATGTCAACCCAGTTGTTAAAGTTTCCAAAATGAAAATTTAAAGCTGCAGTCCGCAACTTTTTTTAGTTAAAAATTATCCAAAATCAATTTGAGCAAGTACATAACCAGCCAGTGTTCAAAACTATCTACTTATCTTGTCTCGATTCACAATAGTAAGCTTGTAATAATGTTTTATAATAAGAGCTACATGGTGGATTTCGGCAGGAAATTCGAGATTGCAGCTGTTCGTCTGTGCGTCAATACGTCACGTCCGTAAACAGAAAGGAAGGAGTCCCGTCGAGAGGCTAGTTTGTTTTATCATGAGGATGCCGCTGGTAGCGGCACATTTATAGCCTTTTCTCACAGCAGCTGAAATAATTAAAAGTATCATTTTGATGGCGGATTGTAATCCAGAAAGGTCCAAATGACAATCATCAGTGACAACTAGAGATTCACTCGTAGTCAAAAATCAAAAGACTTTGGACTGTAGAGTGGCTACAGAAATTTAAATCTACAGGTAACACTAATATACACTAGCCTAAATACACAGTCACGCAATGCTGATGTTGTTAACATTAATAATTTGAGAACAATGTAACAGTAATAATAATTTGCACGGTTTGGCATTATCCAAGCTAAGCGATCGTTAGATTTAATCATCATTGGCAGCATGATTTATTGTAGGCCTAATGCTTTTTTCCTCAGTTGGTCAGAACAAAAGTGGCAGACATGTTACTTACTTGTTCAGATGATATTTTTCAGTGAAAAATCTTATATTGGTCATACTTTCAATCTGTGATTCTGAAGTACAGTATCCACACCGGTGCGGTGACTGACAGCAAGCATCAGATTCATACAAGCTTGTGCCGAGGCACAACGCACGTACAGATAACTGTTCCGCATATGACTGCAACTGCAGGTTTCAAACGGAGATGGTGACAAAGAGGAAAAATCGCAGACTGCAACTTTAACGTAATGAATTTAGCTATTTCCTGCCAAAATAGTACTTCTTGCTAGGACAGTTAATGTGTGGCAACATAGTATTGTTTTTGAAAAATGCTAGCAATAACTTGGTACTAGCCTACTAAAAATGGTTTAAAATATTATTTGTGCGGGAAACTCCACTATAATTGTTATAAATTGTAATAAATAAAATAAGATGTAATAAAGGATACCTGTGTGTTTTCTTTATCACTGTTAAAGCGATAGTTCACCCCCAAAAAAATAAAATTCTGTCATCATTTACTCCCCCTCAAGTTGTTTCGTATCTAAATATCTTTCTTCTGATACATAGATATATTTGGAAGAATGTTTGTAACTAAGCAAGGGTGCATTTCCCAAAGGGAACTATGGTTGCAAGTTCCGTCGTACCAATAGAGTTCAATGGGACTTACGACCATAGTGGTCTAACGATGCTTTCGGAAACTCACCCCTGATATCGCCCCCCATTGACTACCATAGTACGCTCTAAAAAATGCTGGGTTAAAAACAACCCAAGGTGGGTTGAAAACCCAGCAATTGACCCTTCGCTGGGAGTTTGATTGACAAGCGATCTAACCAATCATAACGCCGAATCCGCCATTTTGTCCAACAAAGCAGCAGGAGTTAGAAGATTAACCTCGGTGGACTTGAACTTGAAGAATGGTGTGTATTTACGTCTTTTTCGCATTTGAAACAATATTCCTTCTCATGTTCATTCATGTTTCTTTGATGCTATAAATTAACTAGTAGGAAGAGATGATCGGTTCACGAGGCGCTACAGTCATGATGTGACTGTATGTGTCTGTCACGACACATTAAAGAGCCACAAAACGTTTTTTATTTTATTTCTTAAAAAAATTACACAATTTGAAAGCCGGGACTTTGTTTAATATCATAACCTGCTCTGTCTTGTCTGTCGACGTGTTGTCAGTGTCCTCTTTGCTCCGCGATATATTTTTCACTGCGTGTGGCGTGACAGCGCCATGGCTTGTCGGACAAAGCAACAGTAACTAAGGGGGGCGGGTCTTTGCGAAGGGTCAATTGGGTTGTTTTAACCCAGTGATTGGGTTAAATGTTTGCCCAACGTGCTGGGTAGTTTTATTTAACTCAACTATTGTTTAAAAATGACTATATGGCTGACTTAAAATGAACCGAAAATAGGTTGGAAATTAAAAATCGGACACAATCACTAGAGGCAACAATAATAATCAAAAGGTGAACATTTATTAATAAGCAATTTAATGTTTTTTGTTTACTTATTTTTCATCAATAAATGTTCATTTATTAAACATATTAATAAATGTTAATTTCCAACATACTTTGGGTTCATTTTAAGTGAGCAATATAGTAATTTTAAACAATAGTTGAGTTAAATAAAACTACCCAGCAGGTTGAGCAAACATTGAACCCAATCTCTGGGTTTGAATCATTTTCAATCCAACTTGGGTTGTTTTAACACAGCATTTTTAGAGTGTAGGAAAAAAATACTATGGTAGTCAATGGGGGACTCAATGTTGCAAACATTCTTCCAAATATCTTCCTTTGTGTACAGCAGAACAAAGAAATTTATACAGATTTGAAACAACTTGAGGGTAAGTAAATGATGACTGAATTTTCATTTTTGGGTGAACTATCCGTTTAAGTGCACCTATATTGTTGGAGTATGTACCAGTAGAGGGAGCAGAGCAACAGTTAAACTCAAGGGCTAATTGCCATACAGGATCCACATTAAAACCCCCAAGGCCTCTTAAATAATGCACAAGTACAGACCATTCATTGCAGTGGACAAGGGAATTGCTAACTAATGTTCTGCCAGATAAAAAAATAAAAATAAATAAAATAAAATAATATATATAATATATATTTATACACATACAGGCATCAAAGCAAGCACACTTTATGAAAATCTAAAGGGATATCATGACATAATTTTGATTTTTGGGTGACCTTCAACTTCATAAAATAGAATGCAATGCATAAAAAAGATCTCCAACCAACAAACCAATGTTGGCGACCAGAATATAACTAAATAAAAACCTGAGCTGTTTTTCTTCGATAAGATTTCTATTTTCCTCATAACAATCTGAGTGCAACATTGTGTTATGAGCAGAACATATGACTGTCAGCATGCTGGGGGTCCAGGAGAGCTTAAATAATCCTTTGGCTTGCTGGAACTTTAACACCTCCATGTTTACAGCTCAGAATCTCAAGCCTGAACTGTGCGGCATAGCCAGGGTTACTTTTTAGAGCTAAGGACATAACAGATGTCTTAACACATTCAGCAGGAATTTACAGTTCTACTGTGCGTCGCGGTTAGGAGGAGAGCAGTGGAGAACGGTGTTGTGAGCACAGCATTTGACATTACAACGCTCTCATAAAAGCATGATAAGAGTGTGGGTGGAAACCGCGGCCTGCTACAGCTGCTAAACCTGATGAACGCTGCAGACCAACAACCTCGGGGGAAAAGAATCAAGACTTTATATAATTTGGGTGCATTAGCATACTAAAAGTCAAGAATGTAGATGGGTAGTTTAAATGTCTACAGTAGATTGAATGTGCTGCTTAAGAGTATATTTATATACTTTGATGTTGGATGCAAATATAATTAGCTTGACAAAGTTGCCTTATTCCTTCGGCTTCACGGAAGTCGACATTGGCCATCGTTTTTGGCAGCCACTTTCCTACGGAAAATTTGATGTGCATGGATGCAAGCATTGGCATATTCATTATGAACTGTTTATTTTGCCATTCTTAACAATTAGCTCTGACAATTCAAAAGCCAAAGGGGATACAAACAGCTGTCAAGATGATTTTTCAGAGGCAAAATGAGCATTTTTATGTTTTCGGCACTCATTTTAAACAGTTTTCATGCAATTAGGGAAATAAATGTGGCATGGCGCTGTTTTAGTCGCGTAAAAATATTCCAAAGCTGCGCCTGAGTCATTTGTGCTGCGAGGCAATTATATATCACAGCATCAAAGTGACACATTAAAAGCACTGGAAACATGGACTTTGATATGTTACTATAATATGTTATTAAGCCTAAGTGAAAAACAATAGTTCTTTAAAGACAGGGTTTCACATAAGAGCTTCCTTGCATGTCACGGCTCTTATCTGTAAATTAGCTCAATAAGAGCAATCAAAGTCTTTCTGAGCATTGCACTTTCCTTTCATTTACTCTAAGCGAACAGGCTTTTTCCCTTCGAATTTCAGCATACCACATCATATATTAAACCATTGCCAACAGGTACAATTATCACTAATAATTTGATAGCATCTGGCTTTTTTCTGTTTAAATTCATACTTTGGGAAAAAGACAGAAAAGAAGATCTAACCATGTTGCCTCGTTCCCATCTGCGGCTATCATTTATTTGGTGGTAATGGAGCTGTAGGTGTTTGACAGATGATTCACCTTTACAAAGGTGAGCTAGTTCCCTCCTCTCACAGACACCAGCGATGCCCCTGGCTGGAGCGGATTGCCTTTGGCTGAAAAACAGCAAATACAGTAACATGCATTTTCATCCTGATTCTCCACAATAATGTGACTTGTTGTGCGAGACAGATGCTTTTCTTCGGTCTTTGGAAGTGTGTTTGTTTATTACCCATTTTCTGTTAGTCACAAATATGGCGTTCATGTTTTAATAACATGAACACAATAGAAACAGGCCAAAGTTTCTCAAGGCAGTATCTAATGAATTCTCTCACCTCACAGAGAATGATTAAAAGCTGGTCTGTGCTCTTATTTAATTCATGCCAAGTTGTGGGACTGACTCTACTCCTTTTGTCCTGATTTCAAACAACCATGTGCTTTCTGTAAGTTGCTTAATTTATGAGCACTGGAAAAAATAATAAAAATATTGCATTAGCTGGGAGCAAATTACCTAGGTTCTAGTCAAGAGAGCCACACATTTAATTAAAAGGAATGAATCTGTTTACTTTATAGGATGTCTTTCTTTCATTGGGGAAAAAACAGGGTAAATGGAAGGGGAAAAAACTGCTCAAGCCTCAATCACTGCGTCACTAAAGCAATTAAAATCCCAAGAGCTAAACTGGAATTCTGCCCATTATTTGGTCCAACTCGTATCTGAAAAGTGTTGCACCTAAATATAAATCCTGAAGGCCTTGGAAATCAGACACAAAGAGAATTTCAAATACATACAGGGCAATTCACTGCACTGAAATCATAAAATACAGGCATTCCAGTAGAGCATGGCGCTTCCCAGGGAATGCATGGACTGATGCAATGTAGTTCGCTTTGGATAAAAGTAATTGCTAAATGCATAAATGTAAATTTAAAACTAATATAAAAATGCAAAAAAAAGACAACATCATAAAAAGTATATGAAGGTTTAAAAATATAACACACGTCATGCCAATGTCTGGTAAATATAGCAATGTGAATATTTAAAACTGGCAACTGAACATAGCAATTCATCAAAGCTGTTTTAGAATAAACAGATGTTTGGAGCACTTGTTATTTTAAGTTGTTATTAAGATAATGGATAGCTTTTCTTATTTAATTTTCACTTACATTTTCATGTTTGGCCTGTTCAGCAGCACTAATGACACAGTAACTGTGTTAAAGCTCACTGTCGGTTTGGAGTCATTCAGTCACTGTCATTTTTAGGGAATTTTTTTTGCCATTCTTAACAATTAGCTCTGACTATTCAAAAGCCAAAGGGGATACAAACAGCTGTCAAGATGATTTTTCAGAGGTAAAATGAGCTTACTTATGTATTTGGCACTGAGTTTAAATAATTTTTATGCAATTAGGGAAATAAATGTGGCGTGCAGCTGTAAAAATATACATTTGGCTTGGTGTGTCTTGGCTTTAAGGAAGCAAGGGTGAGGCGGTGGTGGATAAGATGAGAGAATGTCAATATTAAAACTGCATTAGGACCTATACCAGAAAAATACCTGAAGTGAACGTCTCCAACGGACCTGAACGGCAGCAGAAATCCTCACTTTAAATCCTCAAGGACTTCAGGACACTGTGTTCCAGTTCACAATGCTGGTACCGGCGAGGGCGGCTTCTGGACTGTAGAGGTTTTGTGGTGAAAGTCAGTTAACAGCTATTTTAATGGCTTTGAATTTGGCAGGCCGAGTTGCAGTTCTGTGCCATTTGGTGTTTTGGCTCTTTTAAAACCAGGCAGATTTAGCTCATATTTTCAAGAGGCAAATTAAAGGACTGAATCAGATTTTGTTTTTGTGAACTTTTAGAACTCACTGCAATGGGGATTTAACGTTAAGGCAAAGCAGCACTAAATTAATTGCAGACCTTCAACTTCTTGTAGTGGAATAATGCAAAGCAAAACTATTTGGGTGTGAGCAAAAACATGCCATTTTGTGTGTGTCCCTTTAAATGCAAATGAGCTGCTGCTCCCGCCCCCTTTCCAGAAGAGGGCGGAGCTTTAACAGCTCAACAACAACAAAGCTGGAGAATCTCACGCAGCCAAAATGAGGAAAGTGTTCAGCCTTACATTGTTCAAACCGGAGTCGACACTGATGGAGAGACTCAGGAAGAAGTTACAACTTTTAGGACGTTTCTGAATGGTTAGTGGATAAATTTATGTAGTTGTTGTGGAGTTGATTCAACTCATCCACTAGCATGTCGAGCTTGCCAGGATCAACTTGCAGGCTATCCAAGCTAATGAGACTCTAAATAGTGTTCAGTGCTCATCTGTGCAGCCAACGACAGAACAGTTAGCAAGCTTTGCTTGAACTTTTGCCATGGCGTTAGAACTGGTACACAAAATGGTGGTGCCGTGGGTGGAAACGTGCAGATTAAGGGGTGGTAATAATAAAATAAGATCCCCTTCCTATGTCACTAGGGGAGTGAAATCTGAGCGGCTCATTTTTTCACATGCTTTCAGAGAAAGGCTTGCCAAAACAAAGTTACTGGATTGTCCTTTTTCACATTTTCTGGGTTGGTAGATGCAACGGGGACCCGATTATAGCACTTAAACACGGAAAAAGTCAGATTTTTATGATATGTCCCCTTTCGGTACACTTTGGATTTCATGTTGACTTTAATATATTTAAACTTTGTACAATTGGTTCTCTTTTTTGTGATGGCATATAGTATAGTTGGCATTACCACTAAAATACATTCCTGGATCGGCTGTCCTTGATTGTGGAAATGAGGAAGTCATCAGTCAACAGTTTCTGTGTGCTGGGCTAGATAAGGGGAAAGTGGAAGAAAAGCTCCTGTGTAAATGAGACAATCTGCAGCAGGACTGTGCGGCGCAAACCGGACACCTATGGGGAGGGCGAAGCCGTGTGACGGCCAGGACACCTGCCTCCAGATTCAACACAAGCCAGCCTACCGGCACGGCCCACGCAGACCCTAATAAGAAAGGACACACTCATGTTCCTCATGAGTTCAAGAAATTAATTTCCTCAAAGTCGACCGGCAATTCTGCCATCAAGAATTCAAACATTTATTCTCCTGTGTGATTGTAGACCTGTCCGTCGTGCTGAATGTCAGATCTCAAAATTGAGTTAAGACATTTTTGAATGCATTTAGCAAAAAACTGATTGGTTGGTTTAACAAGCACAAGGCTTTTATCTCACAGAAAAAGCTCAAAAGGACAGAGTTCAAATAGGGTTTACACAAGAGATTGTGACAACAGAATGTCCATCTGGCTACCTGGCATCTCATACAAAAAAACTCTGCTTTTATGATTTATCCTCTGAAATGCACTAGTCCTCCACTGGCATAAAAACATTTGGGCTATTTATACACTCTAATATCAGATTAAACTCTATACTTTTCTCTTGGCTCGAAAAACACATCTGAAGCAGTATCAGCCTCACCTTTCAGCTTAATCTCCCAAAACTTGATAAAAGGTTCCGGCGGGCTCTGAAATCTAAACTTCCTGTCATTTAGAAAGCGCAAACAAGAACTGAAAAGTGATGGAGGTGATCCAGCAGACATTTCCACCTGTTCGTGACAAAATAAATGCCAAAGAACTCGAGGAGAAACCCCTTATTATTGAGAAGCAGCCTTTCACTGACAGTCTTATCAGGTGTGCAGCAGAGATCTTGCCAACAAATCCTTTTCCTGCCCGTGAGATCTACACTCTGCCTGTGAATGAGAAGCTTAAAGTGTCTCTGATGGTACATCAAGCAGACAGAACCACCATCAGCAGAATGCATATCAACTCACCTACAGCTCGGCCAGATCTGTAGTCCTTGAACATCATGTGTTAACCAGACACTCAATCTCCCGGTGACGGCACCCTGTGAAGAAAACAATACAGACTTAGCTGCATTTGGACATTAAGGGAGACTGAGATATCTCCATGAAACAGCTCAGGTTTTCCGTCTTATCATTAGTGAGAAATGATCAGTGAGAAACCACAGATGACTTTCCAACTGCATAGTAAATGTCTTAGAGAAGGCAATCTAAATTCACCAAGAAACATATTCAATTGCCAAAATGCATTTATCCAGTCTTTCAGTGAAACGGCACCTGTCACAAAAATGTGAAGATGAATTGTTATTTTGTTCCTCATATTTTTGCATCAGTAGCTTAAATTGAAGAATATTCCACAATATGTGATGCCACATGGTGTTCTGAAGAAACTTTAAACATCCTAGATAAACATCTCACAAAGCATTCTTAAGAATACAATTATTCTTAAGTGCTATTTTCCGTTTAAATGGGACATATCGTAAAAATCAGCCTTTTTCCGTGTTTAAGTGCTATAATCGGTGCATCTTGAAAGCGTTTAAAAAAAAAAAGGACAACCCAGTAACTTTGTTTTGGCAAGCCTTTCTCTGCAAGCATGTGAAAAAACGAGCCGCTCAGATTTTGCTCCCCTAGTGACGTAGGAAGGGGATCTTATTATAATATTACCGCCCCTTAATCTGCATGTTTCCACCCACAGAGCAGCCATTTTGTTTTCACAAAAAACGAAAACATGTACCAGTTCTAACGCCATGGCAAAAGTTCGAGTAAAGCATGCTAACTGTTCTGTCGTTGGCTGCACTGAACACTATTTAGAGTCTCATTAGCATGGATAGACTGCGTCCATACGGATTTTGCACAAAAGATGAACATGACGGCACATGCTAGTGGATGAGTTGAATCAACTCCACAGCAACCACATAAATTTATCCACTAACCATTCAGAAACGTCTAAAAGTTGTAACTTCTTCCTGAGTCTCTCCATCAGTGTCGACTCCGGTTTGAACAATGTAAGGCTGAACACTTTCCTCATTTTGGCTGCGTGAGATTCTCCAGCTTTGTTGTTGTTGAGCTGTTAAAGCTCCGCCCTCTTCTGGAAAGGGGGCGGGAGCAGCAGCTCATTTGCATTTAAAGGGACACACACAAAAACGGTGTGTTTTTGCTAATTTGACAAGCTATAATAAATGATCTGTGGGGGATTTTGAGCTGAAACATCACAGACACATTCAATATTGTATTCCCAATTTTCTTATTTTGTTTCTTCAGCTTGTTTTTAAAGAAGGAAAAAACTTAGGAAGTGCTGAACTTCTGTCAAGTTATTTGAGACAAAAATAGTGTGCATGCTTATTATGATTATTACAGTAATCTGCAGGCAGAACACAACAATGGTGTGTTTTTATTGAGTTGATCAGTGGGTCTTTGGCAAGAAATGCCATAAAGTCAGAAACTCCAAAGCCTGTAATTTTCTTATTAGAGAACCTCTAAAGAATTGCACATAGGAATATTCTTACAAACTTCTTAGCATTTATCATAAGAAATGTCTTAAATTCTTTTCAAAGAACATTTCTGTGAATCTGCAGTTCCTCGTTAAGCTAATGACCAACTGGCGAGTAACTTTCTGAAAGCTTGGTGAGTGTAAATGTTGAACTGTTCTACATTTACTTTTTAAACTATGAAATAAAATGCATAAAATATATAAGATATAAATTAACCCACCCATCCAGTACATTCTGACTATCTTTTTCAGTTTCAAAACTGTAATCACACATCTAGGTTTCATTAAGATCTATAATTGAAATGTCAGAAATCATGAGCGCCCTCTTTCATCACTTTGGTTTGTGAATGCTTTGATACACGGATTAAGAAAGAGAGCATCATTCTGGAAACATATGTCAAGAGTCAGTCAATAATACAATCAAAAAACCACCTCTGTTTAGACAGAAATTCATGTAATGTTTTCAGTACAGAAGTGCTGTCTTCAGAGAGTTTGTTTGTCTTCCTCAAATAGCAGTATGTCCAAGACACACCAGTCACTTCTTTGACCCTTTGTCCTCAACATCGTAATGATGAACTCTAACCTCTTGACATGGGAACAGTCACCATTGCCCCAGAGACCTTAGCTGGCCAGACCTAAATACACAGATTTTAACTCAAAAAACGTGAGAAGAAAACAGATGAGAATGCGCAAATGAATGTGTAAATGGAATAACTGGGTATCTGCAGAGTTTTAAAAATTAAATCTAAAATTTTAAGGCCATTCAAAGGCAGAACAAATCCATGTAATCTCAAAACAAATCATGCATCTCAGATCTCTAATTAAATGCAAGTTTAAAATACTTTGGGCATGTTTTATTCAACATGTACATGTAGTAAAATAGGATTATGTACTAAAATGTGACAGAAAAATCTAAACGTCATCCATCATTTTGACAGATTACACTGAGGGTGATCTATTGTAGCTAGTAACTGTAATTACCACCGCTGTCCAGTTGGTGGCGAGCGTACATATTAATTAGCATAACATCTTTGTCCAGTCTGAATTTATGGTACGTTTACATGACAATGATGTACCAAAAACGGGAACGTTTTTCCTTTGCGTTTTTCGCAACGTTGTCAAAATGATACTCGTTCACACGGATCTGCGAAAACGACTAAGAATGCTGTATTATTCATGCCAGGCCAGTAGATGGCGATGTCACTTTGTAAAGAAAAACTATGCCTATAGACTGAACATGTAATATGTCAAAAACCGTCATGCCATTTCAGACCCACAAAACGCAGCCCAAAACGCATTAAAAGTTTTCAGTTTTTAGTGGAAAATGGTGTTGTATAAATGGTCCCTAAATGTCCTGCATGCATCACCAGAGAAAAGTCTTGATTATGAGGTCAGAAAAAAATGAAACGCATGCATGGATTAACTGCTCAGAGTAAGATCTTATTGTTAATGGAATAATAATCAGTGAACAGAAGCACAAACGTTTAATTCCCATCGGTATAGTGTCAGTTTACCTAAAATTGCTTACACAGTCTTTATGTGTGCTGAATCAAATGTGTGCATTTAATCTTGTGGCTCAAACGCAGCAAGTGTAGTCAAGTGTCCAAAACAAACGAGTATGGTTCAGTCTTCAGTCTGAGGTTGAGCCTGCAGGGAGAGGAACGTGATTGGTCGCAGCCGTCATAACTGACAGAAAAACGTTAGCAAAAAATCCTTCCTTATGATGAACACCACTATATAATGTCTATTCCTCAAACTCGACTGTAGCTTGCAGGGCTGTTAGCAACGTGTTTGAACTTATGAGGCATATAAGACTGCATTTGGACAAAATGGACATTAAAAATGCATTTGAATTCATACGAGGTTAGATTTCAGTCAGTGGCCCAATGAAAATGATTCAGTAATGGCACTGGCCAGCATGAAACAGACATCATCTTCCCTCCTTTCAAGCGGAGGATGCATCTCATATGAGGGTATATTTAGTCAACGAGATTGGAATTGCCAAGAAATAACATGTAACATAACAGGGCATGTCTCTTGACCTTCCTTAAGTACTACAAAACTGGGGGGAAAAATAAATACACAATCTATTAAATTATTACACATGCTATCTACAGTAGAGCAGACATGAGATTTGTACTTAGGTATTTGTCCAGGTTCTTGTTTTGGAAGCACTAATGATCCCATTACGACAATGACTGCGTCTCAAAACCAAGGTGCATCACTATTGCGTATTTCAAGCCTATATGATTCCCAGAAGTACTGTGTATGAAGGCAGGTCAGCAGGTAGCAACATAATGGAACATCGGGGGGCTTTAAATGGGTAGATAACACAACAAGCACATTGCTGTCCAACACAACCTGTTGATAAAACAGCCTACATTCAACTACACTATTACATTTTTTGCTAAATTTAAACTCATTCATTCTGACTGGACATAACAAGTGCCCACAAATGACAGCAGGATTCTGCATCAATGACATTTTGCGATGGATGGATGGATGGATGGATGGATGCATGGATGGATGGATGGAAAAATTGACAAAATCTGCAGGCGTGAAAGATGCTTGGGACAGTAGACAGAAACGATCGGGTCAGTGCTGCATTGTCACTAAAGTTTATCATTTGCACGTTTTTAAGCTTTGACAATTTGAATTTTCAAGCAAAACAAGACACAGAGAGAACTCAATTCAGTACTCACATGCTGTGTGAGACGTTTTGTGCGCACAACACACACCCGAAGTGTGCTCACATAAAGCCACGCAACAGACGGCGTGCAAATACTGAATTTAGTTCTCTTTCACTTCTGCTTACACTTCAACGGACAGATTCACACAGAATTATGTGAAAATGCCAGTATTGGTGAGTATCCTAGTAAACATAATCGGTTCTGTCTTAAGTGATCGTAGAGAAATAAAACACGTGTGTATCAGTATATTGGATCTGTGCAGCTCTTAAAGTGACAGCAGCCTAATATTCCTGCTGCTGTCTGTCACTAATGTTAATCAAACAAGTACAAAGAAGAAAAAAAAAATCACGCACTGCTCCTGGCTGAGTAACTTTTGTAACTTTAATAAGGATTAATCTACAATTAACTTATACAGCAAAGATTGCAGTGTTATTTTACATTTGATCACTTTATACAATTTCTGTACCTGAAAACTACTGTTAGACCTACCTGAAAAGCACTGATAATTTCATTTATATATTTGTTCTATTGTATTTATTTGTGCTATGGCTCATAATTTCATTATTTGTTCTTATTTTAGTACTGTTTACTTTTCTTTAACAATATATAAAATTTATATGAGTTTGACATGGGTCAAAAACAATAACTGCAGTACACCAAATAAATATATTATTTATTACTGTGGTGGGGCCAGTGTAAATTTTGGTATATTGGTGCATTCAAGTCTTGTTGTAAAGATTTTTTTGTTAGTATTTACAAGTTGAGCACACATGAACACCACCACAAAGTTGTAATTACGAGTGGGAAACTTCTTCGAGCTCAGAGTTTCCGAGTTGGAGTCGTGTCAGTGAGAAAACATGGTGGGCGCAATTGATACAGTGTCTGTAGTTGAATAAGCTGAAATGTATAGCTCTTACAGACATATCCTTATCTGTAAATTTTAGTCATGCCAAAAACAACTAAACGACTGCCGACATGCACATGTATGTCAAAAATACCAATAGGGAGTGAAGGCAGTGGAGCTCACATGGTCCATTTCCTAGGGGATTTCAGCTCACGAGTATTGTGCATTATTTTATCATAAGCTCTGTGCTTATAATGCGGGAAATAATAATTGTTGGCATTCTGAATGACTGATTCATGCACTGATAATAGTTCATCTTCTTCATAATAGGATGCATAATGCACTGCTACGGTTAAACAAACTCTTTCCTCTCCATTTTTAGCAACAAGAAACTGATTAGTTCTCTAAACAGAATGATGTCTTATTTTTCCCAGCGATGCAGCTCATTTGAGATCAGATTTTGAGTGACGGGGTATAACGAGGGAACATCTCTACATATAATGTTCAAGAATTCACCAAACCAGCGCAATGCACATTAACCAAATGTATCATTTGAAAACCTCTGGATAGTTCCCATCTTCTTCAGCTGAATGTACTGTTTGCAGTACTAAGAGACAAAAAGCAGAGAAGTTGAACTTTAGGCCAAGTCTGTTAAATGTTCTTTCTCTCTGTGCAGTAGAAATCCTGGCTCGGGTGCAGAAGAAATCTCCTGTTCTCTACAGCGAGAGGCAAATTATCATACTATTCATGGTCTGAGAAGATACTATAAATCGTGGGCCAGACGTACCAAGTCCTCCATAAAGACCAAACCTCAAATGCCTGCTTGGTCTTCAGAACTGTAGAGAACCAACATTAGAGGCTTTTACTGTAAGACTGGAAGCTTTTTCAATGAATTTTCCTCTGTAATGTGCAGAAAGGAAAGCTTTTAGCCTCTCTCAAACATTTCTTTCAGAAAAAGTGTTGCTGGAAGTAATGTTTCATAAGTGGTGCTTGCATTTGTGTTTTATGGCATAGGCTTACAATGGTATAAGAATGAATTAAAAGGCTTTCAAATTGCAAGCATCTAAAAGGATCAGAAAGAACTGCAGGCTAAAATTAGTGAAGAGTCTTCATTACAGTGGAATTTTTTTAAATTATTGATTCACCCAATGAAAACTGTCATTATTTCCTCACCCTCATGTAGTTCCAAACCCATCTGATTTACTTTCTTCCTTGTTGGAACATGAAAAAGGAAGACTTTGAAGAATGACCAAGCTGCTGTTTTCCATTTAACAAAAAATACTAAGTGGCTTTAAAGCTGCATAAAATACAAAATTCCCAGACATTTGCATTAAAAAATTATTATTATTATTATTTTTATAATTAGGATACTGCATTTACATGACACAAAGGACAAACAAAATGTATCAATATTGTTTATTTTGGTCTCTTACCGAATTCTCTGTTATAACATGGCCATATATATCTATATACATATCTATACAGTATATATATCTATACAGTATATATATCTATATATCTATATATCTATATATATATATATATATATATATATATATATATCACTTAGGGTGGGCATCATGACCAAAATCATAAGCAACCCACAACAAAGATGCAGATACAAACAGTTCTTTTTTTTTTTTTCCTGTTGTTGTTGTAAATTATGTTGCTATCACTTTAAGATCCAAATTAATGTGCGCATCCAATACTGGCACACATCCAAACATTTTGGACATTTTGAAATAATTTTGTGTGTATTTCACTGATCACGTGGAATAAGCCAAGAAAGAGAACAGAATTCAGTACTCACACGCTGACAGGACACAAGCATATGCACAGAAATCCGCAGCCAGTCTGAAATCGGTCAGTATGTCAGTACCGAATTGAGTTCTCTTTCACATTATACAGCGCTTTAATAACTCTTTTTAGTGCTTTCAAGCATGTAATACTTCTTATTTGGTCATTCATCTATGTTTCTTAACCGCTTTGCCCGGTCCTGGGCACTTATGTGAAACGGCGAGTGAGAAATGTTCATTTTCACTGTTTCACACAGGCCATTCACTGACATAACGATGCATGACATCCGTTTCCTTGTGATAATAATGCATTACAACTTTAAATAAGGGATCATTTTCATAATTTATTTTTTGTGATTTTGTTTTTTGCGATTCTTTCACGGTGAAAGTGTGAATTATGCAGTATTGCAAAAAAATGCGACATTCTGTTGATTTCGTGTTGCAATCAGCAATCACGGTATCATGAAAAACTAGAGGGACTGAATTATGAGTTAAATTATACATTTTTCTTTTATGCCAAAAATCATTAGGATATTAAGTAAAGATCATGTTCCATGAAAATATTTTGTAAATTTCCTACCATAAATATATCAAAAATGTCTTTTTTTTTATATGCATTGCTAAGGGCTTCATTTGGACAACTTTAAAGGGGATTTTCTCAATATTTTGATTTTTTTGCACCCTCAGATTCCAGATTTTCCAATAGTTGTATCTTGACCAAATATCGTCCTATCCTAACAAACCATACATCAACGGAAATCTTATGTATTCAGTTTTCATGATGTATAAATCAGTTAATAATAATAAAAAATTGACCCTTATGACTGGTTTTGTGGTCCAGAGTCACATATTGAAAATATTCCTGTGGCTCAGACGCCAAAGACGTGTGTTTGATTCCCAGGGAATGCATGAACTGATAAAATGTATACCTAGAATGCAATGTAAGTTTCTTTGGATAAAAGCATCTGTCAAATGCATGAACGCAAAATGAATATAGTGGCCAGGATATTCTTCAAAACTGATTTGTTCCATTCTTCAAAATATCATACAAACAGATTTCTCAACGTGACTTTTGCAAACATTATTATTCCTGAGACTGGCATTAAGGTGCAGGAGCAGCGTGCCACAGATGGCACAGATCAGTGGACCTCCTCTGATGAACACGGCCTTATCAGACAGCGCCAACGGACCACCATCAGGAGATGAGGAGATTACGAATCAGCCCATCTAACACCATTCATCTCCAACATGACAAGCAGCTCAAAACAACCACAAGATCCACAGCTACAACCTCCGCCGTGAAGATCAACAAACCAACAGCTGAATTCATAAACAAAAACATTCGATAATATAATGTTTAATGTTCTGAATACAATGGCTCTATTCAAACATAACAAGGTAGTTAAGTATACGAGATGCAATTCTTTATATTGCGTTTGAAAAAAAAAAAAAAACATTTCTGACTGAACGCTACATTGGTAAAAAGTGCTTTGCCTCTGGAGCAAATCATTATAATGATGAGCATTATTTTAACAGAATTGGCGCTCGATTCTCTGCAGCATTTGTTACCATAGGAAACAACCTGCGGCCTGGCCTCTGATGTGGAAGTGCCTCCAAAATGGCCTTTTTATCTGCAGTTATTATCCTCATATGTCACTGTCATAGAAACAACACAGCGCAGTGACAGAAAGGGCACGCGGCGTATCAGAATATTGTTTAGAGCGCCGATTATCACCTGCAATGTGCTTTCCAATTGTGTGGAATGGAAGACGTCTCTAGAGAGAGCCCTGATCTCAACAACACAACACTGAGCACCACACTTATACAGTTCAGAGCCAATATACAGCTTTCAAGTGAGAAACCTGGGTCTATTATTGTCATAACTTGTTCAAGTTTGCATTAAACTACAGAATGAACTGACATGCTGCAGCCCTGTCTAAAAATATTCACAAATAAATGTAGATCGGGTTTTGCAGATTTGATCCAAAGAAAAATAAAAAGAAACTAAATACACATTACAAAATTTTGATGGCAAAACAAACAATTATGTATTTAATTATTCAATTATTTATGCATTTTAAAAATGCATGAAGCAAAAAGTATACATGCATAAAATCACCATTTCCACAATTCCAACAGTGATAATAATAAATGTTTCTTGAGCAGCAAATCATCATATTAGAATGATTTCTGAAGGATCATGTGACACTGAAGATGATGTAATTTCAGCTTTGCATCACATAAATAAATTACATTCTAAAATATATTCAAATAGTAAACCACTGATTGGAAACAAAAGATTTGTAAAGCTTCATGAAGCAGTGTTTTGAAATCACCCATCACTAGATATTGTTGAATAAAGTCACTATTTTGTTTTTTTGGTGCACAAAAAGTATTCTCGTCGCTTCATAACATTAATGTTGAACCACTGTAGTCACATGACCTGATTTAAATATGTCTTTAGTAGCTTTCTGGGCGTTCGAAAGTGTTAATTATCTTGCTGGCGATGGAGGATTCAAATCGGACTTCATCAAAAATATCTTAATTTGTGTTCCGAAGATGAACGAAGGTCTTACGGGTGTGGAACGACATGAGGGTGAGTAATTAATGACAGAATTTTCATTTTTGGGTGATCTAACCCTTTAAATGCAAATGAGCTGCTGCTCCCGCCCCCATTCCAGAAGAGGGCGGAGCTTTAACAGCTCAACAACAACAAAGCTGGAGAATCTCACGCAGCCAAAATGAGGATTGTCAGTAACGGTGTTCAGCCTTACATTGTTCAAACCGGAGTCGGACACTGATAGCCAGCTTGCTTTGACAGCATGAGATCCCGCCCTCCCTTCAGAGCGTCTCCTAAGCCACACCTCCTTCAAAACACATGAACACACAGCAGATTCTGCAAAGCATCACGAGAGACGGTGTTAAATTACCTCATGTCTCAAAGCACATATCATTACAATAATAATGAACGTAAAAAACGTTTTAAGCTGTAGTTGTACCACCTGACTGCTGCAGATTAATTTCGCCGTTGATAGTGTTGATATATACACATAAATCAGAGTCTGAGGACGTGAACAGCTCCGGGTACAAATGCCATGGGTTGCCATCTTGTAATTACGGTTAGACCGGGTGTGAACGCAGCATAATCACAACTTCTGTTTCATGCCAACTTTAAATAAAATCTATTTTGAACAATATATTTAAAATGACACACTCTCACTTGAATAATGACAAAGACTTCAGTCATATTAGTGGCCTAGAAAAATGCCACATTGCCACACTTAAAGGGTTAGTTCACCCAAAAATGATAATTTGGCCATTAATTACTCACCCTCATGTCATTCTACATTCGTAAGACCTTCGTTCATCTTCAGAAAACAAATGAAAATATTTTTGATGAAATCTGATAGGTATTTGACTCGTCAAACAAAAAACAATGACTTTATTCAACAATATACGCACAAGCACCCTTTTTTGCAAAGCATAAACTGGTGCAGACATCACAGCAAACTACTACAAATAGTCTATTTATCACCAAAGTGTGGTCTCGTAAGAGACATGAACCCTCCTGTGGCGGCTGCCATCTTGAGACCCGCAGCCATGTTTTGTAGGATTTGTTTATTAGCCAGTATACAACAACTACAAGCATCAAGACTAATGGGGGTCAGTAAAAATGCTCCCTGCTGGTTTTTTTATTTTTAAGATGATGAATACAAGCCAGAACAACTAACATAAAAATCTTCAGGAGGAGGATGTGTTCAGTGTGCATCCACGATCCAGCCACAACCATAAAGTCAACACCATTTGTGCTGTTAAATGGGTTTTGTTTTGAGTTACTATTAAAAGAATAAATATTAGCCAATTAACATGACTACAAAACAGGATTGAAGAGCCACATGAAAATAAAGCTCATGGTAGAGTGGGAGATAGTCTGCCTGCAGTAATATGACGCCTGAGATTATAGCACTCATAAAAGATAATGGTATGAACGTAATGGCAGCGCAAAATAAATAGAACTAATTGGGATTTTAGTGAATATGTATTGAAATAAAATAGAATACGACATGGGCATTTATATACATTATATAGTATACATACACTGATCAGGCATAACATTATCTGACAGGTGAAGTGAATCACACTGATCATCTCTTCATTAGTGGGTGGATATATTAGGCAGCAAGTGAACATTTTATCCTCAAAGTTGATGTGTTAGAAGCAGGAAAAATGGGCAAGCGTAAGGATTTAAGCGAGTTTGACAAGGGGCAAATTGTGATGCTAGACAACTGAATCAGAGCATCTCCAAAACTGCAGCTCTTGTGGGTGTTCCCGGTCTGCAGTGGTCAGTATCTATCAAAAGTGCTCCAAGGAAGGAACAGTGGTGAACCGGAGACAGGGTCATGGATGGACAAGGCTCAATGAAGGCTGACCCGTGTGGTCCGATCCAACAGACGAGCTTCTGTAGCTCAAATCGCTCAAGAAGTTAATGCACCAGGATGCACTATGGGAAGAAGGTGGAGGCAGTGTGATGCTTTGGGCAATGTTCTGCTGGGAAACCTTGGGTCCTGCCATCCATGTGGATTTTTTAAATATATTTAAATAATATTTTTAAAGCTTTATCCAAAGCAATTCTATACATTCAAACCACAACATTGCTCAAAATCACCAGCACTGTCACTTCGGACAGTAAATGGCCTCTGTATTAGCCTTTATCTTCCTTTGAACCGTGGTCAATTGAATCCAGCCTGCAGCTCAGTGGGACTCCAGACGTGTTGATGATATCTGACTTCCTGAGTAATAGCGCTTGTGCCGTGACATGCTTCACCTAAAGGCCGCGCCACACAGGACACTGCTCTATAAAAGCCATTTTAGGAAACATTAGCACTTGATGGTGGGTAACTAGTAAATCAATTATCCCCTGGCCTATAAATCTAGCCAGGGCATCAAGTAGAGATTAAAATACTAACAATATGGAAGAAAGAACTGGACATTAGGGATGCACTAATATTAAAATATTGGGAATGATTAATTTATGCAATGTCTGATAACTGATATATCATTGATATTAAAATACTATATATAATTTAGTTACAAGGCATCATATTATAATGCACAGTATGAAAATGAATATCACTTAGAGATTTGCTAAAGATTAAAGGATTAGTTCATTTTGAAATGAAAATTAGCCCAAGCTTTATTCACCCTCAAGCCATCCTAGGTGTATATGACTTTCTTCTTCCTGATGAACACAATCAGAGATATATTAATAAATATCCTGACGCATCCGAGCTTTAAAATGGCAGTGAACGAGACCATCGAGTATGAGCTGAAGAAACTGCATCCATTCATCATAAGCATACTCCACAGAGAGTTAATAAAAGCCTTCTGAAGTGAAGCGATGCATGTGTAAAATAAATAAATAAATAAATAAATAAATAAATAATTAAGTAAAATATCTAGCTTCTGCCAGACCGCCTTCTGTATTCAACTTATGAAAAAACGGAACTGGCATCGCATCAGATAAGCTTTTTCCATGAAAAAGTGCAGAGCACGTGCGCATAAGAATATAAACGGATATTTGAATAAGATTACGATGTTTAGAGTACATGCAAGCAGATCTGCAATCGGATTCGATTCATTCGGATTGACGAAAATTGGTGCATGTAAACATAGACAAAATGCACCACCATTCGAAAGTTTGGGGTTGGTAAGATTTTTTCTCTTATGCACTCAAAAAAAATGAACTTTCACTGTTGTTAGTTTCACTCAAACCACCCTTGTTCACATTACTTAAAAAACTCATGTAACTACATGAACGTAATTTAACTGCGTTGTTTCTACTAAAATTGAGTATTGTCAGCTTAACTTAGTAAGTGTTTGTTCAGTCAACTTAACATTGCTGTGTGAAACACATTATTGTTGACATAACTAACTGTGCAGTGGATCCGTAGTTCCCAGCATGCTTTACAAGGGACTGCATTAGGAGAGTAAATTTAGGGATTAAAGTGTTATTTTATGTGTTTTTCAGTAAAGGGAAAGATGTCGTTAGTTTATGTAAGTGTTTAATGTTCAGTTATGTTGGACATTTAGAGTAGTTTCTGTAATGTTTTTGAATTTTGTAGTTACCATCATGCTGTGCGCACTCATATACGCATGCTTATAGGATGAAATTCCTGCTCTCAATTCAATTGAGTTTGTTCAATTAGTTATTTTTTGAGTGCATTTTGGGGTGAAGGGCTGCATTCTGATAAGTTGTATCCTTTTTATTTAAATGATTATTAAAAAAAAAAAAATGTGTTCACCTTACATAATCAACATAACATTATTAAGTAAACTGCACATATAAATATTATGTAACAGTGACATTCAAATGATTTGTATTTACTCAAAGAAATTTTGTCAGCTTTACTTGAATTTCTTTTGTTCATTCAACTAAATAGTTTTTCGTACAAATTACTCAATATTGTTGCGTGGAACCACTTGACACTTATTTTTTAAGTAAATCCAACAATTCATTTTTTTGAGTGTGCTCATGAAGGCTTTAATTTATTTGATCAAAAATACAGTAAAACACTGAAATATTATGACAATTTAAAATAGCTTTTCTATGTTAATATATTTTAAAATGTAATTTTTTCCTGTGATGGCAAAGCTGACGTTTCATTATCATGATGATTCGCTGCTCAAGAAACATTTCTTCTTATTATCATCAATGTTGAAAACAGGTGTGCTGCTAAATATTAACCGTGATACATTTAAAACAGCATTTCTTGTTTTTTCTGTAACTTTTGATCAATTTAATGCACCATTGCTGAATAAAAGTTTCGGCCAATAAACAATATGAGGGCTGGCACTAAAATGTTCAGCTTCCACTGGATGTAAAGTTGTTATGAATTCCCAGGCAGAAAGCCAAAGGTGCTTCGTTTAACTGCACTGGCCACATGTTGGAGAGGAAAATGTGCCAATATGGAGAAATCATTCACAGCTGTCTCTGATGGCTCATCCTCAGATTCTGGCAGGTTGAGAATCTGGCAACAGTTTAACTTCAACAAAGAAAATAAATACATCTCAACTGAAGTTGGACAAGAAAACAAACTTAAAAACCGCACCGGGTAGACTTCAGTGTGGAGGAATCAATCAAACGCACCATCAGTTCCAATTAATGCATGCTGAACTTTGAGAGCGGCTAGAAAAATAAACTCGTGTCACTCAAATTGTACTAAACTTACCTTTGATGCGATGCAGAATCTCTAACGAACCACCTAAACGTAGGTGGGCTAACTGTGAATCAAATTCCCAGCATGCTGAAGTTCTCACCCTTGACAGGTTTCATGCCACCTCTATATTCTGTTATCTAGCCACCATTTACCCCATAGCCGTCCTTCCTGTGTCTTCAGAGAGCAGAGCGTTTGCTTGAATCTCGGCATTAATAATTCATTGTTTTCGGCGGACACTGTGAATACCAATTCCTTCATATTGCAAGGCACCATCATCAAGGCTGATTGCGGCACCTAAGGTCATTAACTTCATCCTGGGTGACGTGCCCACGAATGTAAATGCCCGTCGAAGGCTGCTGACACCGAGGTTACGCTTCAACCTGTTAGTCGGTCCGTCTAAACCTCTGCCGGCCAGATGAGGGGAAGAGGGAAATTACATTGCTCGCTGCTTCCGTTTATTATTCGTTTGGCTCCTTCGCTCTGTGAAAAACATGAATTATGGCTTTCGCCCCAGTAAAAAGGAAACATTCACGATGTGCATTCACGATGGCCCCGTTCCCAGCGAGGTGCCATGGCAACACTGAAATTATTACCTGAAATAGCAGTGCAATAAATGAAATCAAATATTCCCCAATAGCCTGAATGTCTAGGGCATAACAATAACCCTGCTAAAAGATGTAAGTTGCCTGAAATCTGAAGCTTTTTGCAGGTTAAATACCACTAGAACAATAACCTCCATGGCAATTTATATCCCTCCAGCTGTGTTGATGTTCCCTGAGGAATCTGAAGCCAGACAGCAGGTGCTACAAGCTGCCTAACTTTAGGAAGGTCACAGAAAGAGCTTGGGCATCCTTTGAAAATATGTTCACAGAGTAAACTTTGAACATGATTCATTTCCTGTCTGCTACTAAATTGGCTTTTTTTTATGACTGTATATAGATTATGCTGCCTGGAGCAATACATGCTGGTCTGGACCAAGTAAATCTATTCTCTTGTGCACAATGGATGATTCCGGTATGGGACGCTATCTTCAGCTGACACACGGAAGAGCCCTTCATTTTGCTGAGGAGACCCCTAACACATTGGACATGGCACTGAGCACACCGCTGATCTCTGTCTGATCCAATTGACTGTTGGGTTTCAACCCCCTGCATCACCATGAGCCATTAAATGACCTGCCGAAGAAAAATGGCTCTGCTGGTCCCTGGGTAGTGCAATTGGATCAGCGATTTCTGCCCACTATTGTCCCATAACACTGCGACTAAGTTAATTTCCTGTGGGAAAAAACACTCAAGTGAAAAATAAGCAATAAATAAAAACCGAAAATGAAAGCAGTCCCACTAGATGCATGAGCCAGCACTGTTAGCTTTTGTCATGTCTTATCGGTATTAAAAAATAAATATGAATAAACTTCAGCAGGATGTGACAACAAATGTCTCAGATTAACTGTTGTAGTTGTTTAATTTCGAGAGGATTAGAGACGCAATGATTGAGCATTTTTTTGGCTGATCTCTGACTTGTACACAAACTGCATTGCAATCATTTCCCAAAATGTCAATAGTGTGTAAATATTACTACATCTGTAAACAGGACATTGAAGGTGACCTATAATACAAGATGTAATATAAGTCTCTGGTGTCTCCAGAATGTGTCTGTGAAGTTTCAGCTCAAAATCCCCCACAGATCATTTATTATAGCTTGTCAAATTTGCCCCTATTTGGGTGTGAGCAAAAACATGCCGATTTTGTGTGTGTCCCTTTAAATGCAAATGAGCTGCTGCTCTCCGCCCCCTTTCCAGAAGAGGGCGGAGCTTTAACAGCTCAACAACAACAAAGCTGGAGAATCTCACGCAGCCAAAATGAGGAAAGTGTTCAGCCTTACATTGTTCAAACCGGAGTCGACACTGATGGAGAGACTCAGGAAGAAGTTACAACTTTTAGACGTTTCTGAATGGTTAGTGGATAAATTTATGTAGTTGCTGTGGAGTTGATTCAACTCATCCACTAGCATGTGTCGTCATGTTAATCTTTTGTGTTGAATTGACCCTCGTTTGTGAAGCAGTCCGGCGTAAAATGACGGCATGACAACAACACTCTACTACAACAACTCTTCCTCTTCTCTAAAGCAGCCCAACATGGCCCCGCCCCCTTTGTTGCATGTTCTCGGGGGCGGGGTTTATGTAAATTTTAGGGTTAGTGATGTCACCAACCCAGGAAGAAGCCGTTTGTTGCAGTCTTTAAACAGAGAATTCTTTACAAGAAAATATGAACTTTGAGTGTCGTAACTTTGCAGATGTTGTTTATGCTCAAACAGCAACATTACACACTAACTAAAGTTAAAAAAGCTAAATCATAATTAATCATAACACAGGCCAGAGATGGAACACGCTGAATACAGATGCACAGAGCACAGAGAATACTGTACCAGCAACAGCAAGCTCACCATTCACAATGTTAGAAATATTGGAAGAAAAATTTAAATATTGAATTGTGGGTGTGGGTTTATATGAATGTGTCAACTTATTTTATTTCATCTAATTTCCAAGCTTTAGCTTAACCTGATGTATTAAAATAATAACTAATAATAACTAAAACAGAAATAAAAAAAAACTAAATAGACAAAAAAAAGCAAAAAATGAAAGACATAAACACAAAAAATTACTAAATTTTTTTTAACTAAAATTACAATGAAAGCAGAAAAACTAAAAATCAAATCTAATCAAAATTTTAAACAAAAACTATAATAGTACCTCAATGATAAGTGTGTCAATCCCTGACAAGTACTGAATTGAGCTCTCTTTTGTGTCTTTTTGCACTTGAACGGTCAAAAACCGTCCTCTTTGGCAAGTAAAGTACAGTTGATTGTCTTAAGTGAGCATAAAAAGTTTAGAGAATATCAGATGTATATCAGTGTATTGGATCTGAGAAATGCTTACTTAATGCATTACAATTGAATTAAATTAGATTTTAGTCGACTAAATCTACTGTAGTCAACTAATATTTAATCAACTAAAACTAGACTTAAACTAAAACAATTTCCGATGACAAAAATATGACTAAAACTAAATCAAAATTTGCTGTCAAAATTAACACTGCAATGGAGGGACAAAAAGCTCTCACATTATCAAAAAGATCTTCATTTGTGGAACGACATTAGAAAGAGTAATTAATGACAGAATTTTAATTTATGGGTGAACTAACCCTTTAAACAAAGAAAAAAAAAAAAGGCAACCAGTATCGGAATAGGCCCATTTGCTTGTAAAAAAACACCTGAATCAACCATTAAAAAGCGTGAGCGGTGCATCACTACTTAGAATCCAATGCCAAAATACTCTTGCTCACTGGAACTCTGGGATTCATCATGACTGCCAAGTGGACATAAATGATTTTCTGTTTAGCGAGATGCTGATCACCCCAGTTATGGTAATATGATGCAGGACTATCATCCCCAAACTCCATGACCTTTTTGCAAGGGACCTTCATTCTAAAATATAAGGCAATTCTGTATTTTATAACAAGCCATATATACTGTAAAAACAAAAATATTTAAAAAATATGTGCAATATATTAATTGGAAAAAAAGTTACTTTCTATCTTTTTTGTATCATATCAGTCAACAGAAGAATAGAATAGAACAGAAAAATAAAGTGATTATCTCATAATTTCATTTGGCCAATTTGCAAAACAAGTGTAACTTTTATTATAATTACTATTTAAAAAAAAAAAAAAAAAAAATCAGATTTTTTTTTTTCACAGACCCCAATTCTTCCTCGAAGATGGCCATGTGATGTCAGATAAAGAAAGTGGCTACTTCATCTTTAGTATCATAATATTTGGATCTTCTGCTACTTAAGAGCCAAAACAACAGATCAACACAAGATCAACAGACAAAGACACTAAATCTTCCAACTGTGCTCTGGAGAACTCTTAAACAAGGACTCATCTCCTGATGGAGAAAATTGCCTCATATCCTACATAAAAATGTTCCCAATCCCCCGCCGACCAAAAGCGAAGAGTGATAACGAGATCTGAACAGTGAGATAAAAAAAAATGATTGGGAACCAAAGAAATCCCCTGTCTTTTCAAGGATCTGCACATTATTCATACTCACACCTCAGTATAATAAAATAATACCTCTCTTTTTATTCATGAAGACAGTCTGGCTGACCCAGATATTTTCCGGATGTCTGTGCCTTAAGGGGACTGTCATGGTTGGGCTAACACAGAGCCAAATCACTGTCCAAGACACAAAAAGCACAACCGTTCCAAAACAAAATTTGCTGTAAGAAAATATAACAAAACAGTCAAATTTAGTGAGACCAAACCCACAGACATGGACTCTCGCTTTCTTCAAGGGACTGAAATAAATCACATTCAATCACAATATGTAGCGAATAAGCGTTCCTTCCCCAGATGTGATCCAACTAGGGCTGGGTAAAAAAATATCAATTTCTCGATTTTAATCGATTCTCATTTTTACGAACCGATATTGATTCTTAAATCCCAAGAATCGATTAGTCTAGTCTGTTTTCAGTTGATGAATGAGCAGAATATGTAGCTCCTCCCATCCAATAAATCGCAATAATCTTTGTTACTTTTGATATGAAGCAAAGTCTCCGATTTCAAATGACGTCCATCTTATTATGAGATTCAAAAAATAAATACCGTTTTGGCGCTGTTTAATGTGGCGTGACGGATCGCTTTAGCGCCTCAGTTAAAGAGAAGCATGTGATCATCCTCTCCTCCGCTTTAATACCAGTTACAGCGAAATAAACATGAACATCTGAAGGTATGTTAAAATATACAGTACAACTTACTGAAATCCGTATCATGTCTCGTGTAATCGCTCAATCAGTGTTTCAACCTCGGAAAGACGTCAATAAAACAGCTTCAATGTCACGTGACGTCACATTTACCTCAGAAAAACACATTCAGTGACCATAAACTCATTAGTCAGCTAGAAAAGTGTGCTATAGAAAGATAAATATAGCTATGCACCGTTACATATTCATTAATGTTCTTCAATATTTAATGCATGTTTGAATAAATCAGCCGCGATTTAAATGTTTATATATTTAAAAAAAAAACGAATTGGAGTAGAAATATTATTATGTAATTCTAAACTTTATTTATAATAAAAACATCATTGAGTGTAATTTAAGTGTTTGTATATAAATAAGTTAATTTAACCTTCAGTATTATTATAGTAGTACCAGCTGACTCTCATGTGTAGTTTACAGCATTAGTTGATTTTTTTTCCTCTAGAAAATTTGCCATGTGCTGTAACTGAAATACTACATCCAAAATAATCGATATCGAATCGAAAGCATGTGAATAGTAATTGAATCGAATCATGAAAATTGTGTCAATACCAGCCCTAGTGTAAACATTAGCATAACAAGGTAGAAAAATAGAATAGCAAAAGATTGAACACTTCCAAATATTTCAGTTGCAGCTTCTTAGTTTCCTGCGTAGAGATGAGAAACAAATAACACGATTATAGTAACCAAAATGATCAAAATGTGCTGGAAATGTTCAAAAACTACTGATTCAAACACAATGAAATCATTTCACCAAGTTTTATATTGAAAACCAACAAACAACAAATACAATTAGCAGAACTATGCACTTTTTGTTTGCATAAACATTAAAATAATAACATTAACAATGATGGCCGGAATTGAAATGAACAAAAAGGTCGACTGCATGACTTACAACATAACACGTTATTATGTTGGCTTGAGAAAACCAACATACTGAAATGCACTTTAAACGTAAACGTTTTTTTGTGCGCGTTGGCTCTTTTGACTCAGGCTGCCCATTCAGGCTTTCTCAAGCCAACATCTAAGTTTGTTTACAAACTTTAGCTTCTAGTTTACTAAAATTCACTACATGTTCAAACAAAGTTTTGACAAAAAAAAAAGTTTTATATAAAATCCCTCCTCAAATTTTAGCCTTTAAACCATTTTTAAGTCAAAATGATAAAAGGTATTTTTTTGCTCTTTTAATAATATAATTTTTATCCAAAATGTTGAGATTTTTTTGAATGCACATTAGCTTATTCTCCATTAACCAGTTAAAATTTACAACAGCGCATAAATATTCAGTCAGATTTTCGCAATATTCTGAAAGAAAAAAAAAAGGCAGACAAGCTGAATGAAAACCTACTCTCTGACAGTAGGTGGCGCTGGAGCACTTTTAAGAATAGTGCTTTATTAGGCACTACATGACATAAGATGAAAAGAAAATTGCCATTCAAACTTTTCTGAAGATAATTTCTCATAAATCCTCACTGTTTCCATCATGTTTTCACGCAAAACAAAACCTACGCTGGATGTGTAAGACTATTACTAACTTTGCGCAATGTTGACATGAAATGGAAGTTGCGATGATCTTTTCTTCCCTATCGTGATGTAAATCTGAGTGTAGCAGCTTGTTGAACAAGGAAAAAAGTTGGGCGGGGCTTGATTTTGTCTGTGGGGAATTGATTGGATGGTTGTAGTTTGCTATTGGTGGATCTCATGTGAGTGACAGGTTGCCCCGCCCTCATCATCAGAGAAGAGAAGAGATGCTGCAAGAGGGAGGGGAAGTTATTCTGAATCAATTTAACACAATAATGATGATGTGCATCAATTAACCATTTATAATAAATACTGCGATATTCCATTAAAAAATAAGAATCGTTCATTTTGATTTCACGGTGACTTTAATGCTGGACAGTATTTACATTCAGTTTTTTTAAATCATGGTAATCAAATTCGGTTTTAATGATAACTCACATATGAAATGGAAATACCAACCATTGAGGATTTTATTGTGGTTTATCATCAAACCAGTAACCATTTCATCCCTAGTCCTGTATAAGCTGTAGGCTGTCAGGGCCGGCAGTGTCCAGGCACCTTATCTTGCTGAGGAACGTGCTGGACTGTACTGTCTTTATTGGCAGGATGATGGAGAGAGCGCCTGCCTCCCAAGATAAACAACTCCTCTGTAGTCTGTGATGCTCTCCTGGCCCTCGCTTTGCTGCTGGCATTGCACAGGCAGCTTCCACCATGATTAGCAGCCAGAGTGCTGCTGGGAAGGGCCGGCCACCCTCATTCAGAAACACTAGCACAGTGAGTGGGTGGAGACTCAGGCACATGTGAAGATGTTGCTCAGTCATCAACACTCACTTATAATGAAAGACTTCAGCTTTATCGCTGTGAATACCCTTTACAAGGCAACAAAAAAGACAGCATTACCCTTCCCAGGTGTTGGTGAGGAGCAGCTCTTGCTCCACTTGTTTGGGATGTCCAGTTTTCACAACCCAACCAATTCTTGATCAATAAAGTCTAGAGAAACACAATGTATCTGTACCATATTGGTTACTGGCAGATATTAGACATTTTTTAGTTCATTTCTTCTGTTCAGTTTGTTGAGGTCAGATGCGAGTCGACTATAGATTCGATATCGATTCTCAGAAGCCACGAATCGATCTTTTTTTCCACATTTATTTCCGCAAACATTGAACGTAACATCTGATTGACGTTAATCGTATTACCAGTCTTCTCCACTAGAAGTCATCCTCTTATTTACCCTGTCATTCATTCAGTGCTTAATATGATGGATGTTTTTTCATCTTTCAGCGTGAAATACGTTCTGGACAGTTTAAGGAACTGTCAGTGTCCCGAAGTTTATCATTTGCATGCATTTTTAAGCCTTGCCAATTTAAGCATTCAAGCACAAATGAGAGAACTCGCACACTGTATGAGAGGATTTGTGTGTGCAAACATCTGAAGCGCGCAAAAAATAAAAATTAATTAATTCCCTTTCAAAATGCCCACATTAGTGAGTATCCTAGTAAACAGTGAAGAAACAGTTGAGAAAGACGCATGTGTATCAGGATACTGGATCAGTGCAGCTCTTAAAGTGACAGCAGCCTAATATTCCTGTTTTTAATGTTAATCAAACTACAAATGACAAATCACTCACTGCTCTTCACTGAATAACTTTTTTGTTTATCATTTGCATGCATTTTTAAGTTTTGCCAATTTAAGCATTCAAGCACAAAATGAGAGAACTTGCACACTGTATGAGAGGATTTGTGTGTGCAAACATCTGAAGCGCGCATAGAAATCTGTACGTCTCAATTAATACAATTAATAAAATTAATTCTCTTTCAAAAAGCCCACATTAGTGAGTATCCTAGTAAACAGTGAAGAAACAGTTGAGAAAGACACGTGTATCAGGATACTGGATCAGTGCAGCTCTTAAAGTGACAGCAGCCTAATATTCCTGTTTTTAATGTTAATCAAACTACAAATGACAAATAAATCACTCGCTGCTCTTCACTGAATAACTTTTTTGTTTATCATTTGCATGCATTTTTAAGCCTTGCCAATTTAAGCATTCAAGCACACGATGAGAGGATTTGTGTGTGCAAACATCTGAAGCGCGCATAGAAATCTGTGCATCTCAATTAATACAATTAATAAAATTAATTCTCTTTCAATTTAATTCTTTCAAAATGCCCACATTAGTGAGTATCCTAGTAAACAGTGAAGAAACAGTTGAGAAAGACGCATGTGTATCAGTATATTGGATCAGTGCAGCTCTTAAAGTGACAGCAGCCTAATATTCCTGTTTTTAATAATAATCAAACTACAAATGACAAATAAATCACTCGCTGCTCTTCACTGAATAACTTTTTTGTAACTTTAATAAGGATGAACCTTTATTTAATTTGCACAGTGAAGATTATATGCAGTTATTTTACATTTGATTACTTTATTCAGTTTCTGTACCTGAAAACTTCTGTTAGATCAACCTGAAAAACCTAAAAAGCACTGATTATTTTGTATCTATTGTATTTATTTATTTGTGCTATTGCTTGTAGTTTGATTATTTGTTCTTTTTTTATTAATGACTGTTTACATGTCTTTAATAATCTATGAAATTAATATTAGTTAGATAGTAGGTTTAGCTTTGGTATTGAAATTGGAATTGAGAATTGTTAAATTTCACTGTATCTAAAATTTTGGTGTCATACAATACAGGGACACATGGGTTAAAAACAATAACGTTTTTATTCATTTATTATATATATATATATATATTTTTTTTTTTTTTGTGGTGTGGCCAGTGAAAATGTACTTTAATCACTTAATTCATTTAATTAAATCGAAAATCGAAAATCGAGAATCAGAATCGAATCGGGACATCTGCATTGACACCCAGCCCTATTATTGAGAGGAAAGCGCATCGGGATGTTTGTATCAGTATATGAATTTTTTTTCTTTTTTTTTTCTTTCCCTTAAGCAAAGGATGAAAAAGATCACCTTCGGGGCTTTAACAGACATTCCTTGCAACTGAATAATTACATGCAAACTCACTCAGTACTCATGCAGACTACTTTTCAGAAAGCTCATGACAGTCAGCAAGCTAGAATGGCCCCCTTCCTGTGGTCTACTTTTCCCAGCTTTCGCTGGAGTCACATAGACTCCCGGCAACCTCTGCAGCGCAGCGGGATAAGTGAGCTGAGTTTGCAGATTAGACCACCTGCCTCAACAATCCTGCCATCCTATTTATACCCATGACAATAAATTACTGCTGGCGAGCTGGAGACCGGGCTCTAAAAAGGGGCCGCCTCTACATATGAGCCGTGAGAAAAAGACAAGCACTAATGGACGCAGCGGTGACCTTATTCAGTATTTCACTTTAAATGAGGAATGGAGTTTCTTCACACCAGTTATTTGTGCCAGGTAGCTTCACATAAAAGTGCAGGTAAACTAAGATGCTTTGAAGGAGATCTGCTGTCGGCTGTAAACAAACAAGAAACGCATTCTGGTGGGCTGACTTCTTTTCATGAGTTTTGCTTTGTGCACGCAAATGAAATCTTTTCTTGCGTTCAGTTGTTGAAACAGCTAACAGTCTGACGAAAAGACAGCACTGACAGGAAGTGCTGGGAACAAGATATATGTTGGTTTAAAGCTGTTGTTTTGTTTCAGAACTCAGAATTTATACTGGATATAAATACAGAAACTATGGATGCACTATATAGTGGTGCCTTATTGTTTACATGTCTATATATATATATATATTTTTTTTTTTTTTTTTTTTTTTTTTTTTTTCTTGTTCATGCTCCTTTTCTTGTTTTTACATTTAGATCATCTCTGCCATCTAATAGTGACTAAAGTTAATCTTTAAAATGTAATAATATTGTTAAATGAAACTTTAGCAAATCTCAAAATGAATCTACATTTGTCATACTGTACATTATAATGTGACGCCTAAATTCTTTAGTACCAATTTAAAATGATTAAATTATAGGTTTCCTTTTCATGATTATTATTTATTTAGACAAAATAGTAAAAAGGAAATACATGAAAAAACATCAAAATAACTGACTTATCAGCCAGAATTGTATTATTGGTGCAACCCTCATACAAAAATGTCCTTAAAATCAAAAGTAAATTTATTTATTAACATGACATTGGCTGAATAGGAGGTTATACTAAAATTTTGTATGTGGGTCATTGACGAATAAGGTATTTAAAAGTGTAAAAACATAATGGAGACATAATTAATTTTGAAGTTTTATTAAGTGTTAACAATGAGATTATGTGGTTTTTATAATCAATTAACACTACTTTTGTCATTTTTTTACAAGATTTGTCACAAAAAATTCATTTGGTTTAACCAAAATTTCGGTTTTACCGAATGACACTTTTGGTTATACCAAATGACGATATTTTCAAACAATGCTAACAGGCTGATATCTAACAAAAGGACAATCAAACATTTTATATTTAGTACAATTTTTTAAAATATTATTAAAATATGTTTTATAGCGGTTGCACCGAATGACCTGATGTTTCGGGACATGCGTTTGATCAAGAGAAAACATGAATTTTTCAAACAGTTAAGAGAGAGTTAGTTACTTTACTTCATGAGCATGTGGTCCTTTGCAGGTGTCTGAATGATGTCACATCCTGTCACATGATATTGACCGCATGACTTCATCCGAAATGGTCTCTTTATATCGGTTACTCCGAATGACATCAATGAAATTTATTTTTCCAGACATTCTTTCTCATAACAAAGCAACGACTTCTACACATAATTTTAATACAGTTTTGCACTATGTTGATATATGATGTTATAAAATCATGCCAGAATAAAAAATATATACATTTATTTCATTTTAAGATATTTTAATCACAAATGAAATGGCTGTATTGGTCTTTGGACGGTTAAACCGAATGACCTTTTGATACTTCAAAATCTTTAAAATACCTTTATATGTAGCAAAATATAATTAAAACTGTTTGGATTCAATAAAAGAGATCTAGTTGTACTACCTTACATACTTTGGATGTCATATTTTTGTTTTTTATTATTAAAAGAAAAAAAAAAAAAAAAGAGTCATGTCATTGACTCATAAAAAACAGCAGATGTCTGATTTAACAAGTCTAAAACATGGCAAACACTGGGCCAAATATTGTATTAATTTTGGCCATAATACCAAGTAAACAATTTGCACTTTGAACTTGCAATTTGCAATATGTCAGTTTATTTTGTTATTTTAACTATGCATAAATTGTATGTTTTGTTGACCCTTACCATTTGCACTCAACAAAGTTATGACACTCAAAGTTCAATGCAAAGGGAGATATTTTCTTTTAAAGAATTCTCTGTTTAAGGACTTCAACAAACGGCTGGTAGGGACTACAACAAGCTTCTTCCTGGACTAGTGACATCACTAACCCTAAAATTTACATAACCCCGCCCCCGATAACACACAACAAAGGGGGCGGGGTCATGTTGGGCTGCTTTAGAGAAGAGGAAGAGTTGTTGTAGTAGAGTGTTGTTGTCATGCCGTCATTTTACGCCGGACTGCTTCACAAACGAGGGTCAATTCAACACAAAAGATGAACATGACGGCACATGCTAGTGGACGAGTTGAATCAACTCCACAGCAACTACATAAATTTATCCACTAACCATTCAGAAACGTCTAAAAGTTGTAACTTCTTCCTGAGTCTCTCCATCAGTGTCGACTCCGGTTTGAACAATGTAAGGCTGAACACCGTTACTGACAATCCTCATTTTGGCTGTTTTGTTGTTGTTGAGCTGTTAAAGCTCCGCCCTCTTCTGGAAAGGCGGCGGGGAGCAGCAGCTCATTTGCATTTAAAGGGACACACACAAAAACGGTGTGTTTTTGCTCACACCCAAATAGGGGCAAATTTGACAAGCTGCAATAAATGATCTGTGGGGGATTTTGAGCTGAAACTTCTGGGGACACCAGAGACTTATATTGCATCTTGTAAATATAATCGTTAGTAAGGTAGTTGTTAAGTTTAGGTATTGGCTAGGATTATGGGATGTAGAATATGATCATGCAAAATAAGGCATTAATATCTGCTTTATAAGTACTAATAAACAGCCAATGTCTTAATAATATGCATGCCAATAGGCTAATAGTGAGAACTGGACCCTAAACTAAAGTGTTTCCGTATGTTTTCCAATGAACACACAGCGCTCGTTCTCCTAGCAACCCAGCTGTCAAGCGCTGCATGTCAGTTTGAGTCATAAGAACAGCTGTTTTAAGTATGCAGGGTCGTGTGCTTGTGTAAAAGAGAGAACTATTCAGAGCATGTTACTAATACCTTACACTTGGGCACTTGTCAGGTTCATTGCTCTCCCTCTAGCTTTTGGCCTGATACCCTGCTTAATGCCATTTAAGCCTCTGTGACACCCACAAGCACAGTTTCAGAATGGTTGGTCTAACTCGGCCTCAGACAGAGGGCTAATGTTAATCTCAGTAAACAAAGCTGTTTGGCTCCTGACTGACAAGTTTAATTGTAATCCTCTTGGACGCGGTCTGCTATGAAAAAGCAATCAAACACAGTCTAATTGAAATGGACCAAAACATCTGGGACAGATGGAGGAAGTCGATTACCGATTAAAGAAGGGTGGTGTCGTCGGGACAGCTCAGGTAAATATCTTAGGTGTCCCAAATATAAAACTAGAAATATACAAATATGAGAAAAATGTTAGTGGTGTTTGTCAACTCGTCACCACGGCGTGCTTCTATGATATTCTCTTGCTAGGGAACGTTTTTCCAAGCATCCACTAGGGGAACGTTTCTGAAAGAATATCTGAAATGCTCTTCTCTTGTGCTTGAGGTAATAAGACTTAAGGTTATTCAATAGCCAACTTTCTTGAATAATTCTTAGATCAATTTATTTTTAGCCTGAGAGGAAACTGGAGGCTGGTAAACACTGACAGCATGCAATTAAACTGCTTGTTCTGTTCGACAGAAACATTTTTTGTGTTAATAACAAAAAAAGTAGCATTACTTGTCATTGACAACTTTTATATAAATGACCTGTCAGAAACCACGACACATACAGCAGTGAAAAGTGGTCAGAATGAGGGATTGTACGACACAGTGCATCGATAATCAACAGATGAGTGATGAATTTATTTGGATGCTGAGACTGCTACTTTAATATGCTTCTAATTTATGACATAACACAAATGAGCAATACCGCCAAACTTTAATAGACATTAGGGCTAATTTGTGCAGCATCTGAAGAACATTAATAACGGCTGTATTTAATAGATATAATAGGCCGATAATTTATGTCTCTGTGCATTTCCTTATAATGTGGCTTTAATCAGCAATTTGCATGCCTGTCTGACACAGGATTTTATTTCTCAACTCCAATTGGCTGCAACACAAAATAGAGGCAAAAGTAGACCATAATTACACAACACTGTCCTATATAACCACAAATGAGCTTCGCAAAGCAAAGAAATAGCCTTTACACCATCCTGATGAGCATTAAATATAGCAGTCTTGGTGTGTGTGTGCGTGTTGATGGTTTATCTGTTGGCAGAGGGAGTAATTATTCTGTGAATTGTAATACTCTGCATAGGCGTGTTGAAGAAAACAACTCAAATAGAGGACAGGGGCTTCCTGAAAAGCCCACACACTATTCAGCATCATGAATGACTTATACAGCAAGAAACATTTTACTATCACTTCTCAACTCTATGGATGTTTAAAAACACCATATTGTGCAGATATAATACATTTCAATAAATGGGCTTTTCTAAACTGAACCAAAGGTCATTTTTAACACTGGATTAATTTAATACTGTATGCACTACAATTAGTTGGTAATTTGCACTGTAGGTTTGTGAAAGTGGTAAAATTTTCAGTATCACAGCACGCAGTTGAGCTTACTCCATGTTTTTAATGGTTAAATATCAATACAAATATTAGCAAATTAAAATATTAAATTACTTTATTCATTAGAAAACATTTTGACCACTCTACCAGGCTAAGTGAGAAATAATTGCATTGTGTCATGTCAAGTTCAATTAATAAAAATAAAACTTTTTCCACATTTGAAGCACATATTTCAAACTAAAACTCTCCCTGACATCAAGATTATGGCCTCCTTAACATTTATCATTAACTTCGTAACACTCCTTATCATTAACATGAGAATCAAAACTCAAAAGACACAAATTATTCGGTTGATTACAATTAATATTTTATTCGAGCGGGAATAAAGAAACCCAACACACAATCTGTCAAGTTTTGATGCATTTTTTAAGACACCATTAATACATAACGTTGTTAATAAAAAATATTTAAAATGTATTTTGAATGATTTTTAAGCTTCCAAAAACACTTTAGCAGATTTCTGTTAAGAGCACTTAATAAAGTGAGTCTCAAACTCCACTGTTTCCTCCTTCTTATATAAATCTCATTTGCTTAAAAGACCTCCGAAGAACAGGCGAATCTCAACATAACACCGACTGTTACGTAACAGTCGGGATCATTAATATGTACACCCCCAATATTTGCATATGCCAGCTCATGTTCAAGGCATTAGACAAGGGCAGAACGTCTGGATTTGTGCACAGCTGAATCATCAGACTAGGTAAGCAAGCAAGAACAACAGCGAAAAATGTCAGATGGAGCAATAATAACTGACATGATCCATGATAACATGATATTTTTAGTGATACTTGTAAATTGTCTTTCTAAATGTTTCGTTAGCATGTTGCTAATGTACTGTTAAATGTGGTTAAAGTTACCATTGTTTCTTACTGTATTCACGGAGACAAGAGCCGTCGCTATTTTCATTTTAAAACACTTGCAGTCTGTATAATTCATAAACACAACTTCATTCTTTATAAATCTCTCCAACAGTGTGTAATCGGGTGTGTCTCATACGTTCTGAAAAGTGAAGCCACGGGCTCTTTGATCGCCCCCTGGAGGCTGGATGCAGTACAGGTCATAAACCCCGCCCTCTCAATGCAGTCGAATGAGACTTCAGTGAAAACTTAAAAATAAATTCTGCTTCAAATAAAACTTTCTGAAAGATGGTTTTGGTCATTGAAGGTAGTTGTTATCACACTGATATATATTCAATTGTTCGTTTTTGTGATGATTTAGATTTTAGCTAGCAATTTGATGCTATAAAAACGGGGCGTGTCGTCATGATTCGAAGTTGATTGACAGCTTGTCTGAGGACTGTCGGAGCTTCGAGGGGAGATTGAAGATGTATTAACTAACTGTTAATTTTCGATTTCTTTGTTATTTAACACCAACAAAATGAGTTGTTCAGCAGTAAACTGTACTGACCGACCTACAGGATCTGACGGATCACTGAACCTTTTTCTGTAACATTAAATATGGGTGTTATAAGCTAATTAATAAATGTTATTAGTTAAGATAACACACCTAATGTTAACCATGTCGGGAAAAAGCAGGTGATCGTTATCTGGCAGTTACTTATTATTTTTATGGGTATAAAATAATAATTAGCAGGACAAAACTAATGATAGCTTACTCTAATTACAGCAATCGATCTCCTGTAACATTAGTTGAACTTGATTTAAAATGGCAGGACCGTTTCTGACGATTTAGAGTTGTTTCTAGTGGCATATTATATTGATTTTATCTACTGAATTTGCTGTTTCAAAAATATTATTGCTCTAGAAACAGAATAGCCTATTATTTTATAGGTAGACTTTTAAATTGTGTATAATTTTTATAGTCTATTTAAAATACATGAATGATGACGCAGTCGTCTGGGCGGAAGTTTGATATCGCGACTCCGCCTCCGGCTCCACTGACGATTCCTTCTGCGCATGCCCAGGCTCCAAACTTTTTTTTTTTTGACGTATTGCGTAACGTGTCAGCGCCCATTCATCAGCCCATTTTGGCTTCAGTTCAATACAATGGAAGGAAGCGGCGTCGCGTCGTCCATCTTTTTTTACAGTCTATGTGTGTAATGTTAGCTTTAGCCCGTTAGCCACGGAGCACTATCAAACTCATTCAGAATCAAATGTAAACATCCAAATAAATACTATACTCACATAATCAGGTATGCTGCATGACGAACACTTTGTAAAGATCCATTTTGAGGGTTATATTAGCTGTGTGAACTTTGTTTATGCACTGTATTATAGAGTCGCGAGCTGGGGGTGGGGAGCGCGAGCATTTAAAGGGCAAGTTAATCGGTGCATAGTTAATGATGCCCCAAAATAGGCAGTTAAAAAAAAAAATGTAAAAAAATCTATGGGGTATTTTGAGCTGAAACTTCACAGACACATTCAGGAGACACCTTAGACTTATATTACATCTTGTGAAAAAGCGTTCTATGGCACCTTTAATAAAGGCCTTCTGAAGTGAAGCAATGCATTTTTGTAAGAAAAATATACATATTTTTTAACTTTATATCACTAGCTTCCGGTAATGTCCGTCCACGCGTTCACGAGAGAGTTGAGTTGCGGAGTATGACGGAGGATGAAGGTGAAGCATAAGCTTAGGTGAGAGTAGACGCCTCTCGCGGTTCAAACAAACAAACACAAGCTCCTCCCACATTTCTCTTTAAAAATTCTAATTTGTGAAGTCATCATCAAAATGTCATGCATCAGGTCAAAGTCAGTGATTCTAGTTTATAAAGTTATAAATATGAATATTTTTCCTACAAAAACGCATCGCTTCACTTCAGAAGGCCTTTAATAACCCCGTATGGATTACTTTTATGATGGATGGATGCACTTTTTTGGGCTTCAAAATCTTGCTTACTGTTCACTCCCATTATAAAGCTTGGATATTTTTTTTTTATGTAACTCCGATTGTGTTTGTCTGTAAGAAGATAGTCATATATACATAATAAATTATGGGATAATTTTATTTTTTTGGGTGAACTACACTATGAAACCCTGAAAAAAAAATGCATGCATTTTTCATGAGAACATTGTTTTGGTTGTGCTTCTGTTCTGCGTGACTGCGCGGATGAATATGGTCATGTTTGAAGCGGATGTCATAACAAATGTCAGTAGTGGTTCATTCATAAATCCGTATCTTACCTCTATGCTGTGGAAATACAAACCAGAAGGCAGAACACAATGAGCGCAGCGTTGAAAAGGTCCAAACTTTTATTATATCGTTATCAATAAAGGTAAACCGTCAATAAATACCGATACCGTTTTATCTCCCAGGTCTAATTGAAGATGTATTGACTCATTTAAATTTTGTTAATTTTGAACAAAAAACAAAAGAGTTACATAGTGTACCTTTAAAATACATCAGTTCAAGTATGATAAAGATTCCAATAAGGATTTGAATTCAAAGCCCTGAATACTACGCAGACCAATTGAATTGGTAAGTGAGTTCAGTGACATCACAACTACAAGCCGCAAACACCCCAATCACTTGAATTAGGATGGCGGAAATGCAATTTCATAAGGAAACTTGTGAGCTAGGCACTTATAAAAGGAAGACCTGAAATGAATTTTAGGCTGCTTGCTGAACAAGCTCGGTTTCAGGAAAAATTATTCACAGTTTATTAGTGTGAAGCAGGAAACTCAGGGCTCAGAGTCTGCTGGGATATTACACTCGTCTTTCATGAGCTTCCCTAACGTTTCTCTGCGATGAACTTCCTGGAGCTTCAGCGCTGGTTCGTTTTATATGGATACTTTACAATCAGCCAGAGGCAAAAAGACACTTCTCTTTGAAAATAAGCACTAGAGCCAAAGTTAGGCATATGTAATCCAGGAGGGGAGAAAACTGCACACCCGTTGTGACTTAACAAACAAATTCTCCCATGTACATGCTAATTAATTAGCACCCAGGGCTGTAATGTAATGGGGTTCTATAGCCTGCTAACACATACAGCATTTATTTATTGCAGCCAAAATAATGAGAAAGGCAATAATGGCCATGCTTATGGTTTCTAAGTGCATTTTAAAGAGGCTGCAGGATTTTCATTTTTATGCAAGCCTGTTAATCAAAATTGATTGGGCCTGAACAATTTATGACAGAAAATCCTGTAACCATGCAAATTTTGGCGTTGATCATTTACAACCCAAGAGCATCTAGCAAGGATCCTAATTACACTCACATCAATATCAGATTGACACTAGTTTAATGAGTCAATGCTAAGTTTTACTTGTATTGTGTTGGATCTTACCGGTGCGGCTGCTAATCTTATCCCCACACGCCTTTCAAGCTACTATGTAATCACTGTTAATTTATGTCATGGATCAAACGTAAAGGTTAAACATTGATTACTGGGTGTTGATTTACAAGGAACCGCTTCACACAGCCCTTCAATTTACCTTTAGTGTGCCAGCCTTCCTGATTTATAGCAGGTTAAATGGATTAATACAGCCACTGCATACTGGAACATACAGAGCCAGAAACACATTTAATTTGATGCAGATGGAAAAAAGGGCTGCGTGGGTTTAAAGTGCAGGAAGTTTAATAAGTCGTACTGTTTTAAAATTCGCAAAACAGTACGATACACTGATTATTCTTACTGAAGTCTACCAAGTCATGCAAATAAATGTATTTAATATACAGTGGCATGAAAAAGTGTGTGAACCCCTTGCAGAATCTGTGAAAATGAGAATTATTTTAATAAAATAAGAGGGATAATAAAAAATGCATGTTATTTTTTGTTTAGTACTGTCCTGAGTAAGATATTTTACATAAAAGATGTTTGCATTTAGTTCACGAGACAAAACAATAGCTGAATTTATTAAAATAACCCCATTCATAAGTGTGTGAAGCATTGATTCTCAATACTGTGTGTGGTCACCTGATGATCCACAGCTGTTTTTATGTTTTGTGATGGTTGTTCATGAGTCTCTTGTTTGTCCTGAGCAGTTAAACTGAGCTCTGTTCTTCAGAAAAATCCTCCAGCTCCTGCAGATTCATCAGTTTTCAAGCATTTTTGCATATTTGAACCCTTTCCAGCAGTGACTGTGTGATTTTGAGATCCATCTTTTCACACTGAGGACAACTGAGGGACTCAAACACAACTATTAAAAAAGGTTCAAACATTCACTGATGCTCCAGAAGGAAACACGATGCATTAAGAGCCGGGGGTGAAAACTTTTGAATTCAAATATCAAGGGAAATTGTACTTAATTTTTCTGCCGGGAAACATGCAAGTATCTTCTGTTGGTTCCGAAGGGCAGTACTAAATGAAAAACAATGATATATAAACAAAATAAAAAAAATTGTGACATCTTCATCCTCACCCCCCGGCTCTTAATGCATCGTGTTTCCTTCTGGAGCATCAGTGAATGTTTGAACCTTTTTTAATAGTTGAGTTTGAGTCCCTCAGTTGTCCTCAGTATGAAAACACAGATCTCAAAATCATTCAGCCACTGCTGGAAAGGGTTCAAATATGCAAAAATGCTTGAAAACTGATGAATCTGCAGGAGCTGGAGGATTTTTCTGAAGAACAGAGCTCAGTTTAACTGCTCAGGACAAACAAGAGACTCATGAACAACCATCAGAAAACACAAAAACAGTCGTGGATCATCAGGTGACCACACACAGTGTTGAGAATCAATGGTTCACATACTTATGAATGTGGTTATTTTAATAAATTCAGCTATTGTTTTGTCTTGTGAACTAAATGCAAACATCTTTTATGTAAAATATCTTACTCAGGACAGTACTAAACAAAAAATAACATGCATTTTTTATTATCCCTCTTATTTTATTAAAATAATTCTCATTTTCACAGATTCTGCAAGTGGTTCACATACTTTTTCATGCCACTGTACACATGCACTACATATTAGTGTTCATTTCATTAACAAAAACTATGAAATTGCCTGTTTATTGGGGAAATCTTTTTAAAGCCAAAATGATGTTTAGCCCATTTAGTCCCATTCAGTGATAGCCATGTAAACATCCACCAAGCTATCTAGATATTCAGCTTGCTGACAATTCTGGAATTTTCAGTCAAACACTTTAAATGATTATTCATATATGTAAATATGCACTACCTTAACGACAAGACAAGACGGTGTAGAGGTTGTGGAAAAAAACGAATAAAGTATAGCCGTCACAGCAGCAATCATTCGCCTCTCTCCGCCATGTTTAAAGTTTATGTCCCTCCCATCTCTGGAACTCAGGCAGGGTTGCCAGGTCTGTGCAACAAAAGTAGCCCAAAAATAGCCCAATGCAATTTTCTGCATTAGGCGGCTGAATTCTCCAGTGAATTTGTATGTCTGGGGGGTGTTTTGAGGATGTTGGAGCACCGAAATCGTATATGGATGGGGGTGGAAATCAACCCGCAATAAAATTTAAAAGTAGCTCAATTCCGCGGGAAAACCGCAAACTTGGCAACACGGAACTCGGGTATCAAAATTATCCCCAAGCTTCCCAGTTGTAAATACAACTTGAGGTCTTTAAAGGGTTAGTTCACCCAAAAATTAAAATAACGTCATTTATTACTCACCCTCATGTTGTTCCACAACCGTAAGACCGTCATTAATCTTCAGAACGCAAATTAAGATATTTTTTTTGAAATCCGATGGCTCAGTGAGGCCTGCATAGCCAGCAATGACATTTCCTCTCTCAAGATCCATTAATGTACTAAAAACATATTTAAATCAGTTCATGTGAGTACAGTGGTTCAATATTAATATTATAAAGTCACGAGAATATTTTTGGTGCGCCAAAAAAACAAAATAATGACTTATATAGTGATGGCCAATTTCAAAACACTGCTTCAGGAAGCTTCGGAGCGTTATGAATCAGTGTGTCGAATCAGCGGTTCGGAGCGCCAAAGTCACATGATTTCAGCAGTTTGGCGGTTTGACACGTGATTCGACACACTGATTCATAACACTCCGAATCTTCCTGAAGCAGTGTTTTGAAATCGGCCATCACTATATAAGTCATTATTTTGTTTTTTGATTAGTACATTAATGGATCTTGAGAGAGGAAATGTCATTGCTGGCTATGCAGGCCTCATTGATCCATCGGATTTTTATCAAAAATATCTTAATTTGTGTTCTGAAGATTAATGAAGGTCTTACGGGTGTGGAACGACATGAGGGTGAGTAATTAATGACATCATTTTCATTTTTGAGTGAACTAACCCTTTAATGTCAAATTTTTAACTAACTTTCGGATACTTTACAATAATTTCAACAGTATGTGAAGGCAGCATAAATCAACATGCAATGTCATTGACAAAAAAGACGAGACTAAGTAATGATGAGATGTAGTTAAAAAAATAAAAAATAAAAATTTTTACCAAAATCAAAGACAAAATATTACAGACTGCTGTACAAGCCTCTACACCAGTGGTGGCTAACCCTGGTCCTGGAGAGCCACAGTCCTGCAGAGTTCAGCTCCAACCCTAATCAAACACACCTGAACAAGCTAATCAAGGTTTGAAAGTTTGCTAGAAAGCTGGTGGGTTTTATCAGGGTTGGAGCTAAACTCTGCAGAACTGAGGCTCTCCAGGACCAGGGTTAGCCACCCCTGCTCTACACTATGAGCTTTCATGTTTGCAGTTGCCAGATGTCAAGAGTTTATATCCCCAAATCAGAGCTTTTCTGTTAAAAGGGTAAATTTTCGGCCTGGTGTTTTACATAATCTTTGCAATCTGGCAACCATGCACACACGCTCTCTCTACACTGTGGAAGAAGCGTGGATGATCTAAAAACACCAATAAACATGAAAGCTGGAGTTTAGTGATCTCCATCTGAGATATTCTGCTCAAATGAAAGTGTCTCAGACAGTCTGTGTTCTGTCACGAGATGCTTGCGCTGTTTGCTGCGATGATGAACTGTAATAAATCCAAAACTATTGTGGTTGCTGAATAAATGCACTTACGCAACTTCTGTGACAATACAAAGCCTTTTTTTTGTTGTTCTTTTAATATAAAAAAAATAATAATAATTTTGTAATTTGTAATTATTGGAATTACTATTAGGAGTTTCATTGTTTACATTTTTGAGAGAAGTTTCTTGTTTTACCAGTTTTCATAGTGTAGAGAGAGTGTGTTCATTTAGATAGTCTATAATAAATCAGGAAACTAGATGAGGTAAAAATAAATCATGCGTATAAGTTGACATCCTCTCACATTTGTGCTTATAGCTGAAAGTGCAATAATTCTGATGAAACGTAAAAGTACATATCTCAAATGACAACAATCATTGCAATTAAAATTTTGAGCAAAATAATCATTATTATCGGTTTAACCATTTTGCAGCATGACGAAAATGTGGCTACGTTTTCATTGACTTAAACTAGACTACATTTAACGTATGCAGTTAGTTATTCCAAGTAGGGATGCACAATATAATCGGCCACCATATCGCTATCGGCCGATATATGTTCATTTTTAATGTTAACGTTATCGGTCTGATAAGAAAATTTGGCTGATATATTAAAACCGATAAATAATAGATTATTTCCTTAAGCTAAGACACTTCAGATGCACACTGATGGTTTTGAATTGCTTGAAATATGATGGAAAATACAGTTAAGTGCAACATGTGCAGCTCAAGTCTGTCATATAAGCTACATGATATTATATTGAGAACGTTATAGTTGTGTGTTTGGGATGTGGATTTAATGGTGAGACTTTTGTCTTTGTAATCAGGCTCTCAAAAATTATATAAAAATTTAGATTTATCAGCCAATATATCCATTATCGGTTTTCAAATATAAAGAATTATCGGTTATCGGTTTTCGGTATCGGCCAAAATTTTCATATCGGTGCATCCCTAATTCCAAGATTATTATTTTTTTCTTTCAAATGTCAACTTTGGATTTCACTGGCATTGCAAATACTGATATGATTTATCTTCGTTTCATTTTTTACATCACAAAAACCAGCTGTTTTACCAGGGGTGTGTCGACCTTAGAGTAAAATCTGCTGCAATGTGTGCAGGCCCAGTTTGAATAATACAGGAAACTGCTGCTATAATAAAAACGGCATGACAAGAACATTCTTCCTGACCCCAGAGCATACGGCCTGTAGAAAACAGCTAAATTACTTTTTCAGGGCTTTTAACCCAAGCCATTTAATCCCACAAAGTTTAGAGAGTCATTGTAGAGAGCAGAGCAAAATGAGACGTCTCTAAATCACTGCAATCCCCCGTCCCTCAGCTCTGATCCCAGCCGCTATTAGTTGGCCCCTCTGAGACAACAGTCCTAGCCGTGTGAGGATATTACGGATGACCACACATGCATCACAAATGAAAATACCAAAATCCAATAAATCCACACAAGACGGGTGAGGGGTGAATACATTTACAACATGTCAAACAAACGGATTTGACACCAGTAAAAAGAGTGTGCGGATATATTAGAAAGATTTTTCACCGAACTGACCGGTTTCCTTTGATCAAGATTGAAGATTGAAAATCAAACGTTGTCTCGTAAAACCTATCCGGAGGATCAAAGGAGGATCTAACTTGATGCCTCTAATAGATAACATTTAGTTGAGTGGGTTTGATAAATGGCACACTATTTGAAGGAAGAAATATGGTTGTTCCAACATACAGAGCACTGCAGGTCAATAAAAAGCATGTTATTTGAGCAATCAACTTCATCCTGTTGACGTGGGACTACTTTTCCAGATGGATGCACTTCTGGTTATATAATATGGACAATGTTCCATACTCCTTGTTGTATGTGACCTGCATGCTGCAATCTTAGCTCATCCATGCTTGGTTATGGCCACATTTGTGTGTCAACTAATGCCAAGTGACTTAAATTACTTAAAGAAAATGATGTTGTCATGATAACGCTGCTTCAACAAAACATGCACAGTCCCAAAGTTTTCACTAGCGGCTAGCCTGCTGAGTAGAGCAAAAACAGAAGGCAGATAAGTGTAAATTTTACACTTAAAAAGGTGCAGTATGTAATATTTTCTGTCCGCTAGAGGTTGCTAATCAAAACAAAGGCGTAGCTTGATGACGCCAAGTTTGAAAGCGGAAACTTGGGTCATGTGGTCTTCACCTCAACGTATGGTGCAAAAGAATAGAGATTGCACTCGGGAAGAAATCATGTTCATGGATGTGATTATTAACGTTACTGTAGTGTGAAGCAGAGCAGGAGCGAGTGTTGTGGAGCTGAACGAGGAGCTGGAGCGATTGATCAACACACGCCTCACGAGCAGCGGGACTTTTATTATGACACAGTCGCCGGCGCCGCTACCGCTTTTCCGGTCATGTGTATGAGGTAACGCAGCTCTATTTATCATATTAGATACATTTGAGAGTGTTGAAAATGATGTTATAACGTTACTCTGTGCGTTCGCTCGCGGCTGCTGTGAGACACTGTTACACACTGCAGGAAGATAGATCGATTTTACAATATCATATTAAATGCTGGATGATTGTGTTGATAAATGGCATGCAAATAATTTTAAAACATACTGTATGATGGAGAAAATGCTGTATTAATGTGACTAAAAATAAAGCTGCATCTGATTATGCTATGTTAGCTACTTCACAAAATAGTGTTTTTCTCTGAGGCATGGTAAAGCATGGTACTCGCAAAAAATCAAGAAAATTAGATTTAAACAATAAGACTAAACGTGTTGAGCTATAATTAGTTTATAAATATATCAAAACAGTTGTTCCCTTGTCTATTAAAATGTGTAATATATTAAAGCGTCTTTGGTGTTTCCATGGTTTCTACAAAATAAATCCAGAAACCGAGGGTAACGCGGGTATGACGCAATTGACAGGCGACTCCTCACACGTCCCGGAGCCTTGGTTAAAATTGCAATTTTCTCATGATTTACAAATTTGGGATATTGTAAGTACTCAAGTGAACAAAATATATAACACTGGCCTAGTGGTTTTTTGATATTTTACAGCAAAAATCTTACATATTGCACCTTTAAGGGGAAAAAACTGTCACTATTTACTAGGGGTGTAACAGTACATGTATTCATCCCGAACCATCGTGTTTCGGTGCATACAGATGCCGAATACAGTCAGTCACAGCCGATCCACACTTCAATCCAGAAGGGGGCATGTGCGGTAATGCAATGCTGTTTGCTAACCGCCAAAACAGGAAAAAGCAATTTTATGTTTAGTTTCCCCTCCAGAAGAGGGCGGAGCTTTAACAGCTCAACAACAACAAAGCTGGAGAATCTCACGCAGCCAAAATGACGAAAGTGTTCAGCCTTACATTGTTCAAACTGGAGTCGACACTGATGGAGAGACTCAGGAAGAAGTTACAACTTTTAGACGTTTCTGAATGGTTAGTGGATAAATTGATGTAGTTGCTGTGGAGTTGATTCAACTCATCCACTAGCATGTGCCGTCATGTTCATCTTTTGTGTTGAATTGACCCTCGTTTGTGAAGCAGTCCGGCGTAAAATGACGGCATGTCAACAACACTCTACTACAACAACTCTTCCTCTTCTCTAAAGCAGCCCAACATGGCCCCGCCCCCTTTGTTGAGTGTTCATCGGGGGCGGGGTTTATGTAAATTCTAGGGTTAGAGATGTCACTAAAATTGCCCTTTAAATTACAAAAAGCTTAAGAAGACTTGCATATATCTTTTGTCAGCATAATAGTACTAAACAGTAGTGAGATTCTTACAAAAATATAGATTTTTTGTGCCACAGAAGAAAGAAATTCACACTTCACATGAACACAGGCGTGATAAAAGTCCTGTGAATGTGTAAATGAATCCAGCTGTTCTGTCTGCAGGGGCTAAAGATATCCTCTCGTCTCTCAAAGAACCGCCCGGATTTGATTTTCCAGGTGTTTTAAAGAGCGCCAAGCTTTAAAAGCTTAGCTGAAAGATTAGGATAGCTGTGATAGTACTTTCTTTTTTGATCCACATCACATGGCAAGATCGTGAAAAGAGCAGGCAAAGAGAGGAAAACCAGGCGTTTGTCATCATAGTTGCTTCATGTCACTGCATTCAGAATTCATCACCTAAATAATGGTCTGGATCCCTCAGTGACTAATATTCACATTGATTTACTGTCCATGAGAAATATTTGTTGTTTATGGGTGGGGAAGTTTGGACAGCCCCTCAATCATGTTATGAGCAGGCTGGTAATTCAATTTTCGAACTGAAATGAACTCTGTGGGCCGATGTTGTTATGACTTAAACCTAACAAAACTTATTTTACTGATATTTTATCTGTTAACACAATCAAGGATATTAGTTACAGAGCAGAAAAATGAAACGCACTCATGTAGCTCATCAGTAAGCCTTGTTATAAAGTAAGAAATAGCAGCTGAATACTCACAGAAGCCCACAGAGCTCAAACTCTTTCATTTGCCATTATGCATAAAAAACAATGCCTAACTGGAATCTTTAAACCTTAAGACAACTTTTCTGGTTATTTCTCACTACGATGTGAACCACCATTCGCTGTTCTTCCATCTAACTAGGATCTCAAGACTGATCAGAAACAATATTTCAATAAAATACAGGAGAAACATGAGAATAAATAAAATAAGGGCAGAATTTTAAATTTTGGGTGAAGTATTCTTTTAATAACTTAGACTTTAGATGGAGCACAAATAATATGATAGTCTCAGCCTCAAACTATAGCCTCAGGCACTCAAAAGTAAAGCTGTATTTATTTGATAAAAAAAAAATACAGTGAAAATAGTAATATTGTGAAGAATTATTACACTTTAAAGGCACAATATGTAATTTTCGCCACTAGAGGTCACTTATTCAAAAAAAAAAAAAAAGGCGTAGCTTGATGATTCCTTGATTTAGTGGAATCATGGGAGGTGTTGTCTTCACATCTACAACTGGTGGAAAAGAATCCAATAAGACTCGGGCAGAAATCATATTCATGGATGAGCTAATGTATTAAAGGTGCACTATGTAATATTTTCTGTCCGCTAGATGTCGCTATTCAAAACAAAGGCGTAGCTTGATGACGCCAAATTTGAGCGCAGAATCTTGGGACATGTGGTCTTCACCTCAACGGCCGGTGGAAAAGAATCGGATAGGACTCAGGCAGAAATCATGTTTATGGATGTGATTATTAACGTTACTGTAGTATAAAGCAGAGCAGGAGCGAATGTTGTGGAGCTGAACGAGGAGCTGGAGCGATTGATCAACACACGCCTCACGAGCAGCGGGACTTTTATTATGCCACAGTCGCCGGCGCCGCTGCCGCTTTTCCGGTCATGAGTATGAGGTAACGCAGCTCTGTTTATTATATTAGATACATTTGAGAGTGTTGAAAATGATGTTATAACGTTACTCTGTGCGTTCGCTCGGCGGCTGCTGTGAGACACTGTTACACACTGCAGTAAGATAGATCGATTTTACAATATCATATTAAATGCTGGATGATTGTGTTGATAAATGGCATGCAAATAATTTTAAAACGTATTGTATGATGGAGAAAATGCTGCATTACTGTTACTAAAAATAAAGCTGCATCTGATTATGCTATGTTAGCTACTTCACAAAATAGTGTTTTTCTCTGAGGCATGGTAAAGCATGGTACTCGCAAAAAAATCAAGAAAATTACTTTTAAACAATAAGACTAAAGGTCCTTTCACACTGGACGCGATTTTGACACGCAAATTATTCGCGCGATGGTTTTGTTTTTTGATCAGCTGTTTGTGTAATGAGTGCTTCCACACCGAACGCGAATGTGCTGCTGCGAAAAAACGACGTTTATTTTTTTCGCTTCAATGTCAATTTTTTTTCACATTCGAGGTGACAGAAAAGGCTTCAACCAATCAAATACAAGGAAACAAAGGTGATGTCACAGCAACAATCACAGATCATCTGATAGCTTGTGTGTTGACGCATTTACAATAGAAAACTACCTTGTGAATGTTTATTTAAACTATATGTCTAGTAGTTAAACTTCTATCTGTAGTCCATAGGCATACAATTTCCCCATTGTGGGACAAATAAAGGTTTTCTTATCTTAGACAGAAGCCTATTTATAGCCTGGGCTACTCGCAGTATATGTGAGTGGGTTTCTTTTCTGTAAACGAAATGTCCAGTAGATGTCACTAGCTATTCAATCAACATTAACCTTTGACAGGTATCGCATTTCTCACGAGATTACAGCTCCTGTGGGAGTACATGCAAGTCGCTGTATAGACAAGGATAACATAACCTTCTGAGGTAAAACTTGTTGATTTTTTTTTTTTAAACCTAAATTGTGTCCGTGACTATGGAAAGTGAATGTGTTGTTGTTAAGACTGGGTGCACCCAAAAACTTCTTTTCGGTCTTTGAAAAAAAATGAAAAGCTCATCTTCACATGATGATTAAGTTGTTGTTTGTCCTGAGCAGTTAAACTGACCAACCTTTCCAACAGGATGAAGATTATTTTGTTGAAATATATATATATAATTTTTTTTTTCATTCAGCTGTCGGCGCGAATGTTTTGGAATCTTTCAGAGCACAAACGTCGCAAATTCGCGTCGCGGCTGATGTGAATGGTTTTGACGCGAACTATTCGCACGCAAGCTATTCGCTTTTTCGTTTCGCTTTTCCGTTACGCGTCCTGTGTGAAAGGGCCTTAAACGTGTTGAGCTATATAACAATAATTAGTTTTCTGTCTATAAATATATCAAAACAGTTGTTCCCTTCTCTATTAAAACGTAATATATTAAAGCGTCTTTGGTGTTTCCATGGTTTCTACAAAATAAAACCGGAAACCGACGGTAATGCGGGTATGACGCGATTAACAGGCGACTCCTCACACGTCCCGGAGCCTTGGTTAAAATTGCAATTTTCTCACGATTTACAAATAGTTGCAAACATTTGGGTTATTGTAAGTACTCAAGTGAACAAAATATATAACACTGGCCTAGTGGTTTTTGGATATTTTACTGCAAAATTCTTACATATTGCACCTTTAAAGATTTATTAACATTACTGTAGTATGAAGCAGGGTGTGGCTGAAAGCCGTTGGAGTGGAACGAGGCCACTGGAGCGATTGCTAATGAGAGATGAGTCTCGAGAGTAGCTGAACTTTTATTATGCCACAGTCACCGCTTCCACTTCTTCCGGTCAAGCGTATGTGGGGTAAAGCAGCGCTGTTTATCATATTAGACACATTTGTGTGTTGAAAGTTGTTATAGTGCTATTCTGCGTTCACTCAGCGGCAGCTATGAGACACTTGTTGCACACTGCAGTAAAATAGATTGATATTAGGCATGCTAAAACATGGTATTCGCGGTAAATCAAGAAAACGAGATTTAAACAAAAAAACTTACTGTGTTGAGCTATATATTATGATTAGTTTTCTGTCAATGAATGTATCTAAAGAGTTGCTCACCTGTGTAATAAAACACATAATATATTAAAGCGTCTTTGGTGTTTCCATGTTTTCCACAAAATAAAATCGAGGGTAACGCGGATATGATGTCATTGATAGGCGACGCACGGTACATGTCCTGGTTAAAATTGCTTATTTAAACATTCTTGGAAATATTTGGGATAATGTAAGTACACAAGTCAACAAAATATATAACATTGTTCTAGTGGTTTTTAGATATTTTAATATATTGTGCCTTTAAATTAACCATTATAAGGTAATTTATTCCTGTGATGTCAAAGCTGAATTTTCCTGATGTTATCAATGTTAAGAATATTTTTCCCCCACAGGATTCTTTGATGAATAGAAACAGAAATCTTTTCTAACATTATAAATGTCTTTACTGCTACTTCTGATCAACTGAATGCATCCTTGCTGAATAAAAGTATTACTTTCTTTCCAAAAAATAAAAAAATCTTCCTGACCCCAGACAACTGAAGCAAAACTACAATGAAAAAGAAAACACTGAGGAAAAAGGCAGGGGATTTCTGGCAGGACTCTAGACAAACTGGCAGGAGAGCCATCTAAATCAGGTTTATGGATCAGAGACTTCAACCAATTCAAGTGTCTTTTGTGCATAATGTTCTACAATCTGCTGTAGTTTCAAGGCAATTAAACACAGTCAAACCAAAGTACATCTGAAATTTAGCTGACAGACAACACTTTAAACCAGAGCTATGCCACTTTATTCAATTATAGATTAACAATGAATGTGTCTATGCTCTACAAAGTCCAAGTACTTTTAGGGTGTGTTCACACTTAGCAGGTTTGGTTGGATTAAAACGAACTCTGGTGCGAAGGCTCGGTTAGTGCAGTTCAATTGAATAAGCGTGAATGCTGCAATCCGAACCCTAGAGCGCACCCAAGCGGCAACCTCCCGCAGTCTCTCGTGAAGCCAATACGGAAGTGTTCAGAGTTCAGATTGAATTTAAATTGCTTCCAAAGAACTCTGGTGTGGTTTGACTGAAATATGAACGCAACACGGACCAAAGTCATCTAAACGAACCAAAAACTGGACATGATCTCACCAGATGCATATAACAAAGAAATTCATACAGGTTTGAGGGTGAATAAATGATGACAGAATTGAACTAACCATCTAAACTTGTGCAGAGAACACAAATGGGTCATTACGTCATCTATTAAAAGTTCTTTTGACAAAGAAATCCTCTTATTTAAAGAATAAACTATAATAGATAAAGATCCTAAGTCAGGAGTTGTTAGGCAGAAACATATGCACGTAAAGGACATCATACAACAGGAACAGACAAAAACAAGTTCCCTAACAAAACGATTACAATGCGCCCAATGACTCCAGACTATTCGACCCAATCACTCTGGATAACCCACATCCTGAAACACATCAAACCAACTCAAGTTATCCTAATATCTGAGAATAAAGACATAGGTCTGTGATTCAAATGACATTGTTAAAAATAGCAAAGGCACCCACACGTTGCATCTGCGTGAACTTCTCCTTCAGGCTTTGAAAGAAAGAGTCTTTAACGTTGCTATATTTATATCTCTCTAGGGATTGACAACAGCCACTCTCCTCACTCCCGTCTCATCCAAAAGAAAAAAAAGTTTACTCGTGTTCAACTTTAAGAGGATCTTTAACAGATGAGAGGGACAGATTAAACGTCTTTATCTGCATATTTCCACAATGCCAATGCAAACAAATCAGAACGGCTTTATGCAAAAACCTCAGCATTGTTGAAGAGATTTATGCAGATTGACGCTTATTATTTCAAGTCTGTGAAATTGCGCCTTGATAAAAGCAATATTACAAATAGTGTGATCTTCATCTTATCAAGCATCTGAAATTTTACAAAGATGTCTGAATGCCTACGAGATCAATTGCACGATTCAATTTCAGGCGAGGATGAACTCTAATGAATTTCTTGAAGTGAATATAACGACGCTACCTGACCACTCCGGCTTCCAGGTGTCGTGGCTAAATGACCGGTGTGAGAGTCATCGCTCTGTTGCTCAATCATGCCGCCTCTGCAATAAACAGTGGGAGGCCAATTAGAGCACAGAGCTCTCGCTTGAGATGACAGGTGATTTTCTGAGACCCTGATAAGGATTATTGTGGATAATATATTATATAATGCATAAATTATCAGCCTCTCAAGTACAACTCTTGAGAGAAAAGATCCCTGATTAAAAAGCACGGCCTATATGTGTGTTGATGAGCTGCAGTGTCCAAATATTGAAATTCAATGAATATGATACTCTTATGAAACATCATTATTAGTGCTTGCTAAGTGTTTTACTCATATAGGGTCAATGACATGACACTCCTTTTTTCTGCATGCAATAATTTATTCAAAAATGCATTTAAAATGCAAGTTATACATGGGTCAATGACGTGATGGGTCATTTTTCTGTCCAAAGGCATTAATAATAATAAAAAATTAAGATATGACATCCAAAATATGTAAGGTAGTACAACTAGATCTCTTTTACTGAATCCAAATCCAAAGGTTTTAATTATATTTTGCTACATATAAAAGTATATTAAATATTTTGAAGTGTCAAAAGGTCATTCGATTTAACCGTCCAATTTCATTTGAGATTAAAATATCTTAAAATGTAATAAATGTATACATTTTTATTCTGCCATGATTTTATAACATCATATATCAACATAGTGCAAAATGGTATTAAAATTATGTGTAGAAGTCGTTGCTTTGTTATGAGAAAGAATGTCCGGAAAAATAATTTCATTGATGTCATTCGGAGTAACCGATATAAAGGGACCATTTTGGATCAAGTCATGCAGTCAGTATCATGTGACAGGATGTGACATCATTCAGACACCTGCAAAGGACCACATGGTCGTGAAGTAAAGTAACTAACTCTCTCTTAACTATCTGAAAAATTCATGTTTTCACTTGCTCATACGCATGTCCTGAAACATCAGGTCATTCGGTGCAACCGCTATAAAACATGGAAAATGTTGTGATATTTTACAAACTTGTAATAAGTATAAAATGTTTGATTGTCCTTTTGCTAGATATCAACCTGTTAGCATTGTTTTAAAATATCGTCATTCAGTATAACCAAAAGTGTCAAATTTTGGTTAAACCGAATGACTTTTTTGGTGATAAATTTTGTCCATCTTGTAAAAAAATGACAAAAGCAGTGTTAATTGATTATAAAAACCACATTATGTCATTGTTAAAACTTAATTATTAATTTAATTAAAATTATTAAAACTTAATTATTAACTTAATTATTAATTATATTATATCTCCATTATGTTTTTGCACTTTTAAAAACCTTATTCGTCAATGACCCACATACAGTGACTTGCATAAAACCCTTCTGTAATGAGCAGGTTTTTCATTTTTGTATTGAAATTAATTTTTATATATTTGTGTGTGTGTGTGTGTGTGTGTGTGTACAAAAATGACCCTGCAGACCCTCATGACAGTGTCAAGATCAATAAATTTCTTAAAATATCAGTTAATTTGATTTAGTTCAATGTGTAAAATGTCATGTGGTGCGACTCCTCAAACTGTATAATATTTATGATTTAATAATTCACATTATTTGAAAAGTAAATAAATAATTTTCACAAAAAAACATTTAAAAGTGTAAAGAAAATATGTTATTACTTTTTACATGGCGGTTACACCACATGTCAATTTTTTCAAGAGACATTAAATTGGAACTAAATTCGAAGAAAATGATATAAATGTTTTTCAAAACCATATAAAAATACAAAGAGAACGTTTATGAAAGGCAAAGCTTGTTCTGATGACCAAACAGCCCTATTGATCGGTGAGGCTGACATCAATTCCCATCTACATCTCTCTTATTTTCTTACTGCCCTTGAGGGTCAACAACCTTCTGTGATGAGAGGCCCTTCTAGAAGATGAACAAATACAACAGCAGCCGAGACAGAAAATAAATGTCTCCTAAATGGGACTATTGTTTCAAACATTATAACAATGTCTGCAAAGGACAGTGAGTGTGGCCCAGGGCTTTCAAAACTCGTTCCACTGAGGTCAGGGTGTGATGTTTTCTCAAGTCAGGCACTTCAACAACAGTGAAAGCAGGAAGAAGCAATATCACAGGAACTCAACACCACCCCCTAAGCACTAAAAACCAATGATTAGAGAATTACTAAAGAGTACTAAATTTATTCTTGATACATACACGCAAAATTAAAATGCCCATATCTGCAAGTACCCTCGTAAACACAATCGGCTTTTAGCTTACGTGAATGTAAACAATTGAGAAAGAAATGGATGCATATCACTATAGTGTGCATTTGGTCTTAAAGTGACAGCAGCCTAATATTCCTGCTGCCGTCTGTGAGAAACATGAATATCTCGAATCAGAGAGATGTGTTATTACTTTACGCGATCTGACTTAAAATTGTTGTCCACTGGATGTAAAACGGACTGAACATCTTACCAATTAAAGAGGACCTATTATGCCCCTTTTCACAAGATGCAATATAAGTCTTTGGTGTCTCCAGAATGTGTCTGTGAAGTTTCAGCTCAAAATCCCCCACAGATCATTTATTATAGCTTGTCAAATTTGCCCCTATTTGGGTGTGAGCAAAAACACGCCGTTTTTGTGTGTGTCCCTTTAAATGCAAATGAGCTGCTGCTCCCCGCCCCCTTTCCAGAAGAGGGCGGAGCTTTAACAGCTCAACAACAACAAAGCTGGAGAATCTCACGCAGCCAAAATGAGGATTGTCAGTAACGGTGTTCAGCCTTACATTGTTCAAACCGGAGTCACCGTTTTTGCTTGCGAAAACAAAATGATGATGCCATGGGTGGAAACGTGCAGATTAAGGGGCGGTAATATTATAATAAGATCCCCTTCCTACGTCACAAGGGGAGCAAAATCTGAGCGGCTCGTTTTTTCACATGCTTGCAGAGAAAGGCTTGCCAAAACAAAGTTACTGGATTGTCCTTTTTCACATTTTCTGGGTTGGTAGATGCACAGGGGACCCGATTATAGCACTTAAACACGGAAAAAGTCTGATTTTCATGATATGTCCCACTTAAATTGAAGGATGGACACAAAACACATCTAGAGACTATTTGCACATTCAATCTGAGCGCGAACAAGCCAACTGCATAGCAATGCTCACAATAATAAAATAAAACAGCATGTTTTTTTTTTTATCCTTATCAGTAGCAGACACAACTGGAAAAAGTCCCACTTCGGCAGAGTCATGCTGTCCTTTAACAACATTTAAAAGATCAACAGTTTATATTATTCAAAATAGTGCACTTCTCAAACCACTGGAAGAAAACCTCTCATGGCACTGCTTTCATATGGATGAGATTAAGACTGAAATCCCTTGGCTCTGACACTCACTGGAGGTAATGGAAGTGACGTTGAAATCATCATGGGAGGAAAAAAAAAAAAATACAGCTTTAAAAAGAGGACAGGTCTGCGAGGGAAATACTCTTTAAAGTCTACCAACCACATATGTTCAACGTGACCGCATGAAATGTGTCTGCAGTAAGGACCTCACCACATTATTCCACCCACTGATTGGATTTTTTGGTCTGCTTGGACAGTCATATTCTCAAACTAAGGCCAGAAACTCTCTCTGCATGAGCATACAAATGCAAATGCTTGGCCAACGCATTCATGAGTGAAATCTCATCGTACATACTAATGCGAGTTACAGCATAGAGTATATTTCATGCCAAAAACGTTGCTACAAAGGATGCTACAACACTCATGTCAGGATTTGGTTCGATACACGATACTGATCTCACATTACTTTGAACAAAGCCAAAATAGATTTAAAAGTAGTGTTGTCAAAAATACCGACTTTGGTACTGAAAATGTACAAAAAAGTGATGATATCAGCATTTCCTCGTAGCATTTTGAGCGCTGTTGAGTGGATTTTTAAACTCCTCTGATTGGTCATTGTGTTCACGCGCTCAACAGATATTCCGCGTAATTTATTTTTAATTTATTAATAATAATTATTAAACATGGAAGCTTAAGTTTGTGACCTTCTGAGTATATAATATTTGATGCACCATTGCATCAAATAAATTGCATTGCGATTTTTTTGTTTACGATTTTAAAATCAATTTTTTTATTCCAGAATCGATACTAATTCAAAATAAATTATTATTTCAACTCATAGTATATTTCTGTGACACAAAGTTCAAATTATCATAGAAGTACTGGGATAAATGTTTATAGTTCCTGTATAATCACTGATGTCTACGGTAGCGATCAGAATAGTTATCACCTTTCAAAAGCGGTGCATCAAATAACGACTATATCGTTTACATTGTTGCCACTAGGTGGTGACAAACGACTGTTAAAAAATGTGTTTGTCAATAAATCATTTATTCAGGAGAATGTAGTACTGTAATGTATTATGCTTCTGAAATTAAACTCAGAAAGATGTGATGAATTGTTGTTGTAAATATGACTCATCTTATACATCATGTACAAGTGTATGATTCAACTTCTCCTGATGGTATAGTGTTAAAAAAATAAAGCAAAATTGCAATACATTGCAATATCGAATCACAATATTTGTAGAATCGCAATAATTAAAAAAAAAAAAGGCAATACATATCATATCGGCACCCAAGTATTGCAATAGTATCGAATCTGGTGTATCGTCCCAGTCCTATATATTTGACGCTAAAATAAATCGCTCTAAAAATGACATTTTGAGTGAACTATCCAGGATGCATATTGTTCCATTTTTGTTTAGCAATATATTGTGACACAATTGCAATTCATCACAACTTTGAAATGATTTACATATTACTAAATTGCCACCATCCTCTTTTAGCCAGTAATAAAGAGCTGAAGTTTACTATTAACTGTATCTTAGAGCAGGAGATGAAGCTATTCAACCAGTAACAGAGAAAGATCACAAACCTCAGACTGACTTTCTGTCATGGCCGTGACTTGTAGGAACCGTTAATCGTCCATCAGAGTTACGACACGTCCCAGCACACCTGCATTCATTGGCAGGAACCTGATTTTGCCAATATTTCTGAGACATCTTTTCAACATTTCCTCAAATTCTTGTTACGGATTTGCACTTTAATTGGCAGAGGCAAAGACAGACAAATGCAACAATAAAGAAACTTTAGGAGTGGAAGAAACATTCATCAAAAAACTAGGCCAAATAAAAATGTGCAATATCTAGTTTTTCCTCTAAATGAAGGTGTAATATAAAACTCAACATTGCACAGATCAGTTGATTTGTTTAAGGAGTCTTGATTACACATGGACACAATGCATAATTTAATCAGATCGGCAGTAAAAAGCAGCATCTTCAACCATCTGGAACAAACTGTAGTGTTTCAATGTTTTACATTGCAATTTGCAATCCCCACTTGAAAACACAAATGCACAAACTAAGTGTTTTTTGTTTGTTTGTTTTTTTGACTCAAAACAAATGCAACATCTGTGAGGCCTGCTATTTCAAAAATATTATAATTAGTAGCCCAGTAAGTAATTCCTTTCACCAATCAAAAAAGGTCAATCCAAGATCAAAGTAAAACAAACCCAGTAACAGCTGAATGTCTGTAGATTCATTGTGTTTAATGAGTCAGAGGGCCGGCCCAGCGTTTCCGCTGCAGTCTGCTCATAAATGTCTCATATTAGAGATATTTGCACAAGTGTCATCTCGGTAAAACCTCTGCTTTCATTAATATTCCCCGTCGCCTGACTGACATTTACACTGCAGCACTACAAAAGATCTTACATTGTCATTTTAATGTAAAATCTACTCTACAACATTTCAATATGTCAAAGGACACCTCTTCATTCTTGTCTTTAGCAGCACAACCAATAACAGGGCAATCTCACAAAACCTGTCAAGAACATTTTCAGCTTAGATTTTAGCCCAAAATTCTTAAGGAGCCATTATATATTTCACTCCACCGATTTTATTTATTTACATAGATGTATTTTAGGGCTGCACGACATTTTGATTTTGATTATTTTGATTTTTGGCAATATATATTGCGATACAAAAACACTTTAAACTAGATGACTTGAATAGCTTGAATATTTGGAAAGAATGAGTAATTCTAGAATGATTGGGGTGATTTTGTAGGGGAGTGAATCTGCAGAGCAAATAATAAACAATTTACAAGCATAGATAAACACAATAGCTTTTGTTTTGCTTTGCTTTTTTCAGGTAAGTCTAACAGTATTTAGGTATGGAAACTGAATAATCAAATGTTAAACATCACTGCATATAGCCTTCACTGTATAAATTAAATGTAATTAATCTGTGTTAAAGCTTAATACAAAAGTGATTTCTTTGTATTTAGCTGATTGATTAACATTAATGACACAGAATATTAGGCTACAGTCACTTTAAGACCGAATGCACGGATCCAATATAATGATATGCATTCATTTTCTTTCTCAGTTGTTTGCATTCACAAAAGCCATAAGCCACTGTGTTAACGTGCATACTTGCAAAGATGAGCATTTTAAAGAGGACCTATAATGCCCCTTTTACAAGATGTAATATAATGTGTCTGTGAAGTTTCAGCTCAAAATCCCCCACAGATCATTTATTTTAGCTTGTCAAATTTGCCCCTATTTGGGTGTGAGCAAAAACACGCCGTTTTTGTGTGTGTCCCTTTAAATGCAAATGAGCTGCTGCTCCCGCCCCCTTTCCAGAAGAGGGTGGAGCTTTAACAGCTCAACAACAACAAAGCTGGAGAATCTCACGCAGCCAAAATGACGAAAGTGTTCAGCCTTACATTGTTCAAACCGGAGTCGACACTGATGGAGAGACTCAGGAAGAAGTTACAACTTTTAGACGTTTCTGAATGGTTAGTGGATAAATTTATGTAGTTGCTGTGGAGTTGATTCAACTCATCCACTAGCATGTGCCGTCATGTTCATCTTTTGTGTTGAATTGACCCTCGTTTGGCGTAAAATGACGGCATGACAACAACACTCTACTACAACAACTCTTCCTCTTCTCTAAAGCAGCCCAACATGACCCCGCCCCCTTTGTTGCATGTTCTCGGGGGCGGGGTTTATGTAAATGTTAGGGTTTGTGATGTCACTAACCCGGGAAGGAGCTAATTATAGTCCCTACCAGCCATTTGTTGTAGTCCTTTAAAAGAAAATATCTCTCTTTGCATTGAACTTTGATAGCAACATTACACACTAACTAAAGTTAAAAAAGTGAAATCAATCAACCACCCCTTTAACATAATTTTGCATGTGTCGACAAATATAGTTCTCTTTCGCATCTTCTTGCGCTCGAACGGTTTAAAATCGCTTGAATATTTAAACTGATGAAACCAAATGAATAATCTGATCCAAATAAAGGCATTTGACTGCATTTCTCTATGATCCTCACCAGTGCCGCTGTCAAAGAAACTGCCAAACTTCATCAATTAAGAGAAGTAAACCACTAAAAACTTACTTTTTTAAATGCCAGTTGCTTTTCTGTTACTTAGCAGCAGATCACAGTTCATGTCTTCTCTCCATCTGACAATTATTTTGAGACTCTTCAATGTTTTTTTCAGGCATGTTAGCTCATTTCAGACTTGCTTTTCTTGAGTTTCTGTAACTACCTACGTTTGATATTTTCTCCCATAATTTTGTCTGATTTACTCTGGTAATAATACTTGATCTAAATGGTCAAAAAAAAAAAAACTTTTGGACGCGTTTGCTTGAAAAGTCATTTTCTTACAATAAATGCCACTTTCTTCAATATGGCTTAAAATGACTTTTTGTGGCCATTTACTTTTACTTATCTGAAATCAAATGCTATTAGACTGAATCCATCTCTCCATTAATTATAAACCCAAATGATAATTTGTACAAATGGAAAATTATTTGTATTGTTTTGGAATCGAATGCATGCTTTCATGCTGCTATCAAAGCCCCGAAAAAATCTTGACAACTCATTAGTGATTCCATCCAGCAAATCACGCCTATTCTGTCTTAAAATGTTAAAATTAAGCTGTCAAAATGGTTCCCTATGTAAAAGCTTCTTCAGTGAAATGAGCAACAGCAAATTCATACAATGAATTTGTCAGTGACAGAAGGCTTTTAGTATTAAGCGCACACACCTTCCACTCAATGACCAACCATGGTTCATTGATTATCTTATCAGAGGAATGTCAAAAGGGAAATGCTTGCTCGTTTCTATTTTTGCAAGGAGAGAGAGAAGCGAGCTTTGTGAAAGTGTATTTCTGCTTGAAAGAATATTCAAATGACACCTGCTATCTCTCTCAACGACGCAATTCAACATAAACCAACAAAACAAATATAAAAGCCACACAAGTGCTGATGGACGTTCTACCCTTGACTAACCAATGCATCCTTCATGCTCGAACCTCTGAGCTGTGTGAATGTCCTCCATTAAGAGACGAGCATGTGTGCATTTAGAAGGTTACGATGAGAAATGTTATTTTCTTTCAATACAAATATTACTGGATCCTGCACACTTTTTACTTTTGTTTCCGCTCTGAATCATACATATTTGCCGTCTTTGAACGTAAACACTTATGAATAGTCCTTATAAAGCTGGTAAATGTGAAATAAATCCCTTTATGTGACTGGTATCCAAACCCTCTCACCATTAAACATCTCTTTGAATGCTGTAAGGCAGGATAAAATGATACACAAAGATATATTTAAAAGCCTGCAGTAATTTCCTCTTGAACAGCCGAAAATCAAACAAGCATAAGGAAATAAACACATTCACTGCTGATCCCCTATTTCCTTTAGTCAAAGACTAGGCAGGATCTAAGCCTGGATTTAATCTAAGTCCTCGCTGCACAGAGTAAGCAGCAGTGTTAAGAACAGCAAATTGAGGTCTACAAGAACAGACTACAGTGCAACACAAAACTGAGAGCCACAGACAGACTGCTCGCTCTACACTTCAGCCGGAGGAATACAATGACTTCAACAACTGATAAACCTTATATGAAGTGAAGCCTGAGCAGCTTAGTATTTGTGTGGAAAAGGGCACAAATCCATCTCAGACCAGGAACATGAAACTGAAACTTAAAGGATAAGAGGGGAATAAATATGCTGGGATAACCTTAGAAACTTGGGATGAAGAAAGGAATAGTTCAACCAAATATGCAAAAAAAAGCCATTTTTATCTATGCAATAACAAGCTTTCAAGCTTCAAAAAGGATGCAGAAGTATCAAAAAGCAGTTGGATCATTCCGTGTCAAATCAACCAAATTTCGGAAATTTTCCCCGGCTCAGATTTAGGATTTTGTTAATGGGTCATTGACAAATAAGCTTTTTAAAACTATAAAAAAAAAAAAAACATTATGGAGATTAGAAGTTGTATTAAGTGTTAACAATGAGATTATGTGATTTTTATAATATATTACAACTGATTTTGTCATTTTTTTACAAGATTTGTCACAAAAAATTCATTTGGTTTAACCAAAATTTCGGTTTTACCGAATTACACTTTTGGTTTTACCGAATGCTAACAGGCTGATATCTAGTAAAAGGACATTCAAACATTTTATATTTAGTACAAGTTTTTAAAATATTATTAAAATATGTTTTATAGCGGTTGCACCGAATGACCTGATGTTTCGGGACATGCGTATGATCAAGTGAAAACATGAATTTATCAAATAGTTAAGAGAGAGTTAGTAACTGTACTTCACGACCATGTGGTCCTTTGCAGGTGTCTGAATGATGTCACATCCTGTCACATGATATTGATCACATGACTTGATCCAAAACGGTCCCTTTATATCAGTTACTCCGAATGACATCAATGAAATTCATTTTTCCGGACATTCTTTCTCATAACAAAGCAACGACTTCTACGCATAATTTTAATACCATTTTGCACTTTGTTGATATATGATGTTATTAAATCATGCCAGGATAAAAAAATATATACATTTATTACATTTTAAGATATTTTAATCACAAATTAAATGGCTGTATTGGTTTTTGGACGGTTAAACCGAATGACCTTTTGACACTTCAAAATCTTTAAAATACCTTTATATTCAATAAAAGAGATCTATTTGTTCTACCTTACATACTTTGGATGTCATATCTTTGTTTTTTATTATTATTAAGGCCTTTGGACAAAAAAAATTGACCCTAATATTTTTTCTGTAGAACGACAAACATAAATAGTGATGAAATCCAGTATTTTGTAGAGGGGATCAAAATGATCATTTTCACCTGAGATTTGGAGCCAAATTAGAGGGGTGTAAAAATGACTTTAGAAAGACGGCAGCATCATTATTTTATTTTTACACAGAGATTGGTAGATCTATTAGTAAAATCTGTTGACTTTAGCAATCTTTGTTTCAATATATGCCAATGGTGACAGTTCAAAAATGGAGAAAAAGCACTTGTGTGTTTTTGCCTCCAGTTTGCATGCCTGTAACTCAAAAAGTATTATAGATATCTTAATATCCTTTTAGATTCTGATTCTTAACAAACTTTTCTTTTGGCATCTTCATTTTAAAGGCCCTCGATGGTTCAGTCCCAGAGATATGGAGATCTTAATGCAGCTCCATGAGTAAATTGGTCAACTGTACACATTTTCAGTGGTCAAAAACCAAATGTGCGTCACTTTGCAAACAGCTGAAGCTTTTTTCTTTTAAAGAGGAATATCTGAAGAACAAATAATGTTGAAACTAGAAATGCATCGCATTTTTTTTTCTATCAGCTCAGTTGCATAGATCATAAATATTCCTTTTCCAAAGTTTGCTTCAAACTAAAAACTTCAAACTAAAGGTCAGTGTTTATAAGAAATGATGGTTTTAGAAGACTCAGAATATAGTGCACAAGTTATATGGACCACATTCATGATACTTTTGTGATGCTTTTCCATCTTTTTTGAAACCTGAAATGGCAATACTTAAAGTTTCAAAATTATAAAGTCTGCATTTTTGAGATATCTATACCTTTAAACAGATAAAAGAATGGCAGAAGTGCAAAATGTCCACTTGAATGCACTCCTTATTCGATAATTATAGTTTTGCACAACATTGGAATCACCTATCTGAGCATTTGTGAGTCTTAACAACCCAAACTTTGATAAGTTTACAAGTAAACGGCCGCTCATCAACGTATTGACAACAAGCCCTATATCTGTCATCCATTGATAGCAGCCAGCGGTTGTGCATATCTCTTGTGTTGCTAGGATACAAAGCTTTTCATGTGATTGGTGCAGTCCTGACACTCACACGCTTTGCGCCATTCCACATGGTCCGCACTCTAAAAATACTTAAAACCTACAATATAGAAACAAAGCACAGAGAAAAACAAGACGGGGAGCGATTAAATCATTACTCTACCAAGAGCCCATTTCTACAAGCACACCTGGTGTGGATATTAAGATGGTCATAAAGCTTATTTAACAACAGTTTAAATGCATCACATCACTTTGCTGTAAACATCTTAATGTTTATCTGTCAGCAGTCATACAGCACAATTCAACTAATTATTTAGAATTACTTGCAGTAAGACTGAATCAAGTAAATTAGCCGAGGAAAATCAAATGTGAAGCATTTTGACAATGAAAATGCAAACTTAATACTTTTCAGCTTAGCTTAACCCTTGTGCGGTCTTCATTTGGGAAGTACACTCAGGGTCTTCGGGGTCTCCAGAGACCCCAGACAACAAAATGTAATTTTGTAACAAAATATTTTTTTTTTTAAACAAATGTAATTTTACTTAGTAATTTTATTAATGTTTTTACTCGAAATTTGTGCAGTTTTTGGAGGATTTATCATATTTTTTAAAATAGGTTTTTATACAAAAACAGCTTTTTATGTAAAATTCACTTTGACCCACATTTCTGACATTCATTCATGGGGATAACATGGATAATCTGACATGGTTTAGTGTCAGATTTTTGCCCATCTTTTGAAAAATGCATTTTAAAAGTAAGAACATTATCACTTTTACCAGTAGATGGCTCCAGAGCTCCACTATTTGCTATTTGACTGACTGAAAGACATCTTTTCACAAGTTTTTTTCAGTTGTATTCATATCTAAATATTATAAAATCACAATTATAACAATAAAAATTACTTTTTGTGATAAAAAATATCAGTTTTTCAATATTGTTACATTATGATGGGACCCCGCTTAGAAAATGGACAAAATTCATCCTCAAAATCAACATTATTGAAAAACTTATTTTTTTCAGTACAAAAAATGTTAAACTTTGACAAAAAATGTATTTTTTATTGTCATAATTGTGATTTCATAATATTTAGATATAAATCCAACTGAAAAAAACTTGTGAAAAGATGTCTTTCAGTCAGTCAAATAGCAAATAGTGGAGCTCTGCAGCATCTACTGGTAAAAGTGATATTTTTTTTACTTTTAAAACTGCATTTTCCAAAAGATGGGCAAAAATCTCACACTAAACCATGTCAAATTATCCATGTTATCCCCATGAATGAAAGTCAGAAATGTGGGTCTTTTATAAAGTGAATTTTACATAAAAAGCTGTTTTTGTATAAAAACCTATTTTAAAAAATATTTATTTATTTGTTTATATAAATTTAAAAGATTTTATAAATCCTCCAAAAACTGCACAAATATAAAGTAAAAACATTAATAAACAGAGTAAAATTACATTTGTTTTTTGAAAAACAATTATTTTGTTACAAAATTACATTTTGTTGCCTGGGGTCTCTGGAGACCCCAAAGACTCTGAGTGTGACTTTTTTTTTTTTCTACACTAACATAAAAACATTTTTTTTTATTTGTAGATTAGGAAAGTGTTAACAACTGTACAAAGTTTCATGTCATTTGGACAAAGAGAATATTTTTTTATTTTAGTAAACGCCGTTTGGGGTCTAAAAAGACCCTATAAAGGTTAAACTGATCTAAAACGTGTGGTAACATTAATGTAAACCTGGAAGGAATGAGAAATTTCTCCATTAAAGTTTTTTTTTAATACAATTTACAGTTTAAATAACTGAGAAGAGCGAAACCCATAATGTCATAGAAAAAAAAAATAGGAATTAATGATACAAATGATATAGAAAAACAAGTTTAAACAATACATGTATTTTTTACCCATCTCATGCATGACATCATAAACGTTCCAATAATCACAGGTATCAATAATGATGTTTATGCATATGCATATGTGCCAGTTCATAAATATAAGATTTTTCAATCGACCCTTTTCAAATGTCCGGGTTTGGGTGAAATTCTATGGCGGTGAATGAGAGAATACATTAAATATATATTTTTATGTCCCCATTTTCTCAAATAGCAAAAGAAAAACTCAACAACAGTGTTTTCACAACTTTCAAAAAGAGGAAAAAAATAGAGAGAGATTGATAACGTCAGAAGAGAGAAATATGTCAACTTTAATGTCATTCACAGCAGCGTTAACTAATTTTTTTTTTTTTTTTTTTTTTGTAATTTGATGAAAATGTAATACAATACTAAGTATAGTTTTATAAATCTATATACATTTTTTTTAAAAATGAAAAAGTAAAAAACTTCGCAAGATGTACGATGCTGATGACCGTTAAAACGCGTCATCACAATCTGTGAAAAGGGTCCATTATTATTTTTAATATTAAAAAAACAATATATCAATTGTTATTAATAATATTCAATAACTCAATAAGTGTTTTAATAATAATAATAATAATAAAAAAAAAAAAATATATATATATATATATATATATATATATATATATATATATATATATATATATATATATATATATATATATATATATCCGTCTATATCCGTGTGTTGTTGATATGTAACATGAAGCTTTTGCTAATCGGTTCTCAAATCATCACGAGTCAAATCTCGCTTACTGAACGAATCAATCATGAGCGAGTCGTTTTGATTTAAAAGATCCGACTCAAATGAATCGGACATCGCTACATGTTTGCTAGTGACGCAACAGCCGGTAGCATTATCATTCATAAAATTATAATTACTATAATTATTGTTACTTCTCAAATTATTCTGAATATAAGACCTCCTTTACGAGTACCAGTAGCGATTAACACAAAGTTAGTATTGTTTGTAATATAACGATTAAACTCCTCAAAATCATTAAGACGCTGTCCAAATTACCTACATAAAAAGTCAAACACATAGTGTGTATTAAACATGACAGCACGAGACATATTAAAAATGTTTTAAAGCGCAGTGCGGCGCGTGGACTGATGTGCGCGCTCGTAATAACATGCCAAAGCACAAACTTGCAGTTCAGTCCTGCATTCGTGTTGCAATCACATCCATATAAGTTTGCACGCGCGCTCACCTCAGATCAGGAGCGAGGAAGTGTCCAGCGCCACCGCCGCCAACATAAACACTGTCCAGAGCTGCTTGTCTGGAGAACTGTGCTGGTTGTGTCAGTAAACGGTGGCGGTCCGGTGCATGCAGCACTGCTGGATATGTGCTGGATATGTGCGGGGCTCCAGTCGGTGACTAGAAGAGCCAGCGAGCAGCATCGGTGCTGTCAGACTCAGAGCGAGGTAAACACTAGGCATTGTGGGAATCTGGAGGAGCAACGGGGCAGAACACAGCGACATCTACAGGCCGCAGTGGTGTTAATAAAAAGCACTAGTGTTTTTATTCGGACATGTTATTATAGTAATAATGCCATGGTATTCTATAAAATACTGTAATACCAGCATTTTAAGGTGTTTTAATATTTTTTCTTTACTGAGCTGCATTTGTTTGATCAAAAATACAGAAAAATGTAATATTATGAAATATTATTACCATTTAAATAACTTTTCTATGTAAATATATGTTAATATGTAATTTATTCCTGATTAAAGCTGCATTTTAGTCACTATTACTCCAATCAGTGTCTCATAAATCATTCTAAAATCATTTATTATTGAAAACAGTTGCTGTTTTTTGTTGTTGTTTGTTTGTTTGTTTGTTTGTTTGGAGATAGAAAGATGGATGGATAGATGGATAGATGGTTGCTAGGGTGTTGCTATGTGGTTGCTAGGGTACTCTGGGTTATTGCTAGGGTGTTGCTATGTGGTTTCTAGGGTACTCTGAGTGGTTGCTAAGGTACTCTGAGTGGTTGCTAGGGTGTTGCTATATGGTTGCTAAGGTATTCTGGGTGGTTGCTAGGGTCTTTATATGCAGTATCGACATCTACAGGGCGCAGTGATGTTTGATGTGGACACTAATAAAAAGCACTAGTGTTTTTATTTGGACATGTTATTATAGTAATAATGCCATGATATTCTATAAAATACTGAAGAGGGTTAATATAGTGCCGTTTTTTTAATGTTTTTCTTAGGAAGTCTCTACTGAGCTGCATTTATTTGATCAAAAATACAGAAAAATGTAATATTGTGACATATTATTACCATTTAAATAACTTTTCTATGTAAATATATGTTAATATGTAATTTATTCCTGATTAAAGCTGGATTTTAGTCACCATTACTCTAATCAGTGTCTGGGAAATCATTCTAAGATCATTTCTTTTCTTTTTTTTTTCTTGAGCAGCAAATCATCATATTAGAATGATTTCTGAAGGATCATGTGACACTGAAGACTGGAGTAATGATGCTGAAAATTCAGCTTTGCATCACAGGAATAAATTACAGTTTACTATATATTCACATAGAAAACACTTATTTTAAATAGTAACTAGATAAAAAAGTTTGTAGACAAACTTTAAGTTGGCTTGAAGAAGCCTAACCAGAAAATTTGAAGAAGTTTTAAAAGCTTGTAGTTTGAAGCTTTTCAATTTGAAATAAAGTTTTAGTTTTGTAGTTTTAAAAGATGATAGATAGATAGATAGATAGATAGATAGATAGATAGATAGATAGATAGATAGATAGATAGATAGATAGATAGATAGATACTAGGGTACTCTGGGTTGTTGCTAGGGTGTTGCTATTTGGTTGCTAGGGTACTCGGGTTGTTGCTAGGGTATTGCTATGTTGTTGCTAAGGTACTCAGGTGGTTGCTAGGGTGTTGCTATGCGGTTGCTAAGGTACTCGGGTGGTTGCTATGGTGTTGCTATGTGGTTGCTAGGGTACTCCGGGTTATTGCTAGGGTGTTGCTATGCGGTTGCTAGGGTATTCATTGGTTGCTAGGGTGTTGCTATGTGGTTGCTAAAGTACTCTGAGTGGTTGCTAAGGTGTTGCTATGCGGTTGCTAGAGTACTCTGAGTGGTTGCTAGGGTGTTGCTATGCGGTTACTAAGGTATTCTGGTTGGTTGCTAGGGTCTTGCTATGCGGTTGCTAAGGTACTCAGGGTGGATGCTAGGGTGTTACCATGTGGTTGCTAGGGTACTCAGGATGGTTGCTAGGGTGTTGCTATGTGGTTGCTAGGGTGTTGCTCTGCGGTTGCTAAGGTACTTGGGGTGGTTGCTAGGGTGCTCTGTGTGGTTGCTATGCTGTTGCCATGGTGTTCTAGATAGTTGCTAGGATGATCTGAGTGGTTGCTATGATAGATAGATAGATAGATAGATAGATAGATTTAGTTTGATAGACAGAATAAAAATAGATCTTTTTAAAATAGTAATAATATTTCACAATTTTCCATTGTTTTACTGTATTTTTGATCAGCTTTGGTGAGTAGAAGAGACTTATTTCAAAAACATTAATGTTTCCAAACTTTATCGATTACATATACAATTTAAGAAATGTATATGTGTTTGTTTTGTAATGTTGTTGGATCACAAAAGGAGACTGTGCCCTGAACATCCCAATAATGATATAATAAGACAAGTACTGAATCAATCTTTTCTAATGAAACACTTTTGTCCTTGGTGAAGGCATAATGTTCGACAAATCACTTTTGAGTTTGATTGATGCAATTAGAATTATAATACAGTCTATTGTCAGCTGAGCATCTGTGATTTTGTGTAATTATCCATAAATGCATTTTAGATTGCTATTATTATGATCGAAGAACTCTTTAACCGGAAAAAGAAACTTGCACAGAAAGTTTTGTTTCTTCAGCAAGAATGTCTGTTACATTAAATCAGTCTATCATGATAATACATGCTATTTAAAGAAAAGATGATTCTTGTGTTGTACAGTTATTTTCAGAAATGCTGTCCCCCGAGGTTATAAATAAAGAGCCACACTGCACAGCGTTTTCTGTGTCTGTAGGGTTATCATAATTAACTCGAAGATAAAACCATAAAAACATGACTTGAAACTGAAATAAAAATTAATAAAAACTATATAAACATATTTATAATATAAACAACTACTAAAATATGACCAAAACACAAAACAAAAAATTATTAAAACTGTAAAATTACAAAATTAATTATTAATACTAATTTAAAATATTAATAAAAACTATATAAATGTATTTATAAAATAAACAACTAATAAAATATGACCAAAACACACAAAAAATTACTAAAACTTTAAAATTACAATAATAATTATTCAAAATATTAACAAAAACTATATAAATGTATTTATAAAATTAACAAATAAAATATGACCAAAACAGACAACACAAATATTAAAACTGTAAAATTACAATAATAATTATTAATAATAATTCAAAATATTAATAAAAAATACATAAATGTATTTATAAAATACAAAAATAAAATAATACAATAAAAATAAATATAATATGACCAAATCATACAACAAAAAATATTAAAAATTAAAAATTATATTAATTATTAAAAATAACTATATTAAAAAACTAATTATTTATTAATTAACTAATTAACTATTAATTATTTTTAATTATTAAAAAACTATATAGTATCTTTATTTACTAAAATTTATTCACTAAAATTTTACTAAATATTTACTAAAAGTAAACTGTAACCAAAGAAACAAAAAGCATTTATCTTAATGCAGCATTTTGATATTTTATGTGGACTGACATACAAAGCCCCTTATAATAATTTTGAGTGCAAAATTGATGCTTAACTGAATACATTATTAATACATTAGTATACATTATTAATAAATGTTCACGTTTTGATTATTATTGTTGCCTCTAGTAATTATGTGTCTGATTTTTAATTTTAATAAATAAAACTACCCAGCAGTTTGGGCAAACATTTAACCCAACCGCTGGGTTAAAACAACCCAATCACTGGGTTTGTCCATTTTCAACCCAACTTGGGTTGTTTTTAACCCAGCATTTTTTAGAGTGTACTAAAAGTCCTTGAAAACGAAAACCTAAACTAAGCTAAGCATAACTGTGACAAAATACAGACCATGGAATATATACACACACAGAGACTGGTCATTAACATTCACTGATTAATTGTGAACAATAAGACCATGAATGTGTAATATAGGTACATTTTTATTTCAAGTAATGACCAGAGAGTCATTCTTACACTCAGCACGGATCCTGCTGCAAATAAACACAGTTCATTCTGGAAGCCTTTGCTTCTGCTGTAATTAATCATCATGAGGTTTTTAAAACCATAAACATAGTGAATCTAATGTAGCTCTGAAATAGAGCAGAGAGCACAAGGCCAACAAGAAAAAGCTCCTCAAGTCTCGAACAGATCACACCCCTCATGATTTATTGCTCTCCTGTGTTCCTTATTTCTGTAGCTGCAGCAAAAGAGTTCATAAATCCCATTGTTTTATTCTTGATCATGAGCTTTTAAGGCTAAAAAATATTATTTCAAAATCTGTTATACTTTAATACTCTCTGTTTGACAATAGCTCCACATCAAAGCTAATCATATATACTACTACAACAACAACAATAGTGCTCTTCTATGACCAGATCTTCTGCAACAGAACTATTTTACACTTTGTGATATGTCTTTTAACCCACAACAGAGGTTCCTCTGAGATTTATGGTGTGAAATCACAGGGCTTGAGAGACGGATGCAATAAAGGAATTGGGGGAAATGTGGAAGCACAAAGACTTTGCATACAATTGCCCTCATTAGTCATACAAAGTCCACAGACAATACTGCACTGGGAGGCTGGACTATTCATGAACAGCAAACAATTAATCTTCAAACCAATTCAGATGATTCAGTATCATTAGAAGAGTACAAACTGGGAACAAATGTGTGCATGCATGCATATTACATGAGTTTTGCATTTTTAACCCAACTGCTGGGTTAAAACAACCCATTCACTGGGTTAAAAAAAAAAACATTTCACTGGGTTAAAACAACCCATTCCACCCATTCGCTGGGTTAAAACAACCCAATCTCTGGGTTAAAACAGCCCATTCGCTGGGTTAAAACAACCCAATCTCTGGGTAAAAACAACCCAATCTCTAGGTTAAAGCAACCCATTCGCTGGGCTAAAACAACCCATTCCACACATTCGCTGGGTTAAAAAAAAAACAATCTCTGGGTTAAAACAACCCAATCTCTGAGTTAAAACAACCCATTCCACCCATTCGCTGGGTTAATAAACCCATTCGCTGGGTTAAAACAACCCAATCGCTGGGTCAAAACAACCCAATCTCTGGATTAAAACAGCCCATTCGCTGGGTTAAAACAACCCATTCCACCCATTCGCTGGGTTAAAACAACCCAATCGCTGGGTCAAAACAACCCAATCTCTGGGTTAAAACAGCCCATTCGCTGGGTTCAAACAACCCATTCCACCCATTCGCTGGGTTAAAAAAAAAAAACATTCGCTGGGTTAAAAAAAAACCCATTCGCTGGGTTAAAACAACCCATTCCACCCATTCACTGGGTTAAAAAAAAAAACCCATTCACTAGGTTAAAACAACCCATTCCACCCATTCGCTGGGTTAAAAAACCCATTCGCTGGGTTAAAACAACCCAATTGCTGGGTCAAAACAACCCAATCTCTGGATTAAAACAGCCCATTCGCTGGGTTAAAACAACCCAATCTCTGGGTAAAAACAACCCAATCTCTAGGTTAAAGCAACCCATTCGCTGGGTTAAAACAACCCATTCCACACATTCGCTGGGTTAAAAAAAAAAAACATTTTTCTGGGTTAAAAAACCCAATCGCTGGGTTAAAACAACCCAATCGCTGGGTCAAAACAACCCAATCTCTGGGTTAAAACAGCCCATTCGCTGGGTTAAAACAACCCAATCTCTGGGTAAAAACAACCCAATCTCTAGGTTAAAGCAACCCATTCCACCCATTCGCTGGGTTAAAACAACCCAATCGCTGGGTCAAAACAACCCAATCTCTGGATTAAAACAGCCCATTCGCTGGGTTAAAACAACCCAATCGCTGGGTCAAAACAACCCAATCTCTGGATTAAAACAGCCCATTCGCTGGGTTAAAACAACCCAATCTCTGGGTAAAAACAACCCAATCTCTAGGTTAAAGCAACCCATTCCACCCATTCGCTGGGTTAAAACAACCCAATTGCTGGGTCAAAACAACCCAATCTCTGGGTTAAAACAGCCCATTCGCTGGGTTAATACAACCCAATCTCTGGGTAAAAACAACCCAATCTCTAGGTTAAAGCAACCCATTCGCTGGGTTAAAACAACCCATTCCACCCATTCGCTGGGTTAAAAAAAAAAACATTCGCTGGGTTAAAAAACCCATTCGCTGGGTTAAAAAACCCTATCGCTGGGTTAAAACAACCCAATCGCTGGGTCAAAACAACCCAATCTCTAGGTTAAAGCAACCCATTCGCTGGGTTAAAACAACCCATTCCACCCATTCGCTGGGTTAAAAAACCCAATCACTGGGTTAAAAAACCCATTTGCTGGGTTAAAACAACCCTATCGCTGGGTTAAAACAACCCAATCGCTGGGTCAAAACAACCCAATCTCTAGGTTAAAGCAACCCATTCACTAGGTTAAAACAACCCATTCCACCCATTCGCTGGGTTAAAAAACCCATTCGCTGGATTAAAACAACCCAATTGCTGGGTCAAAACAACCCAATCTCTGGGTTAAAACAGCCCATTCGCTGGGTTAAAACAACCCAATCTCTGGGTAAAAACAACCCAATCTCTAGGTTAAAGCAACCCATTCGCTGGGTTAAAACAACCCATTCCACCCATTCGCTGGGTTAAAAAAAAAAAACATTCGCTGGGTTAAAAAACCCTATCGCTGGGTTAAAACAACCCAATCGCTGGGTCAAAACAACCCAATCTCTAGGTTAAAGCAACCCATTCGCTGGGTTAAAACAACCCATTCCACCCATTCGCTGGGTTAAAAAACCCAATCACTGGGTTAAAAAACCCATTTGCTGGGTTAAAACAACCCAATCGCTGGGTCAAAACAACCCATTCCACTCATTCGCTGGGTTAAAAAAAAAAAACATTCGCTGGGTTAAAAAACCCAATCGCTGGGTTAAAACAACCCAATCGCTGGGTCAAAACAACCCATTCCACCCATTCGCTGGGTTAAAAAAAAAAACATTCGCTGGGTTAAAAAACCCAATCGCTGGGTTAAAACAACCCAATCGCTGGGTCAAAACAACCCAATCTCTAGGTTAAAGCAACCTATTCGCTGGGTTAAAACAACCCATTCCACCCATTCGCTGGGTTAAAAAACCCAATCACTGGGTTAAAAAACCCATTTGCTGGGTTAAAACAACCCAATCGCTGGGTCAAAACAACCCATTCCACCCATTCGCTGGGTTAAAAAAAAAAACATTCGCTGGGTTAAAAAACCCAATCGCTGGGTTAAAACAACCCAATCGCTGGGTCAAAACAACCCATTCCACCCATTCGCTGGGTTAAAAAAAAAAACATTCGCTGGGTTAAAAAACCCAATCGCTGGGTTAAAACAACCCAATCGCTGGGTCAAAACAACCCAATCTCTAGGTTAAAGCAACCCATTCGCTGGGTTAAAACAACCCATTCCACCCATTCGCTGGGTTAAAAAACCCAATCACTGGGTTAAAAAACCCATTTGCTGGGTTAAAACAGCCCATTCGCTGGGTTAAAACAACCCAATCTATGGGTAAAAACAACCCAATCTCTAGGTTAAAGCAACCCATTCGCTGGGTTAAAACAACCCATTCCACCCATTCGCTGGGTTAAAAAACCCAATCACTGGGTTAAAAAACCCATTTGCTGGGTTAAAACAACCCAATCGCTGGGTCAAAACAACCCATTCCACCCAGTCGCTGGGTTAAAACAACCCAATCACTAAGTTTGTCCATTTTCAACCCAACTTGGGTTGTTTTTTAACCCAGCATTTTTAGAGTGTATCTTTGTCACACTTTTATTAAAAATATCATTAAAACAAGATGCATTTACAGTACTTCAGCAGCAAAGTTGTATAAGGTATTAAAACTTAAATGTTTTTTCCTTGTCCAATTGACAAATTGCTTTTGTTTGTTTGTTAGGTTCCTTTTAAGCAAGCAATACAGTCATTTTTAAACAATAGTTGGGTTAAATAAAACCACCCAGCAGGTTAGGCAAACATTTAACCCAACCACTGCGTTAAAACAACCCAATTGCTGGGATTGTCCATTTTCAACTCAACTTGGGTTATTTTTAACCCAGTGTTTTTTTTAGAGTACAACAACATCTAAATTTAAACCAAACCAAACCAAAACATTTGCCAGTGGGTTATGAAAATAAAATACTTTAAATTTATCCTTCACAAGTAAATGCATCTAGGATTTTTTGTATGTATTTTTCAGTGTTTGGTCAGAATCACAACATATCTCTCATGACAACATGTGGGTGTTTACAAGGATATGAAATCTTTGTTCAGGAAGCCAATGTGGGGAAAAACAGCCTGAGGTACAAAACAAGAAAACCACTGACTGAACAGACAGAGGAAGAGAAGTTGTGTATGTGGTGTGTGTAGGATCAGTTTTTCAAGGAAAAGACTGTACACACCAGGGTCCCCCGGCAAACAGAAAACTCAAAATGTTTGATGGGTGGGAGTGTTACTCTGTGTGAAACTGGATACAAGCATCTCTCAATAACTTGTTTTATGAGGTGTAACTGTGTGTGTGTGTGTGTGTGTGTGTGTGTGTGTGTGTGTGTGTGTGTGTTCAGCTAATGGCCCCTTGCGTTGGTGTCCAGGTGGTTTGAGTAGGAGCAGATGTACTTCATAACGAATTCAAATGGAGAAATAACTCAGAGAAACAAGGAGAAAGAGCCAAGCCTGCATCGGCTGTCTGAGTCCTCATAAAGAAACAGAACATAGGAATAGTCGATTGGTTACCTAACCAGGTGAGCTGGTACTCGATCACTTAATTTCTTCAGAGACTGAAGAAAACACAACCACTAATGCTCAGACCAGCTTCAGGTGCAGAAAATTGTGAAAAAAATAAAAATAAAAAAATAATTAAAAAACAACTTTACTTATCTAAGCAATTTTTGCATTGACTTTCAACCAACCCCACAGATCATTTATTGCAGCTTGTCAAATTTGCCCCTATTTGGGTGTGAGCAAAAACACGCAGTTTTTGTGTGTGTCCCTTTAAATGCAAATGAGCTGCTGCTCCCGCCCCCTTTCCAGAAGAGGGCGGAGCTTTAACAGCTCAACAACAACAAAGCTGGAGAATCTCACGCAGCCAAAATGAGGATTGTCAGTAACGGTGTTCAGCCTTACATTGTTCAAACCGGAGTCGACACTGATGGAGAGACTCAGGAAGAAGTTACAACTTTTAGACGTTTCTGAATGGTTAGTGGATAAATTGATGTAGTTGCTGTGGAGTTGATTCAACTCATCCACTAGTATGTGCCGTCATGTTAATCTTTTGTGTTGAATTGACCCTCGTTTGTGAAGCAGTCCGGCGTAAAATGACGGCATGTCAACAACACATTACTACAACAACTCTTCCTCTTCTCTAAAGCAGCCCAACATGACCCCGCCCCCTTTGTTGTGTGTTCTTGGGGGCGGGGTTTATGTAAATTTTAGGGTTTGTGATGTCACTAACCTGGGAAGAAGCTCGTTGTAGTCCCTACCAGCAGTTTGTTGTAGTCCTCTTTGCATTGAACTTTGAGCGCCGTAACTTTGCAGATGTTGTTTATGCTCAAACAGCAACATTACACACTAACTAAAGTTAAAAAAGTGAAATCATAATCAACCACCCCTTAAGTTCCTCACCTCCTCTCCCTCATTGTGCAGTATTGTTGTGTTATGTTTGTTCATCTTTAGTTTATTTTATTAAATAAATCCTTTTGATATTTGTACTTTTTTGGAATCTAAAGAAAAGGATTTCTTGCGACGAAAAGCAAACACACACTGCAGAGTGGCACTTTCTCAAAGAAAAGCTTGCAGACATGATGAGCTTGTTTAAACTGAGGCAAAAATTTGAAAGAAATGGATCAAAGAATGATCACACCAAGAGTCCAGCTTTAACAAGTAAGGTTTACCTCGAGTGTGTTCTATTTCTACCTTTGAGAAAAACTCTGATAGATCAAACAGATGGCAGACAGGTCTGGAGATCACGGTCACTCTGGAGAATGATTGTGTGTGTGAGGAAAAAATAACAGTAACAGAACCAGTCGCAAAATCCTTTCAAGGCATTGAAACATTCATTCCCTTAAAAGTCCCACAATGCACTGTGAAAACCAGGGAGCATTGATGTTTTTTAAAAACAAACCATTAATTATAAACCAATTTAATTATATTTCGCTGGAGGGGTAATGAACATAATCTAGCTAACATTTCTAATTTATTTGTGGCTGAAACGTTGCAGGGATATGTAGCAATTAAAGTATTTATCATAATGTACTTTTAAATTACATAAACAATGAATGTCAGAAAAATATCTGTGCTGCTGTTGTTCATAAATGCCAGTAGTGACGTTGTACAAAGAGTTTCCATGTCACTGGAAATAGAGCCATCAATGTCCCAAGTGAGTGACCAATGCCCAAATATGTGAATGTGATTCGCAATATATTGATTCATGACCTAGAGAGCTGATTGAGACGCACCCCAGATAGGCAGATATATCACTATCTTTGATGAACAAGAGGAGTTATTAAAATATCAGAGCATTCAAGGTGAAAGAGAACCTTGTTTGACTGAGCAATTAACATGTATACAATTACACTGAGAGCTGCGGTTGATGGAAACTATGTGCTGGGTGTTTTTTCATTATCTGATGATTGATTAAATAAAGTGTGAATTAAGACACCCATGTGACAGGTGCTTCAAAGGCTCCAGCCCTCTGACATCTACTGAGTCAAGAAATATTGATTTTCTGATTAATTGAGCTCGTAATCCAATATTGATTCTTAAAATCCCAAGATCAATCTTTCAAACAACACTGTTTTAAATATGGTAAAACATTTAAACAATGTTAAAGGTGATGCAGTTTTGTTAAAGTTATTATTCTTCACAATACTTCATTTACATATCAAAGAAATTTGCACAACAATCTTGCATGTGGTGATGATAAAAATGGGTCCTGTTCCTCAAATTAGATAATTGATAGGCATGTTTTTTTGTACCTTATATTTGCCACCACAACTGTGCTGTAATATGTGTATACACAGGTATGTGTCTATATCAAAAATTAATTATATTGGACTTGGACTAAGATTCATATTTGAATTAAAATGCAAATTCACATTCAAAATGAATTCACATTCAAACTCAAAATCACATTCACACTCACATTCAAATTCAAAATCAAATTCACATTTAAAATCACATTCACACTCACATTTAAATTCACATTCAAAATGCAAATTCACATTCATATTCAAAATCACATTCACCTTCAAATTCACATTCAAAATCTCATTCACACTCACATTCAAATTCAAAATCAAATTCACATTCAAAATCACATTTACACTCACATTCAAATTCAAAATCAAATTCACATTCAAAATCACATTCACACTCTCACTCACATTCAAATTCACATTCACATTCAAAGTCAAATTCACATTCAAATTCAAAATCACATTCACACTCACATTCGAATTCACATTCACATTCAAATTCAAATTTAAATTTAAATTTAAATTTAAATTTAAATTTAAATTTAAATTTAAATTCAAAATCAAATTCACATTCACATTCACACTCACACTCACACTCACACTCACACTCACACTCACACTCACACTCAAATTCAAATTCAAAATCAAATTCACATTCAAACTCAAAATCACATTCACACTCACATTCACATTCAAAATGAATTCACATTTAAATTCAAAATCACATTCACACTCACATTCAAATTTAAATTCAAATTCAAATTCACATTCAAACTCAAAATTACTTTCACACTCACATTCAAAATCAAATTCACATTTAAAATCACATTCACACTCACATTTAAATTTACATTCACATTCAAAATGAATTCACATTCAAATTCAAAATGAATTCACATTCAAATTCAAAATCACATTCACACTCACATTCACACTCACACTCACACTCACACTCACACTCACACTCACACTCAAATTCAAATTCAAATTCAAAATCAAATTCACATTCAAACTCAAAATCACATTCACACTCACATTCACATTCAAAATGAATTCACATTTAAATTCAAAATCACATTCACACTCACATTCAAATTTAAATTCAAATTCAAATTCACATTCAAACTCAAAATTACTTTCACACTCACATTCAAAATCAAATTCACATTTAAAATCACATTCACACTCACATTTAAATTTACATTCACATTCAAAATGAATTCACATTCAAATTCAAAATGAATTCACATTCAAATTCAAAATCACATTCACACTCACATTCAAATTCACATTCACATTCAAATTCAAATTCAAATTCAAATTCAAATTCAAATTTAAATTCAAAATCAAATTCACATTCACACTCACATTCACATTCAAAATGAATTCACATTCAAATTCACATTCACACTCACACTCACACTCAAATTCAAATTCAAATTCAAATTCAAATTCAAATTCAAATTCAAATTCAAAATCAAATTCAAATTCACATCCAAACTCAAAATCACATTCACACTCACATTCACATTCAAAATGAATTCACATTTAAATTCAAAAACACATTCACACTCACATTCAAATTTAAATTCAAATTCAAATTCACATTCAAACTCAAAATCACTTTCACACTCACATTCAAAATCAAATTCACATTTAAAATCACATTCACACTCACATTTAAATTTACATTCACATTCAAATTCAAAATCACATTCACGCTCACATTCAAAATCACATTCACACATTCAAATTCACATTCAAAATCAAATTCACATTCAAATTCAAAATCACATTCAAATTCACATTCACATTCACACTCACATTCAAATTCACATTCAGAATCAAATTCGCATTCACACTCATTAAAATTCACATTTAAATTAAAATAAAAAAATGCTGTTTTAAACATGTCAAAGCCTTTAAACAATGTTAAATGTGATGCAGTTTTGTTAGTCAATGGGCATGTTTTTTTGCCTTATCATATTGGACTTGGACTGAGATTTGTATTTAAATTCAAATTTAATTCAAATTCAAATTCAAATTCAAATTTACATTTACATTTACATTTACATTTACATTTACATTTACATTTACATTCAAATTCACATTCAAATTCACATTCAAATTCACATTTAGAATCAAATTCACATTCACATTAAAAAAATGTTTTAAACATGTCAAAGCCTTGAAACAATGTTTAAGGTGATGCAATTTTATTAGATAGTCGATGGGCATGTTTTTTGCCTTATCATAATGGACTTGGACTAAGATTCATATTTGAATCCAAATTTCAATTCAAATTCATTCAGAGTCAAAAACTTAATCAACATCAAAACAAAAGCTATGAACTAGAATCACTATGAATTGGGAAATCTGTGTCAATACCAGCCCTAAACCATTCTGTAGGAAGCTCAGTTTGACTTTGCAGGACTCCTGACTTTGAGTGTCATCACAGCTGCTCTTTGTGTGAAGCATTTTATTTTGTTTGACTGTGTGAGAGGCCCACATCTACAGTATTCACTGTATGCAATTCAACATGAAAGAGTGATGAAGACATTAATCAGCAGTTGTGTTAACTAATAGTAAGATCCATTTCACTTCTAACTCAAGGTGTTTAGTCCCTTTCATTATCATGAATACTCATTACTCATGATGTAGTCATTATGACGAGAACAACTCTCTGAGAAACAGCCATAGAAATCATACAAGTACTCCACATTTGTAGTATTGGAGGGTAATAATCATGCTGTTTGTTTACTAGCTGCTCTCGACAAGCAGACAGAAGCTGTGTGGGTGGACGGGCGAGTGTCTCGAAAGCGACAGTATGTTCAATTGCAGAATGCTTTTACATCCAACAGTCCCAGAAAAACATACTCGAAAAGTAGGTTGAATTGTAGATGGCTGTTGCGGAAACATTCCAGTTTTAAGCAGTCTTGTTTTACCGCAGTGCAGTCATGTTCATACACAGCATCTGAGAACTCACCGTAAGAGTCAGGTGAAAGAAAACTGGAGAGAAAATGTAGGCAGATAACAAAACCCAAAGGACACAAAAGTGACAGAATGTGGAAGCCAAAGAGGTTGATAGAGAGCAAATGAAAGGATGAAGAAAGATGAGACATGCTGGCAACTATGAGTGTTTTTATCATTGCCTCCTGTTGAGCTGCAGTCAATTAGATGTTGCTGTGTAATAAATCACACCTCCGTGCAAGCGGTAAAATGTGCAAAACACATACAGTATAACAAATTAAACCAAATTACTGTGAATACACAGATACACAAAATACAAAGGGCACAAAATGAATATCTGAGTTTGACCTTGTCAACTATAATGAAGACAAATAGGACAAAATTCAAGGGTCGAAGACATTTAGATGTCCGCATCAATAGAAATTTACAAAAGTGATTTTATATACATAGAAAGCACATTAAATGCAAGTAAGATGTCTACTTTTAAGGTTTCAAATAAGTTTTGGAAGAATAAAATGTCAAAATGTGGGTGAAATAATGTTCCATTGTCATTCAGTGTAACACTTTTATTTATGTAAAAATTGATACTTATTCTGACCTGTATATATTAAAATATATAAAAGAATAAGTGAGCATAGTAAATTTTATTGCATTTTAAATGAGTAAAAAATCTTACTAACAAATAGGCAAAACCTAGGATAGTGGCAAAGTTTAAAAATGTAAAATTACAAGTAATTCGCATCTGGGGTAAAAATAATTAGTCTTCAATTTTTGTTGTTAATATCCCTGACAAGATTGTTACACTGAATGACATTTTATTCTGTTTCAATATATTAAAAATATAATTTATTCCTGTGATGGCAAAACTGAATTTTCAGCATCATGTGTCACATGATTTCAAAAGTATTTATTTGAAATATAAATAAATTGTACCACTACACTCTAAAAAATACTGGGTTAAAAACAACCCAAGTTGGGTTGAAAATGGACAAAGTGGTTGGGTTAAATGTTTGCTCAACCACTGGGTAGTTTTATTTAACCCAACTATTGTTTAAAAATGACTATATTGCTGACTTAAAATGAACCCAAAATAAGTTGGAAATTAAAAATCAGACACATAATTACTAGAGGCAACAATAATAATCAAAAGGTGAACATTTATTAATAAGCCGTTTAATAAATGTTTATTGCTTAATTATTAAACATATTAATAAATGTTAATTTTCAGCATATTTTGGGTTCATTTTAAGCAGGCAATACAGTCATTTTTGAATAGTTTGTTCATTTTCAACCCAACTTTGGTTGTTTTTAACCCAGCATTTTTTAGAGTGAAGATATCATGTATCATGTAACACTCTGTATCATTTGTATAAATGATTTTTGATCAATTTAATGCATCCGTGCTAAATTAAAATATACATTTCTTTCAAAAGAACAAACCAAAACAATTTGAATCAGAATGTACAAAATGTTCAGTCACACATACATGTATTTAACAACATTTTTTTAATGGCTTCAAGCACTGCAGATCCAATCAGAATGTTGAGTCTGAACTCTCTGTTTGATGCACACTGAACTCCAGCAATCCGAGTCAATTCAATTTCACAAAAATAATTGATAGTCATGTCTATGCAAAGGATGCATTGATGTTCTTCCCTGCTGCTCTATTTCAATAGAAAAACATAATGCATGCTGTTATGTTTGTGAAAATGGAGAATAGTTGAAGCCAGCCACTATACTATATCATTGTGTGCTAACAATGGCCGAGAAAATTCCCCTTTGGCAGGTTAACCCCCAAAAGGCCAAATCGATCGAAAAACACAAGGGGCGTATAAAAAACGTCCAAGCCGCATTGCATAATTCTGAGAATCTTAAAGAAACAACAACTATTAGTGTACAAACATGTTCCTACACAGAAACAAGAGCTAAATTAGGAGTAGAAACGCCAGCTGTAAATTGATTTTCCTTTCTTGTGTCTTGTGTTAATGAAACAAGCCCCCTCCTCGCATCTGCCACAGATCAGTGTTGCCAAGATAAACTGTAATGCTGAGTGCCAATCAAACCAAAGACATCACATTTCTACATTTTTTTCTCTCTCTAAGACAAATTATCAGTCATCAACCAGCCATGAAGTCAATAAATTTGCTTTATCAGCAAACTAGCTTCACTAATCAAATTTGTCTGTTTGAAATTTATAAAAAGCCAACAAAAATAGCACATGCTTCACTTGCTTAGTTATTTAAATCATTTTATCCAATTAAACAAATGACTTATCTAATGCTTAATGTGAATTTGACAGTTTTACATTGGGACTGGTTCCCTTAAGCAACACAGTCATCAGGTTTCCCTGAATAAGAGCTGTGTTGAAGACAGCGGCGGTGACACGCGGTTAATTGAAAGCGGCTCGTTGTAGCCGCTGGTGTGGCGTGTCGGCCGGCGCTGCAGAGGTGCCATTAGTTTTCATTAGCGTCTGCTGCTGCTGCTGTTGGGAACACGTGAGCTGATCGCACTGAAGACCTGTAGCTCATCAACAAACATCTGAAGAGCCACAGGACACATTGAGCTCTGACAGAGAGCAACATTTGCCCTTTCTCTGGGTTCAACACAAATTAAGATCTATCTGCAGCATCTGTGGCACGCCGTCCATTACCACAGAAAATCATTTTGATACAATTGACCCTCAGTTTGTAAAAGCAACAAAATCGTGTTGAGAGCTGCATAATGGAAGTCAACGGGGAAGGACATTTCTGGAGAGCTTGAAGCAGAAATGTCAAGTTTGTTTTTGTTAAAAATATGTTATTACAGCTGTAAAGTCAAAAGCAAAGTCTAAGTCTTACATTTAGCAGGGTTAGTACTCATCTAAGCAGATGGTTATGCATTATTAATGTAGTGGGTGGCTTTTGATCAATGTAAGGAGAATTGTCAATAGTTGCATCCTTTTTTTTGTATGTGCACATGTTTTGTGTGAAAGTTTACTGGCTTTATATGGCCACAATGGAGTTGAAAATATGAAAATTTTAACATCTATGCGACATTTCAGCCTGGCGCATTTTTCATTTTCACGTCCAGCGCCATGTTGTTTAAATCGCAAATGCACTCACGCCCCGTGCTGGTCTGAAAACGAGCTGTGTTCAGGTGCATTGTTGGCGTGTTGCTATTTATTTTGAGGCAATTGAAAACGACTGCGCCATTGACCAACAGAAACCTGCTCTAAAGTCAATGGCACAGTTTTTTTTGGTTATTTAAAGGGTGTGTTAGTAATATGCACCTATAGACAGGTGCACAACACGCTTGTTACACACACAAACATGCCAAATATATAAAATAAAAGGATTACAATGTAAAAGATTACTATTGTGTACATCTACATGTCATAATGGACAGTCATTGCATGTATCAGAATGACTTATTTGCAGTAATGACGAATGAAATTGGCTAATTATTTGACCAATCATGGAATTACACACATGTATTTAAACTGACTCGTCAGGTTAAGAGTGTCTATATTCCACCACGTAAATAGCGAATCCACCATGGTGTAAGTGCAACTGGCTTTTAAAGGGAATGGGAGATGACACTCGGATTGGTTTATTGCACGTTATGCCCAAAACACACCCATGACTCATTAAGAGACTTTTGGACCATGTGCCTGGCGAGCCAACCAAAAGTGGATTAGATCATTAAATAGGGCCCATAATGTATAGGCCAATTTGGTGTTTGCAAACAGCGATGATGTTTTTTATGGGCGGAGCCTACCTGGTTGCAGAAAATGACAGTTGAGCAGTGGCAGTCTATGGAAGCCACGAAATAAAAGAATAAAAAAAGTTAATTTCGAGTTTATATCTCACAATTCTGACTTTTATTTCTCACAAATCTGAGTTTATATCTCACATTTCTTACAAAGAAAAACAGAATTGTGAGATATACTCGTTATTCTGTCTTTTCTGAATTGCAATTTATTCCGCAATTCTGACTTTTTTCCCCTCAGAATTGTGAATTAAACTCACAATTGCGAGTTATAAAGTCCGAACTGGGAGTAATAAACACACAAATGCAGGAAAAAAGTCAGAATTGTGAAATAAAAATTTGATAGACTATGTTTAAAAGTTATCTATGTAAAATGTTATAGGTTTAAATATTATTTCATGCTGTAACTGCTATGTATGTATGTCCTCTGAACTGCATATGTGAATATTATGTAGACTTACTGTTTGCATCAAATTCCAACTTTAATAGTAGACTAATCCTTGCAGGTGTCATCAGTCCAGTCTGTGAAATGTCTCCGTTTAGCTTCAAAGGACGTTTTCAATGATGGTTTTCTTTAAAAATGAAGACTATATATTTTTTTGCATTCTGATTCCAACATTCAGAGGCACAACAAAACATTTTTCTCTTATTCTGTGGATTTTGCACATTTTCCTCCAATTGCTACCGCTATTTTTCTGCAACCACTATGCGCGCGCAGCTGTAAGTGACGTCATTGTGACGTCTGCTCCAAAGTGGTCTATAGGTCTGTTAGGTGTGTTACTGTACACAATATTTGTTTTTTTTTTTTGTTTTTTTTTGTTTTTTTTTGAGTGTCATAATGCCCAAAAGGAGTCGTAGCACAAAAATATTAATATTCTGTCCTTGGTTAGTTACCTTTTCTTTTTTCTTTTTTTTTTTTTTACACAGAACAGAAACTGTCTTGCCATACAGACTATTGAAGGGTTAGTTCACCCAAAAATGAAAATTCTGTCATTAATTACTCACCCTCATGCCGTTTCACACCCGTAAGACCTTCATTTATCTTCAGAACACAAATAAAGATATTTTTGATGAAATCCGAGAGGATTATGACTCCTCTATATATAATCAACACTTTCAAGGTCCAGAAAGGTACTAAAGACATCATTAAAACAGTCATGTGACTGCAGTGGTTCAACCTTAATGTTATGAAGAGACGAGAATACTTTTTGTGCGCAAAAACAAAACAAAAACAACTTTATTGAACAATCTCTTCTCTTCTGTGTCATTCTCATACGTTGTTTACGTCCAGCGCTTCCAGCTCCTGCGTCAGCATCACATGCATCACATGATCAGCTTTGGCCAATACTGAGCCGGCATTTGAACGTAAACACGGAAACTTCACTGTGCTCACCTATGTAAGGAGAATGACAGGGAAGAGAAGAGATTGTTGAATAAAGTGGTTATTTTTGTTTTGTTTTTGCAGTAAAAGTATTCTCGTCTGTTCATAACATTAAGGTTGAACCACTGCAGTCACATGACTGTTTTAATGATGTCTTTAGTACCTTTCTGGACCTTGAAAGTGTTGATTATATATAGACGAGTCATAAACCTCTCGGATTTCATCAAAAATATCTTAATTTGTGTTCTGTGGAACGACATGAGGGTGAGTAATTAATGACACTATTCTCATTTTTGGGTGAACTAACCATTTAAATATATTTTAAATTAAATTTTAAAATATACAAAATATATTGTAATAATATTTCACAATATTACTGTTTTTATTGTATTTTTTGATCAAATAAATGCAGACTTGGTGAGCATAAGAGACTCCTTTAAAAAAAAAAACATTAAAACATCTTACAGACCCCCCAAAAAATTAATAGTAGTGAATAGATCACTTTAATGACAGTATCCTTCTTGTACCTTGAAAGCTCCTTAACAGTCATTGTATGGCAAAAGCTGCGAAAAATTCTACTTTGGTGTTCCATAAACGGCATACAGGTTTGGAAAAACATGAGTAAATAACATGAATGTTCATTTTTGGGAAAACTTTTCCTTTAACTTGCACTGGACCTTGAAGAATTAATTAAGATAAAAAAACAAAAAGTGCCAGTGCGTGCTCTGTGGTATTGAACCTCCAATATCCTATGTATTAACAGTTCCTCATGCATGCTAACTCTGTCTGAGTTAATTGAATTTTAATTAGAGTCGTGGATATCAGATTGTTTCATTCTCTGAAATCCCTGAACATCTTCAGCAGCTCGGCCTCATTAACTCGCTCTGACCTTAAAGCGACTCGACATTCGACCTCTCATCACACACAGCAAACAGTCTGAGATGTGAATAGAGGAAGTCTAATCAGAGCGCTCCGTGTTCAGCAAGCAAGGCCCGTTTCCCAGATGGTGACTGAAAACATTCCCCCAGGGTAAAGCATCACAGGAGGAGTTAGAGGAACACTGGGAATCATTCTGTAAGACTCTAAGGATTTGAGTGCTCATGTTTCTCTGCTCTCTCTTCTTTGTCTCCAAGAGGACCAAATGTGTTCGATAAAATATTCTTAGTCCTGTCTGAGTCAATCTTTTCCATACAGTGAATATAAAAGGGTACAGCCATTGAGCTCAGCTTTGCACTATACTGTTTGTCATCATTGACGTCAAACCTGGCCTGATTTGTCCTGAGGCGACATTTTTGAATATAAATGCGAATGATGTTTGAGGTCTGTGACCGAAGAGAAGATTTTCATTTAAATTTTGGTACTTGAAGACTTGAAATATAGCTCATGAGTCATATGAACTACTTTGATGGTGTTTTTTAACACTCTGAGTCAGTAGGATTTGTTCTTATTTACTTTATTTCTATGTAAAAGAGCGGCATGAACATTTTGCTAAACATCTCTTATTTTAGCGTAAGGCATACAGGTTTGGAACAGCATGCGGGTGAGTGAATGATGACAGAATCTTTGTTTTTGGGGGAACTAAGCCTTTAAACAGTCAAATGGCACTCATTTGTTTCCTTTTTAAAGGGCTGGTTGATTATGATTTGACTTTTTTAACTTTAGTTAGTGTGTAATGTTGCTGTTTGAGCATAAACAACACCTGCAAAGTTACGATGCTCAAAGTTCAATGCAAAGGAGATATTTTCTGTTTAAGGACTACAACAAACGGCTGGTAGGGACTACAAAGAGCTTCTTCCCGGTTAGTGACATCACTAACCCTAAAATTTACATAAACCCCGCCCCCAAGAACACACAACAAAGGGGGCGGGGCCATGTTGGGCTGCTTTAGAGAAGAGGAAGAGTTGTTGTAGTAGAGTGTTGTTGTCATGCCGTCATTTTACGCCGGACTGCTTCACAAACGAGGGTCAATTCAACACAAAAGATGAACATGACGGCACATGCTAGTGGATGAGTTGAATCAACTCCACAGCAACTACATCAATTTATCCACTAACCATTCAGAAACGTCTAAAAGTTGTAACTTCTTCCTGAGTCTCTCCATCAGTGTCGACTCCGGTTTGAACAATGTAAGGCTGAACACCGTTACTGACAATCCTCATTTTGTCTGCGTGAGATTCTCCAGCTTTGTTGTTGTTGAGCTGTTAAAGCTCCGCCCTCTTCTGGAAAGGGGGCGGGAGCTCATTTGCATTTAAAGGGACACACACAAAAATGGCGTGTTTTTGCTCACACCCAAATAGGGGCAAATTTGACAAGCTATAATAAATGATCTGTGGGGGATTTTGAGCTGAAACTTCACAGACACTTTCTGGAGACACCAGAGACTATATTACATCTTGTGAAAGTGGCATTATAGGTCCCTTTTAAGACAAAATAATGTGTATTCACTCCAGAAACATTGGAGATTGTATATTTATAAAGGTCTGTAACATTCTACAGTGGCTGTTTAAACACTACAGTTTCAGTGAATTTCAGTGTTTGCTTTGCTTACACTCATCTCACATTAAGAATGCAAATATTAGCAATTTGTTAATCAAAATGTGGTGTAATGTTAATCTGAGGTCACGCAAACAGAAACAGTAGCAAACAGATGCTGTAGCTTGTGGATGTTTGTGTTTTCATAGCAGCTCAGGTAGAAGAGACATTTGTTTTTGTAAAAGCGAACACACATAGAAGCTCTCAGCTGTTCAGTAGAATCAACTGAATATGTTTTATGAAGTGTGTTTATATGTAAATGCTGATAACTATCAAAAATCAGCTGAAAGATTTTACGTACAAATCAATAAACCAACAATGGAATACTTTTTTTTAAAACATAAATTGACAAATTACACGATGTTGTAGTTGAGTACAGCTTATTCAAGTCAGTCAAAACCAAGACTATAAGAGGGTCGAGTCTGAGTCAAGACCCAGTCCACATACTCCCAAGACCAAAGACCATGAAAATATTGAGATATATTCACAGCCTTGATTTTGTTGTCGACTTGGCAGACTCGGTCTTGGCTCGGACTCAACCCAGATAGCATGGTGATATTGATGCAAAGTTGAGTTTTGATCCAAAACATCATTTTGGTTGAGATTGACATTTCAATGTTTAAAGTGTGTTGGATCAGCACTGAAATTTTGATGAACATCAACAGCACACATGAGTGCAGACAGTACATTGAACTAACAGTGATTTGTAGTTGATGATCACCAGATTATTAGTGTTTCCCAATCGGTGGGGCGTGTCAGTTCACGACGGGCATTTTCAACCCCTTTACCCGATTTGCTCTAATCCACTGGGGGCTTGGGCCTTCATGATTTGAGCAAGTCTGTTGAAAAATGATTGAAAAACATCAATTTTGGTTTTGCATTGCACTTCTCAGGAGTCGATTTAATGCTTCCTCATTAGAGAGAAAACACAGGTGCATCCTATACAGAAGTCTTGAGTGTTGAACCACCTGAAGCAAAGAAAAGCGAAGCAAAGCAATATTTAGGTTGATATTAATTTCTCAGCACATTCTCACTCCCAGCTCATCACATATGGAGCCTTTGGCATCACTTTTTAACGCACAGGGTACCAATTTAGCATAATTTATTGACATGCAAGTTAGTCCATTGCTTTCAATGAGAAACCTTTGCTGTCAAAAGGGGGATTTTATCATTAAATTATGTATGGGCAGGGCTGGGTAGGTTACTTTTAAAATGTATTTCACTACAGATGATAAAATACATGCTTTGAAAAGTAATTTGTAATGTATTTTGTTAGATTTCCCGAATTTTGTAACTTAATCTAAATACTTTAGAATACTTTGGAATACTAAGTATGTAGGCTAACACAAAAACAAGGTAATTGAGTTTTTATCTGACAATTCTGACTTTTTTTTCTAAGAATTGGTGATATAAAGTTGCAATTGTGAGTTATAAAGTCAGAATTGTGAGATATAAAGTCTCAGTTTTCCAGAAAAAAAGTCAGAATTGTGAGAAATATATCAGAATTGTAAGATATAAACTCGCAATTGCGAGAAAAAAAGTTTTTGTCATGCAATTCTTACTTTATACCTTGCAATTGTGAGTTTACAGTACATCTCCCAATTCTGTCTTTATAAAACGCAACTGAGTTTAAATCTCGCAATTCTGAGAAAAAAAGTCAGAATTGTGAGATGCAAATTCAAAATTGCGAGGAAAAAAGCCAGAATTGGGAGATAAAAAGTCACAATTACCTTTTTTTTTACAATTACAAGGGACTCACAACTATCACAAAACATGAAAACAGTCATGGATCATTCAGGTAACGACAGACCGTTAAGATTCAAGCATGTGTCCATTTTTGAGTGGGGCAATTTTTATAAATTCAGTCATTTTGTCTTGTGGAGTGTATGTAAACATCTGTTGTGTGAAATAAGCTTATTCAGGACAGTATTAAATAAAAATAGCATGCAATTTTTATGATCCCTCTTATTTTGTTAAAATTATTAAAATGTTGTATATTCTGCAAGTGGTATGAAACATATGAGCAGAACTGTAGCATAGCTTAGGATGCTTTTGCAGTGTCAGAGAATCACCAACTGCTGTTTACATTTAATTGCCCGTCACAGTTTATATTAATGTTTCTATGAAATAAATGGTATTAAAATTCAAGGTAACGACTTTGGTAATCTAAAATACTTTTCAGATGTAACTGTAATTTGATTACCACCCATTTAAAATGTAACTGTAATGAAATACAGTTACTCAAATTTTGTATTTTAAATACGAACTAAGTTACATGTGTTTCATTACTCCCAACCCTGTGTATGTGCTATCATTTTGTCATTGTGACATGTATGTTGGGGTGTGAATTTCATGTGTTTTATTTAGGCTACATTTCACTATTTAGACATTTTTGAGCATGTAACCCAAACACCCCTGTCATCACGTGACACTTGATTATGTGCACAAACCTTGTTTGTATAAGCAAGAAAAATGGTTTGTGTGTCCAAGGCAATCTGTGTCTTTTAAAAGGCCATGAGCTATTGCAGTCGCCCACACAGCTGAGATGTACTGTGATAATGTGTATTCATGAATTAATCACAGAGTCACCCAAACAGGTCTCGAGTTAAACATGCTGGAACCTGCGAGATGAAAATGGCGCAGTAAAACAGCGTCATATGCGAGAGTGATTCAACAGTCCTGTTGATGACATATCACTGGATAATATTCCATCTGAACAGGCTGTTGGAGATCCGATAAATATAATCACACCATGTTTTTCTCACTAACACCGATTTGCCGAATCTGGGAAAGTGGCCAAGTGCCATGTGATGCTTTCATTTTCACAGGAACATCTAGATGTGTTCACTTAAAAGAACTCTGCTTTGTCACTGAATGTGTTGAGGCGACGGGGGCCAAAGAGGGCCCTGTTTCTCCTTAATTATGCAAATTATGGATTTAGCTCTCACTGGTTTGTAAGGTGTCTTTTTCTATCATGTAATTAGATTCAGAACTATCAGCATGAAGTCTGGTCCACATTGCAGCCTTTTTCACATATCAGAAATTGTCTGACAGACATGTAAAGACATGGTTGGCACAAATTATGTTTATCCGGTAAGCAAACCTTTATTTAATGTAGTCTGGGACTTTTTTTCTCTCTTTTACCTTTTTTTTTTTTTTTTTTGTCACACAACCTGTTCGTGTTGACATCTGCTTAAATGATTCATCTGTTCATCAGCTTTAGCAATTAGCTTAAGAATCTGTAACACGTTTTTTATTTATTCACTCCTAAACTGAATAGTCTGAGCATGACAGAAATACAGTGTCAAAGATTTTGAGCCAATCACAAAGTCCTGAAGGAACTGATGCAGATCATTATCAGCGGTATATTTTGGAAAACAATGTGGTCAAACTACATTTCACTGGGCTCATTTGTGAAAATCACTGACGTGCACTACACTCTAAAAACAACCCAAGTTGGGTTGAAAATGGACAAACCCAGCGATTGGGTTATTTTTAACCCAGTGGTAGGGTTAAATGTTTGCCCAACCTGCTGGGTAGTTTTATTTAACTCAACTATTGTTTAAAAATTACTGTATTGCTTGCTTAAAATGAACCCAAAGTACAGTATGTTGGAAATTAACATTTATTAATGTTTAATAAATTAACATATATTAATATGTTTAATGAATAATAATTAAACAATAAGCATGTATTAAATTGCTTATTAATAAATGTTCACTTTTTGATTATTATTGTTGCCTCTAGTAATTATGTGTCTGATTTTTAATTTCCAACATATTTTGGGTTCATTTTAAGCCAGCCATATAGTAAACAATAGTTGGGTTAAATAAAACATTTAACCCAACTGCTGGGTTAAAACAACCCAGCATTTTTTAGAGTATAGAATTTGGGGTTGATGAGATGTTTTTCTTGTCAGGTGTATTTTCTGTTTTATTGACTTTTAGGGCATGTTTACATTAAAACAATGTAATAAAAGCTGAAAAGAGCACATAGAGACAACAACTTTGTTAAAACAATCCCCACACTCTAAAAAATGCTGGGTTAAAACAACCCAAGTTGGGTTGAAAATGGACAAACCCAGCGATTGGGTTGTTTTAACCCAGCGGTTGGGTTAAATGTTTGCCTAACCTGCTGGGTAGTTTTATTTAAACCAACTATTGTTTAAAAATTGCTATATGGCTAGCTTAAAATGAACCCAAAATAGTTGGGAAATTAAAAACCAGATGCAATTAGAGGCAACAATAATAGACAAAAGGTGAATATTTATTAATAAGCTTTAATATTTTATTAATATAAATGTAATAGTTTAATAGTTTATTAATATAAATTTATTAATAAGCAATTTAATAAATGTTTATTGTTAAATAATTATTCATTGAACATTAATAAATGTTCATTTCCAACATACTTTGGGTTAATTTTAATTAAGCAATACAGTAATTTTTAAACAATAGTTGAGTTAAATAAAACTACCCAGCAGGTTGGGCAAACATTTAACCCTACCGCTGGGTTAAAACAACCCAATTGCTGGGTTTGTCCATTTTCAACCCAACTTGGGTTGTTTTTAACCCAGCATTTTTTAGAGTGCATTTACACGGATCCGCACAAACAACTAAAATGCTGTATTAATCATGCTAGGCCAGTAGATGGTGTTGTCACTATAAAGAAACACTACGCGCCTATAGACTGAATGCGTAATATGCATGCATTTTCACAAATTCATGTTTTTTAGTTCACATGAAGATTATAACAGTATCATTTTTGTGTTTTCAGGCCCCCAAAACGCTGTTGTCATGTAAATGAACGGCCAAAGTGCATTTAAAGTTTTAAACAGCCCCTTTAGATTGTTTGTAACCTTTGCAACCCATTGTATTCACATGTCTCGCTTAGCCTAATTGTTTGGTCTGTGTATTTAAACCCTCACTTCATTGTCTGGTGCCTTCAAAGTTAAGATTGGTTTATATTACTTCTATGTAGTTTTCCATTTGAATATATTTTAAAATGTAATTTATTTCTGTAATCAAAGCTGAATTTTCAGCATCATTACTCCAGTCTTCAGTGTCACATGATCCTTCAGAAATCATTCTAATATGATGATTTGATGCTCAAACTTTCAATGTTGAAAACAGTTGTGCTGCTTAATATTTTTGTATAATATATCTCACTCTTGTTTTTTGTTTTTGCAAAAATGAATCAGTATTGCATGCTTTCAGGTTATAATGTTCTATACACATCTTGGTATGTTTCCAGTTTTGTGGCACTTTACAAATATCACCGCTGTCACAAGTGCAAAATTACACCTATTCCAGTGGTGACGAGTATCTGACATCCTGGCTGCTCAAATAAAACACTTCAACTGGAGTCACCTTTGCGTGTCACGAATAGGAAATTTGTTTAAATGTAACTAAAGTTGATCTTTGAGTCATATCATCCTGGTGCTGGCTCTGAGTGTGTTTGAGTGTTTCTAACCCAGTAACACTGCTGAAAAACATCCCAAACATTTTGCTTAATCTGACAAATCCTCATCATGAGAATGTCTTCAAGAAGACCTGCTTATACATAAAGCTAAAAATGGAAGTGGGTTTCTTTTTGGGTGTAAGGTTAGGGTTAGTCTGTAGTAATTATAATCAGCTTTATTCAAAAAATAAAAAAAAGTCTTTGTTTTCTTCACATTTAGAAATCTTGTTAAAGGTGTGTGAGAGAGCAATCTTAAAGTGCAATGCAAATGTTATCGCTCTGGTTCAGTTGTAAACAGAGTAAGTGCTTGAGAGTGTAAACAATCTGGACGAGCACCTTGATGCTCCAGACAGCTGCAAAAATAGCTGCAGCCTGTCAAATTAAAACACTGCATGCAAACTGAAACTGACAGGACTAATCTAATACTTCTCGTGTACTTTCATAGAGAAGCCGTCTGTTCTTACGTTAATGATAACTCAATTTCATGTAATATGCACATACCTCCAAATAGGTTTGTAACACAGAGACATGAAAGGTAAGTTGTGACGGTCTTTTCTTCCCTATTGTGCCGTATAGCCGAGTGAAACAGCTTCTTGAACAAGAAAAAATGTGGGGTAGGGCTTGATTTTGTTAATGGGGAATTGATTGGATGGTTGTGGTTTGCTATTGGTCAGTCTTATGTGAGTGACAGGTTGAGAGATGTCGCTGCAAGAGAGACTGGATGTTATTTTGATTAAAAATTTTGATTGCATATGAATTTGATTAAATGATGATGTGCATGGATAAATCATTTATAATAAATTCAGATCTCCATTTTAATCTGGAGATGTCTCTGTTTGATCGTATGTTAACGCTCTGTTAATATGTTCATATTATTGAATCATACTTATACTGTGCAGCAGACCACAGAATCTGATCATTTGTTTGCAGCCGATGCTGGCGTTTTTTTTTTTTAAATATACCATGTTATGGAATGATTACCATATTCATATGCATGTTGCAAAACAGTATTTCATGACTATAATACTTCATTGTAAGTGTAAAGTCCACACTTTAAGAAGCCAACAAATGGAAAAATTTCAAACTGAGATGTTGAATATAGCATTTACCAACAATATATTTACTGGAGCACTACATATAAAAAGACAATATGTATCTGAGTCTGAGAGGACCGTACACAGTGGCAGACTATTCGTCTACTGTGACAGAAATAAACCTGAGAACCACCTTGACAAGATGCAGACTCAGCGAGTATATCCTAGCCGTATAAATGGGTAAGCAAAAAAACATGGCTGACAACAGAAAGCTGGCGTCTACAATGCAAGCAAAACAAAATCAAGACAGAAGTGCATTTTCTAACTGAATGCACAAAAATGTCAATGATGAAATCACAGTGTTCTTCAGGAAAACCAGATTTAACGTCCTGAATTGACAGAATGCTGTGCAATAGAAAAACTGTGGAAACATGTATAAAAGATGTATCTCTTTCTCTAATAGGAATAGTTCGCTTATAAATCATGTACTCACCATCATGTTCCAAACCTATGACTTTCTTTCTTCTGAGCAACACAAAATATGATGTTTTGGAGAATGTTCAGACTGCTATTGGTATACAATGCAAATGAATGGGCGCAGACACTGTAACTGCAACAGGGACAAAAAAACACCATAAAAGTCCCATAAAAGTAGTATACATGACTTCTGAGGGATGAGTTTTGAGGTGTGTAAATGTTTTCAATTCGTTATATACAACAAATACTAAAAATAAAGGTTCCAATAGGGGGTTTTCATAGTGATGGCATATTTTAGGTTCCCCAAAGAACCTTTTATCGAAAATTCCTGAACCAGTGAGGTTCATTCTCTTGTGTTACGCAGCTCGTTTGAGCTTCCTCAAGAACCAATGAGGTTCATTCTCGTGTTACGCAGCACGTTTGAGCTTCAGCAGAACCAATGAGGTTCATTCTCACGTTACGCAGCACGTTTGAGCTTCAGCAAGAACCAATGAGGTTCATTCTCGCGTTACGCAGCACGTTTGAGCTTCAGCAGAACCAACGAGGTTCATTCTCGTGTTACGCAGCACGTTTGAGCTTCAGCGAGAACCAACGAGGTTCATTCTCGTGTTACGCAGCACGTTTGAGCTTCAGCAAGAACCAATGAGGTTCATTCTCGTGTTACGCAGCACGTTTGAGCTTCAGCAAGAACCAATGAGGTTCATTCTCGTGTTACGCAGCACGTTTGAGCTTCAGCAGAACCAATGAGGTTCATTCTCGCGTTACGCAGCACGTTTGAGCTTCAGCAAGAACCAATGAGGTTCATTCTCGTGTTACGCAGCACGTTTGATCTTCAGCAAGAACCAATGAGGTTCATTCTCGTGTTACGCAGCACGTTTGATCTTCAGCGAGAACCAATGAGGTTCATTCTCGTGTTACGCAGCACGTTTGATCTTCAGCAAGAACCAATGAGGTTCATTCTCGTGTTACGCAGCACATTTGAGCTTCAGCAGAACCAATGAGGTTCATTCTCACGTTACGCAGCACGTTTGAGCTTCAGCAGAACCAGTGAGGTTCATTCTCGTGTTACGCAGCACGTTTGAGCTTCAGCAGAACCAGTGAGGTTCATTCTCGCGTTACGCAGCACGTTTGAGCTTCCTCAAAAACCAATGAGGTTCATTCTCGTGTTACGCAGCACGTTTGAGCTTCATCAAGAACCAATGAGGTTCATTCTCGCGTTACGCAGCACGTTTGAGCTTCAGCAAGAACCAATGAGGTTCATTCTCGTGTTACGCAGCACGTTTGAGCTTCAGCAAGAACCAATGAGGTTCATTCTCGTGTTACGCAGCACGTTTGAGCTTCCTCAAAAACCAATGAGGTTCATTCTCGCGTTACGCAGCACGTTTGAGCTTCAGCAAGAACCAATGAGGTTCATTCTCATGTTATGCAGCACGTTTGAGCTTCCTCAAGAACCAATGAGGTTCATTCTCGCGTTACGCAGCACGTTTGAGCTTCAGCAAGAACCAATGAGGTTCATTCTCGTGTTATGCAGCACGTTTGAGCTTCCTCAAGAACCAATAAGGTTCATTCTCGTGTTACGCAGCACGTTTGAGCTTCCTCAAGAACCAATAAGGTTCATTCTCGTGTTACGCAGCACGTTTGAGCTTCAGCAAGAACCAATGAGGTTCATTCTCGTGTTACGCAGCACGTTTGAGCTTCAGCAAGAACCAATGAGGTTCATTCTCGTGTTACGCAGCACGTTTGAGCTTCAGCGAGAACCAATGAGGTTCATTCTCGTGTTACGCAGCACGTTTGAGCTTCAACAAGAACCAATGAGGTTCATTCTCGTGTAACGCAGCACGTTTGAGCTTCCTCAAGAACCAATGAGGTTCATTCTCGCGTTACGCAGCACGTTTGAGCTTCCTCAAGAACCAATGAGGTTCATTCTCATGTTATGCAGCTCGTTTGAGCTTCAGCAAGAACCAATGAGGTTCATTCTCTTGTTACGCAGCAGGTTTGAGCTTCTGCAAGAACCAATGAGGCTCATTCTCGTGTTACGCAGCACGTTTGAGCTTCCTCAAGAACCAATGAGGTTCATTCTTGTGTTATGCAGCACGTTTGAGCTTCAGCGAGAACCAATGAGGTTCATTCTCGTGTTACGCAGCACGTTTGATCTTCAGCGAGAACCAATGAGGTTCATTCTCGTGTTACGCAGCAGGTTTGAGCTTCTGCAAGAACCAATGAGGTTCATTCTCGCGTTACGCAGCACGTTTGAGCTTCCTCAAGAACCAATGAGGTTCATTCTCGTGTTATGCAGCTCGTTTGAGCTTCAGCAAGAACCAATGAGGTTCATTCTCTTGTTACGCAGCAGGTTTGAGCTTCTGCAAGAACCAATGAGGCTCATTCTCGTGTTACGCAGCATGTTTGAGCTTCTGCAAGAACCAATGAGGTTCATTCTCGTGTTACGCAGCACGTTTGATCTTCAGCGAGAACCAATGAGGTTCATTCTCGTGTTACGCAGCACGTTTGATCTTCAGCGAGAACCAATGAGGTTCATTCTCGTGTTACGCAGCACGTTTGATCTTCAGCGAGAACCAATGAGGTTCATTCTCGCGTTACGCAGCACGTTTGAGCTTCAGCAAGAACCAATGAGGTTCATTCTCATGTTACGCAGCACGTTTGATCTTCAGCGAGAACCAATGAGGTTCATTCTCGCGTTACGCAGCACGTTTGAGCTTCAGCAAGGAATGACATGAGGGTGAGTAAATGATGACTTTTTTTTTTTTTTTATTTTGGGGTGAACTAACCCTTTAATTTTCAATTTTTTTTTTTTTTTACATAAGCCATAAGCTCTTGTTACACAGTGATTTGAGGAGGTAATCATTCTAGTTGACCAGTTCAAGTGTTCAGCTGAACTTTGACACATGTAATTAACTAACTTCATCCTTACATCTGCTGCTGTCAGACCCCGCCTGCTGAAGGTCAGTGGATAAACACATAGATCAGCTCTAGCCTATCAGTCATGGCTTGTTGGTCTAGTGGTACATCTTGCTTTGAGTGTGAAGGGATTTGAGTTCTTACTTGCAGTAATTTAACCTTTGGATTTAATAAAGCAAATCTGCAGCATACATCAGTGAATGTCTTAATATGCGGTCACATTAGTCAAACTTCAACAACATTTTGTGAGAAAAAAAGCTCCATTGTCAATAGTGTAGCAATGTACAGTATTAAGCATGCTTTCAGTCCAAGCAGCTTTCTATTGGACAACGCAATGAATCCACACTTCCATGTCTTTTCATTGCTCAAAAGGTTCTTTATAACTGAAAAGGGTTCTTTAGATTATTAAAGAGTTCTAAACAAATGGTTCTTTCAAGAACTGTTTCATGAAAGGTTCTTTGGGGAACCTAAAATGGTTCTTCAAAGGCAGTGCTGCAAAAACACCCTTTTGGAACCTTTATTTTTAAGAGTGTACCTTGTTTGCATTTTGTTTTTTGATGTCACTGGTGCAGATACGAAGCCACAGAAGAGTGAAGGCAGCTGGAACACCCGTTTGAGAACCGTATAAACACTGCTGCTGTTGATTTCTTCTAAATATGACAACAACAGCTACCACTCAGCCAAACATTTAAGATGACACATTTCTCCACCAGACTGCCATAACAAAATGAAAACTGAAAATGTTTCCTTTGTACAACATACACACCAGCTGTCTCCTTCACAATGGGACATATTCAAACGCCTCAGTTTTTGACACAACTGCTTCTTGCATGTCTCATGATCGTGTTATTAAAAATCTACAATGGAATTTTTATTTTTAGATGACTTATGCCATTAAACCTGTTACTGTTTTAACTAAATCCCCTAGAGCACTCTATTTAAAAAAAAAAGGAACAAATGATTTTAGTCAACTAAACCTAATTTGCATTTTTTTTTTTTGGAGTAAGCAAAAATAAAAAAGCCCATGCAAAAAAAAAAAAAGAAACAAAATATAAGTATATATACATACATACATATACATACATGTTTTAAGCACAGCGTTTCGTTATGCTGCAATCATTCACATTTCAGTCTAAGGTTACACTTTATTTTAACTCTCTGGTGCTCTTCGCATGTCTGTCAAAAATTTTTTTTTTTTTATTTCAATGAAATTAATGTACTATATTTTAGTTTGATAATGTTTTTTATTTAATATTTTGTATTTTTAGGGGAATTTATGGTACTAAATATTTATGCTGTAGTTATAATCCATGTATTCACTTTTTGAGCATAGACCTGAAAATTAAATTTCCAACTTAAACTGTCATATTTATGTCAATTTTGTATGCTTTTCAAAGACAACCCTTGGCAAATCATTGCTGAAGTAAAAAAAAAGTTAACAAAAAAAGTTACAGAATGTTTTGATGTTATGAAAAATATACAAAAATACTATATGAAAAATATATTTTCCAAAACACATTTTACTCTAAAACTGCAAGAAAAATCAAAGACATAAATCTAAACAAGTTGTGTTCCAAATTTGAGGTTGATATCTCAAAAAATGAGCTTTTAGTAAGATTTTGTTTGGGTGCAGTACCAAAAGTTTTCACTAGATGAAATTCGTCTCCCATTCATTTCCAAAGCGCTCAGTTTTGACCGCGAGAAGCACGACTGTGACTATTTTTTTCAGGACCATTTAACCTTTTCGAAATCATGTAATTTCATCATATATATATATATTTTTTTTTGCGTGTGTGTTCTCATAGCAAGTGCCAAAACCTTTTTCTAAGTTTTGTACCATTTTGATCAAGTGAAAAATTAAAAAAAAAACATACATTTTTTTGGTCAAAAATGACCGAAGAGCACCAAAGGATTAATAGTCCCCTTTAGACATTCTTTTGACTGTAAGTAACGTTGCACCTACATGTCAACTAACTGTCATTAAATAATTAGTTGAGTATTAGTAGACTGTTATAGGGTTAGGGTTATTAGAATAAGGGGTTCGGGTAAAGATAATGTTGACATGTAGTTGCAAAGCAAATAAAATGTTAGCAGATATTACCAGTCTACTAATACTCTAATGAGAGTTTGTTGACATGTGCAACATTACTTATAGTCAAGAAAGATGAAGAGACTGAATCTGGGTCAGTTATAGCTCTCTTTTTGTATTTGTTTGTGGACAGTTGCACAAAGCAGGAGAGAAACAGGAACGGAGACAGAATAAAAGGAGATAAAATTGAGAGACGGTGAGAATGAAAGCGAGTGGAGTGTTATTGATCCGTTCGCCTCATCAAGCGGCTGCCTCAGTAAGATGTCGGCGGCATCCGGCTCACATGGCATGCTGCGGTACTACCTGAGCAGTGAGACCTATAGGTGCTGACAGCTACGAAATCAGCTCCCTTTCACACATGCATTGTGTCTATTGTCAGAGCACTTTTACTGACTATTACCCCTGAAGGAGCTCACAATGCTGCGATACTAAGAAGTGTGATTAGTAAGGGAGCTCTACTGAGAGCAATCTAGTTATCTGGTCTTCTAGTCCAGCTGAGTAGAAAGGAGAGATAGACCAGGGCAGAACATTGACTAAAATGACTAACACTGAATTTAAAAAGAATGATAAATACTTAAAGTCACCATAAAATCAAAATGGACAATTCTTATTTTTTTATTTTAAAATATTGCTGTATTTTTTAAAAATGATTTATCCTTGCACATCATTATTTAAATTCATGTGCCTCATAATCTCATAATCCCTCTCTTGCAGCGTCATCTCTTCTCTGATCTGATGACGTGTTTACTGGCACAAAGGCGGGGCAACCTGTCACTCACATGAGATCCACCAATAGCAAACCACAATCATCCAATCAAATCCCTACGGACAAAATCAAGTCCCGTCCTGCATTTGTTGTTCATGAAGTTGTTTCACTCAGACATATGTTGCAAAAGAAAATACTGTCACAACTTACATTCCATGACAACTTTCAATACCATTACAGTATTTTGTTGGGATGCACAATATCGGCCACCATATCGGTATCGGCCGATATATGTTCATTTTTAATGTTATCGTTATCGGCCCAATCAGAAAATTTGGCCAATATATTAAAGCCGATAAATAATGGATTATTTCCTTCAGCTGAGACTTTTGCTTTTTTTAAATCAGGCTTTTTAAAAATTATTTAAAAATTGGATTTAGATTTATCAGCTAATATATCTGTCATCGGCTTTTAAATATAAAGAATTATCGGTTATCGTTATTGGCCAAAATTTTCATATCGGTGCATCCCTAGTTTTTTGCTTTTTTTTTTTAATTTAAACATTCCTTATAACAATGGGAGGGATGGGAGGATATTTTTACTTGCATATCACCACTGGTCAAACAGTACAGATCACGTGCCACTCACAACCAAACCAGTTTTATTCTCTCAGTATAACTGCACCTGTCACAAAAACTGAAACTGAAATATATTAACATGATTTTACATATTATTTTGTTAATATGTTAGCATGTTCATATTTTGTGTTTTCGACTACAATTTTTATGTTTTATTGGATATTTTTTGGGTATGCACCGATATGAAAATTTTGGCCGATAACCGATAATTGTTTATATTTGAAAGCCGATAACCGATATATTGGCCGATAAAGCTAAATCCAAATTTTTATATAATTTTTGAGAGCCTGATTATAAAAACAAAAACTCGTCAATAACAATAACATTAAAAATGAACATATATCGGCGGATACCGATATGGTGGCCGATATATTGTGCATCCCTATTATTTTTGGCTTGTCTGTGCAAATAAAAAATATAACATCATGTTTAAATCTCCTCAAAATGACACCTGTGCACATGGTGCAACACTCCAGGTCCCCAGCATGGGATTTTGGGGTGCTAGTGTTCCCACAAGATCAACCAGCAAAGCATTCTTGGTCAAACGGCTTCATTAGAAAGAACATTCTAGGATGCATTTCCTAATCACAAGACTACATGTGTGTTCATACTTACAGTCATTTCGAAAGGAATCAAGGCAAAGGGGATTTTTGTGCGAAGGTGAAAGATTTCCCAACACAGATTTCGCAAAGGGTTCAAGTGATTTCTATGTGAGCTGTGCTTCTTGCATCACACTTTTGACAATAGGGATGCACCGAAACGGAAACTGAAAATGCTTTTTAAAAAAATGTATTTATTTCTTATTTTAGATTAGCTTATTAATATTAGACTAGAATTAGATGAAATTTAGTCAAGAAAGCCAGTTAAATAAAACCACACTTTTATTGAAAGTACCACTAAAATTGGATGGAATATATATTGATTTATTTATTTATTCACTAATGTACATGGCATTTTTGCTCACCAGTCAGATTCACACCAAACCATTATTAATCAGACAAAACCAACCTTGACCTTGACGCTACTGTCAAACAAGCCCAATATTTCTCTTTATAGAAATCCACTGCTATCTGGAAAATGTGAACTAATTGTTTTTATAATTGAGATGGTATTGAATAACCTTGTCCTTCAGCCAAATGGATTTTTGAAAATGAAGGGATGTTATCATTATTTCCACATGAGCAAAATCACACACGAAACTGACAAATCTAAATTTACCAAACGTACAATTACATTTCCATACATCTGCATGTTAAGAGCTCAGACAACAAAAATGAGATTTCTAATAAATGTCGAGGCGGGATTCTACAGTCAGAGGATGAATTCCCTTGATGCCTGAGATTGAAAGTGTGGTTGTAATCCCAGCATGCCAAAAAGATACATTGATATGCCACAGCAGAGATTTGAAGCTGTTCTCTGGTTTGCAAGGGCACGGCGGGTTCAGCGCCAGACAGTCTCTAATGGTGCTTCTGTGATAACCACAAGTACCCTAAACGAGTGGAATAAGAGAGTAAAAGTCAGCTATGCATCACCACATTCAGGGCACCGCTGAGGTTATGGGATTATAAAAGAGAATGACACCTTTAAACCTTGATGGAATCGTCTGGCAGCTCTTACATTTGATGCCTTGTGCTTGAATCGAATCACTCCCTCATGAGCACTGCCATTTACCAAGCACAGACATCAAGAGAGGTTCATGGCAGACACTTCTTCTGCCAGTCGTGTCAAGCCTGAACTGACGTGGAGAGTGCCCTATTCTCTATAGTGTCTTGCTATTAAATGCAATGACGGGTCAAAATGAAACTGGATGAGACCTTAAAAAAGGAGTAGTGTCGTGGTTTTAATCCTAATGCATGCTGATAGAAAACCATTGGGCTGTAGATTTCTTTCTGAAAAACTGAACGAGAAACATTCATTTTAGATTTCTGAAGAAACTGTCGCAATGCAGTTGCTAGGTGGTTGCTTACTGGCCAGTCAAAAGAGCCCAAGACTCTATTCACCTTTTTCCTGAGTAAAAAGAGGATTTGAATTAACTAAACAGAAACTTTTTGAACAAATGTGTGCAGGGTTAAGCTGTGCTGTTGTTGGCTGCAATAGCAATAAAATAGCAATAAACTGAAGAAATTATTGGAAAGAACATGATTTGAGCACCAGCGAATCTGAAAAGAATGTCTGTATGCCTTGCATTTTATACTAGACTGGCAAGAACAAACAAGCATGGCTTGCAGCACTTAAAGTGGACCTATTATGCCACTTTTACAAGATGTAATATAAGTCTCTGGTGTCTGCAGAATGTGTCTGTGAAGTTTCAGCTCAAAATCCCCCACAGATCATTTATTATAGCTTGTCAAATTTGCCCTTATTTGGGTGTGAGCAAAAACACGCCGTTTTTGTGTGTGTCTCTTTAAATGCAAATGAGCTGCCGCTTTCCAGAAGAGGGCGGAGCTTTAACAGCTCAACAACAACAAAGCTGGAGAATCTCACGCAGCCAAAATGAGGAAAGTGTTCAGCCTTACATTGTTCAAACCGGAGTCGACACTGATGGAGAGACTCAGGAAGAAGTTACAACTTTTAGACGTTTCTGAATGGTTAGAGGATAAATTGATGTAGTTGCTGTGGAGTTGATTCAACTCATCCACTAGCATGTGCCGTCATGTTGATCTTTTGTGTTGAATTGACCCTCGTTTGTGAATCAGTCCGGCGTAAAATGACGGCATGACAACAACACTCTACTACAACAACTCTTCCTCTTCTCTAAAGCAGCCCAACATGGCCCCGCCCCCTTTGTGTTCTCAGGGGCGGGGTTTATGTAAATTTTAGGGTTAGTGATGTCACCAACCCGGGAAGAAGCTCGTTGTAGTCCCTACCAGCCGTTTGTTAGTCCTTAAACAGTGATTTCTGTAAAATAAAACATTTCATTTGCATTGAACTTTGAGTGTTGTAACTTTGCAGATGTTGTTTATGCTCAACCAGCAACATTACACACTAGCTAAAGTTGAAATCACAACCACCCTTTAAGTTAAAATACTCCCCAAAGAGGGTACATATACGCTCTAAGCATTTTGAGGACAAAATCCCACACACTTCATCCCAATCAAAAGCTGCATTCAGAGTATGAGCGCTCTTATGTTTCCAGTGCAGCTAACTTTGGACAGCTTTGTATCATCTACATACTCATTAAACTTTGATGAGTGAGGCGCTGACAAATGACATTCATTGCTACACTGTAAAGTGATGGCACTGTGCAGCCATTTTCATACGTTTACCAATAAATTATCAGCTCTGAAAATGTGCTATTTTGACTAGAATCGCCAGAGACGTCCACGTTCAGAAAAAGGCAGATATATTGCAAAAAAACCCTCTTAATCAGGTTTATTGTCTTCTTTACTAGTAGATGCAACTAGAGCAAACAGCAAAATACAATTTCAGAGAAAATATCTTGAATTATCTTCATTGTCATATCTTCACCCTGTTGGCAAAAAGCTAATGGGTAAGAAACATAAACTTATACTGTATATATCACAACAAGTAGTAGTAACTTAGTAACCACCAATGATTGGGGAAAAGCTAGTTAAGTTGTCACAGCTATTAACAGTCAGAGCATTTCCTTAAGCATGATTTCTCCATTTGGAGACAAAGAATCAACAGGTCATTATTTCATCTAGCTAATTTTAAGGCCCAATACAGTCAGTAGAGAACATGGGCTCCTCATAACGCTGGTTAATTACCTTCATATTACCTCTGTGCCTGGAAGAAGCTTTACTTAATCAACAGAAAGGATCCATTGATTCTTAGAAAAAGACCGTATAGCATGGCTGTTTTGTTTGGCTTTAAGCACAGCCACAGGAACTCACATGTATAAATTATTTTTAGCTCTTCAAGAATTCATTACACCATCAAACAAAGAAAGATAACATTGATTATTATTTACAAGAGCTTCCCGTGGCTGAGCATAAGAAATTATAAGAAGCTCAACACCAACTAAATAGGGAATACACATAGTTTAGATGTCTACTTTGATAATAATGGTGATATTATAATGGTTAAGAAACAAAATCATTGTAGCATATTTTTTTGTACCGTATCTGGTCACTATTCACTTGAATATTGTCCTAAACATCTCTTTTTGACTTGCACAAAGATTTAAAAATACATACCGTGCAGGTTTGGAACAACCTTTAGGAAAAGCATGTTGATATGTTAATTGTTATCCCTGATCATGTGAAAATGAAACATAGAGATCACAATACAGTTCTATTACCATTGTGTCACATCCACACACGTTTAGCAAGCAAAACTGCTAAGCTTTTAATGACAGCAAAAATGTCCAATGAGTGTAATATATCTGATGAAGGTGCATATAAATTTTCATGTGCCTTGTGGTCAACACAGAACTGCAATGAAAAATAACACCTTGAAATGACTGCAGGACAATCTAAGAAACCACAGACTGAAGATTAGACAATATCAAAGCTCCACCATGCAGGAACAGCCCTCGGGTGTCTCACCAACGGGCACAGAAGCTGAACTAGCTGAATCTTGATATCACCCTGCGGGTAAGAAGCTTGCAAGCAGCAGCATAAAAAAATAAAAGTTTATCTGAGGTGCCAACACAGCTGCGGTGTTAAAAACAGCCCGGAGATGAACGGCAGCCATCATATGCTCACCTGCTCCTGACTTCAACACAGTCAAACCGATTTACAGACAAACAGATGGAGAAAGACTGAGACAGCAGGAGCACTGAAGAGACAAAATCAACAGATAGAGAACAGCATGCATGAAATGAGAGACATTTGCCTTTGGAGAAGCATAACAATTACTCATTTAATCAATTTGATCCCTACTTCATTTTTACTTAAATGTAAAGATTGGTGCGTCGTTTTACTTTCTTTACATGAAAGTATGAACTACAAACCTTTCAGCGATGTCTGTGAGAAAGGGATGTGTGCTTGTCTATGCCGCTTAGCAATCTTAATTAGCTCTCTTCACAAACACTCGTACACATGCTGCACAATATCGGAGTATTTTAATGAGGCCTGATACCAATACTGGTATACAGACAAAGAAGACCTGCTTTAGTAGCGTGTTGTTGCCATGTCAAAGAGACACTGTTTTTCCACCCCAGTTCACCCCAGCTGTTAAAGCTCCGCCCTCTTCTGGAAAGGGGGCGGGAGCAGCAGCTCATTTGCATTTAAAGGGACACACACAAAAATGGCGTGTTTTTGCTCACACCCAAATAGGGGCAAATTTGACAAGCTATAATAAATGATCTGTGGGGGATTTTGAGCTCAAACTTCACAGACACATTCTGGGGACACCAGAGACTTATATTACATCTTGTGAAAAGGGGCATAATAGGTCCCCATCATTAATATTTACACCTGAGCTGATGAAACTAGCAGTTATGGTGGCATTTATGGAACACATTTTAAGCAGTTCGCCAATCACAACACACTGGGCCAGCTGACCAATCAGAGCAGATTTTGTATTTCAGAAGGAGGGGCTTCATTGAAACAGGAATTAAACAAAGCGTTTGAGACAGACTGGGAAGGGAGGAGCTGCAATAATGTAAAATATGTGAAAAATAATGCATTTTTTGGACAATCAAGCATGAAAACCTATTCTAGTACATCACAAAAACAAAATCAAGACTTCGTAAAGGACATATTAAAGGATTAGTTCGCTTTCAAATAAACTTTTCCTGATAATTTACTCACCCCCATGTCATCCAAGATGTTCATGTCTTTCTTTCTTCAGTCGAAAAGAAATGAAGGTTTCTGATGAAAACATTCTAGGATTATTCTCCATATAGTGGACTTCACTGGAGCCCAAACGGTTGAAGGTCAAAATTACAGTTTCAGTGCAGCTTCAAAGAGCTTTAAATGATCCCAGATGAGGAATAAGAGTCTTATCTAGAGAAACCATCACTCATTTTCTAAAAAAAATACAACTGTATATGCTTTATAAACACAAGTGATTGCCTTGCATGTGCTTCCGCTTTCCGTATTCTTCAAAAAGTTTAAGCTTTATGTCCTACGCCTTCCCTATTCCTCATCTGGGATCATTTAAAGCTCTTTGAAGCTGCACTGAAACTGTAATTTTGACCTTCAACCGTTTGGAGGCCACTGAAGTCCACTTATAAGGAGAATAATCCTAGAATGTTTTCATCAGAAACCTTCATTTCTTTTCGACTGAAGAAAGAAGGACATGAACATCTTGGATGACATGGGGGTGAGTAAATTATCAGGAAAATTTTATTTGAAAGTGAACTAATCCTTTAAGACCCTTTAAATGTAATATACAGCAGTGGTGTTGACCTTTTATCATCTGGTCCTATGTCATAAGACACACTTATGTGATGCAAAACAATGTCCCCCCTCATGAATGTTCATATGACATTTGGCCGGAAGCATTTTTCTTACGCACACCTATCGTTTCACTTGATTCATCCACTGGGGTCATATATCACGGTCATTTTGTGTGGTTTTCAGACTCCATTCAGACTCACAAAGATTATTTTCCTAAACATCTTGTGTTTATCTGAAGAAAGAAAGTCATATGCAGCACATTGGGGTGGCATGAGGGTGAGTAAATGATGAGAGAATTTTCATTTTTGTGTGAGCTATCCCTTTAAATTACCAAGAACAACATCTGTTCAAACAACATGTTTAAAATCATACTAATTAAAGCAACCAGTTTTAAGCAGAAAATATTCCAAAACATCCACAAATGTCATATGGATTCATTAATTAAGTGTTAATCTCTGGAACCATGCATGATAAGACAAGTTCAGTTCAAGCTGTTGTTTACCACATTAAAAAAAACATTCTGCCCTCAGTTTGAAAACAAAAAAAAAGCAATAATAATGTTAACAGTAATGCATTTACAGTGGAGGCCTGTGATAGTCAGCAGTGCTCATACATTGTTACCTGTTCCCCGTGCAGACAAGACACCTCTAATACTACTGGATCTCACCAGTCTAATCTCCAATAACCTGCTTTAGCTGTTAATTAAATGTTTTCAGCTGGGGGAGGAGACAGACGGATGGAAATGATAGAGGGCTTTAGGAAAAGGGTAATACGGAGATTAATAGGTACAGTGTGTGCTGCAATTATTATTTAAACAACACTAGCCCCTAAAAACACAACTACTACACTATTTAATATATGCGGCCCACATTTATTTTCAAGTGTGGAAGGTCAATATGTGCTTGCAATAAAAAGAAACCTTAGATGCATAACATAGTGTGGATTTTTTTAGTTCAAGTTTACTGATCTAATTCTTGAACCTGTTTGAACTTTGACAAAAACTCTGAGATTAGCTTCGATCCAGGATCTGGGATTGTATAATCAAGGCTTGTTTTATCCAATGCAGGTTCACTGGAAAAACACGCCTGTGGAGACATTCCTTGAAAATTATATTACGCTGCTTCTTGCACATTTCGTGACACTTTCAAAGTGAAATGTCCAGAGAGTATCCTAAACAGATGAACATGAATCTGGCAGTGTTTTATTACATTGGTTGTTGTATGTATCATGGCAATTCAGAAATTATATGCCCGGTGAAATGTGTTTTCGCATTTAAAAATAACGTACCACCTACACTAAACCCTACCCTAAACCTAACCGATAGTGTTAACAAAAACAGATGAGATAAAAACACTTTTTAAAAAAAAATTACTCTGAGGTCCTTAGACGACAAAAATATCCATGCTAAAAAACTTTGAAAGAATTTAAAGCTTGGGAGCACAGACTTAAGTTTGGTCTCTTTTTAAAGAAGACCCTTAGTAGATTTTTGTTGAAGTAAAAAAAGTTTTTAAAAAGTGAAACCAAAGAAAGTTATAGAGGTTTAAGTTTATGAAAATGATTTATAAGCAAATGTTTATATAAAATATATTTTTTATAAAACATGTTGAATGCAAACATAACTAAAAAAAATCAAAGCCATAAATCTAAAAAAGATGTGTACCAAATTTGAGGTTGATATCTCAAAAAATGTAGCCTGGATGCCAGCCGAACTTAGCCCCGCCCACAACATTTTGAGGTCGGGGAGTTCGGTCTGGACTCGATCCGTAGAGGAGTAATTATGCCCGAACAGAAACTGTTCGGACCAATCACATTGTCAGGGCGATGATTGACAGATTATCACCAGAAACGTAATCAGCCACGTCATCAAAGAGCGCTTGGGGAGTTTGATTGACAAGCGATCTAACCAATCAGAACGCCGCATCCGCTATTTTGTCCGACAAAGCAGTCAGGAGTTAGAAGATTAACATCGGTGGAGTTAAACTTGAAAAATTGTGCATATTGACGTCTTTCCGCGTTTGAAACAACATTCATTCTCATGTTCATTCATGTTTATTTGATGCTATAAATGGACTAGTAGGAAGAGATGATCGGTTAAGGAGCCTCTTGAGCTGAGGCGCTACAGCAATCTGTCACGATCATGGTCACAACACATTAAAGAGCCACAAAACGGTTTCTATTGTTTGAATTTTTTTAATAACTACACAGTTTGAAAGCTGGGACTTTGTTTAATATCATAAGTAACCTGCTCTGTCTCGTCTGTCGATGTGTTGTCAGTTTCCTCTTTGCTCCGCGATGTATTTTCCACTCTGTGTGGCGTGACAGCGCCACGGCTTGTCGGACAAAGCAACAGTAACTAAGGGGGGCGAGTCTTTGCGAAAGGTCAATTAGTTTACAACAATGATGGCTGTTGGTGAAGAACTGAGATGTGTAGATTCCGCCATCGCGTCCGTTATAGAAGATATCGACAGCGCATTAATTTTAAAAGAGGAACAGAGGACCGCGATCAAGGCATTTGTCGATGGGAAAGATGTCTTTGCCGTCCTTCCTATGGGATTCGGCAAAAGTTTGATTTATCAGCTGGCCCCGATGGTCGCTAAGAAGAGTTCTGTTGACAACTATGCGTCGCTCAACATACGTCACTTACTCTGTAGCTCTGATTGGTTGTAGGTCTATCCAATTAAGGTCTTTCCTGGATCGGTTGAAATACGCCCCCATAATCAAAGCCCAATGGAGCTGTATCAGACTCATATTCGAACTAGAATTGAGTATGACCACGTCAGGCTACAAAAAATGAGCTTTTAGTAAGATTTTGTTTGGGTGCAGTACTAAATTTTCCCCCTTAGATGCCAGTAAAACTCTACACACATTGGTTAGGTTTGCTTTATACCTGAGAAAATGGCACCATCTGGTAAAAAAATAGTAAAAATGTAAAAAATTTGAAGCCTTGCCAACAGAATGAAAGCCTGTTAACAAAGACTGTATCATTTTATAGTGAAATAACCCTGGGATTAAAAATTGCAGTTTTAATGGGTTGCAATGGGGACATTTTTGTCCTTAAGGTCCTGTGAGGAACAATTTTGTGTTACTAGTGTAAAATAGATTTATTAAAGGAAATGAGTGTGAAATAGTAAATTTCTAATAAAAATACACACTTGTGCCAAAAGTTAGCATTAACACAGCAAAATTATAGCCTATATATAAATGTCCTTAAGGACGGACAAGGGTTAAATAAAGCTGAAATAAAACTATGGGCCCTATAATACACCCGGCGCAATGCGACGCAACGCGCAGCGCAAGTGTGTTTGCTAGTTTGTGTCCGGCGCGGTTCGCGTTTTCCCGTTCAGCGCCACGTCCTTAAATTAGTAAATGCATTTGCGCCAGTTAGTGCGCCCATGGGCGTGCTGGTCTAAAAAAGAGGTGTGTTCAGGCACATTGCCGGTGCATTGCTATTTTAAGGAGCTGAAAATAGACTGCGCCATAGACCAACTCAAACCTGGTCTAAAGTCTAAAGTCAATGGCGCAATATTTTTTTGTTAGAGCGCGTTGGTAGAAACTGCGCCTCTGGGCGCGTCCACAGTGCGCGTTGACTTTGCTTATTACACACAGGGATGCGCATCACACAAACATGCCAAATATTAAAAACAAAAGGATTACAGTGTAAAAGAATACTATTGTGTAGGCTACATAAATATAAAAATGTAATGATGAATAGTCAGTGCGTGTATTAGAATTAGGCTACCTATTTTCAATTCAGCCTATTACTACTTATAATGATGAACGAAATTGGCTAATTAATTGAACAATCGTGCCAATACACACACATATATATTAACTGACTCATCGCCAACAAATTCCGCCATGTAAATAGCAATCCGCCATGGCGCGAGCGCATCTCGCTCTTAAAGGGAATGGGAGATGACTGATTGGTTTATCGAACGTTACGCCCATTACTCATTAAGAGAATAGGGACAACCCATTTAAAAAATGCGGCCCGGCGCACGGACTGTTTTTCCGCCGTTAAAATAGCAAAAGTGGATTTGGACACGTCCTGAGTGCACCTGCGCCGTGCGCTTTACACTTTGCGTTTAGATCGTTAAAATAGGGCCCTATAACTTAAAAATGAATACAAACACTGAATACAAAATGAACTGGGAAATGTTTCTGTGATGTTTATTTTAGGTTAGAGAGATGTCCTGTCTTGGGTTAAGATCTGAGAGGTTCAATGCTCTGCTGCAAATGAGATCCTAACTGAAATCACCATGGTTACTAATCAGATAAGATCCTGTGGGATTCTGAGATTTTTCAGTAATACGGCCCTGGATCACAGAGATGTTACACAATCAGATCATGGTGGTCCGCCGCTCCCCCCACAGCCCAGCACTCATAACCAGCCTGCAAATGGGGAATTGCGCTCTGCAAATTGCTCTCATCACTAATTTTGTGGGCCTGTTGTTACCTGGTTTGCATAATTTCTTTAGCGCCGCAGGTGCTAAAACAACAAAATATAAAGCATGTGCAAAAAGCAGCACTGGTGGGTGCAATTAGTGAATCAGTTTTTGTAGGAATAGAGTTGTACTCTTGGATAGAAAACCACCATTAACCTCCTAAAAACAGAGTTCAGTGTCCTCAGCACAGGATAACACAATCGCTTTGGAAATCCAGGGTTAAGTTAGCAGTCAAATCGTCTTAAAGGTGCCCTAGAATTAAAAATTGAATTTACCTTGGCATAGTTGAATAACAAGAGTTCAGTACATGGAAATGACATACAGTGAGTCTCAAACTCCATTGTTTCCTCCTTCTTATGTAAATCTCATTTGTTTAAAAGACCTCTGAAGAACAGGTGAATCTCAACATAACACTGACTGTTGCGTAACAGTCGGGATCATTAATATGTACGCCCCCAATATTTGCATATGCCAGCCCATGTTCAATGCATTACACAAGGGCAGCCAGTATTAACGTCTGGATCTGTGCACAACTGAATCATCAGACTAGGTAAGCAAGCAAGAACAACAGTGAAAAATGGCAGATGGAGTGATAATAACTGACATGATCCATGATATCATGATATTTTTAGTGATATTTGTAAATTGTCTTTCTAAATGTTTCGTTAGCATGTTGCTAATGTACTGTTAAATGTGGTTAAAGTTACCATCGTTTCTTACTGTATTCACGGAAACAAGACTGTCGTTATTTTCATTATTAAACACTCGCAGTCTGTATAATTCATAAACACAACTTCATTCTTTATAAATCTCTCCAACAGTGTGTAATGTTAGCTTTAGCCACGGAGCACCATCAAACTCACTCAGAATCAAATGTAAACATCCAAATAAATACCATACTTACGCGATTAGACATGCTGCATGACGAACACTTTGTAAAGATCCATTTTGAGGGTTATATTAGCTGTGTGAACTTTGTTTATGCTGTTTAAGGCAGTCACGAGCTCGGGGCCGGGGAGCATGAGAATTTAAAGGGGCCGCAGCCTGAATCGGCGCATATTTAATGATGCCCCAAAATAGGCAGTTAAAAAAATGAATAAAAAAAAATCTATGGGGTATTTTGAGCTGAAACTTCACAGACACATTCAGGCGACACCTTAGACTTATATTACATCTTTTGAAAACACGTTCTACGCCACCTTTAAGTCATCCTTTCCTATACTAACCTACTCACTCACCCACCCTCACCTGAGAGATTCCAGCCCAGACCCCTGCTGAATAATCTCACAGTCGGAATAGAAGACGTGAAAGCTATTTCAAGAGCAAAGTAATCTCCTCGCCCTCTTCAGAGAACATCTATTCCCTCTAATGCGTCTTCCACATTTAATTACCAAAAACCCTCTCACCTTTATTCGTGTTCATACACTCTAAAATGCGAAAATCAAAAGTTGAGTTGAAGCCTAATTAGATGTGCGTTTCATGAACGGCGTGTGTTTCTGCTCAGTATGGATTAGAGAGGACGTCTCTCTTAAGTCTCATTAGAGCAAACCCTTGAGAAACATTCTGTCTGGAATTAAAAGAGTAAATCAAATGTTTGACGACATGCAGGAGATGTTTCAGGTAATATTTTCTGGAAGAGGATGAATCCATGCGGATGCAGTAGCAATCACTGTCATGATGTTTTCATTCAGATTTTCTCATATCAAACTCAAATATCTTAGTGTGCTTCAGTCAGAATAAAGGCCATATTTAATTAAGCACCAATGAAAACAAGACTGTGAGGGATAGAAGTACAGTCTGTTCAGTAATATATTGGAAGAAATTAATACTTCTATTCAGCAAGGATGTATTAAATTGATTAAAAGTGACAGTAAAGACATTTATAATGTTATAAAATATTTCTATTTCAAATAAATTCCATTTTTTAAACTTTCTATTCATCAAAGAATCCTGAAAATGTTCTATTATAATATTCACCCCGTGTTGTAACAATAGCAATCTTTGTCTTTGACATTAAATTTAGAATTAATCTGTAGATTTCAAAGTAACTTTTATTTATAGCAGACGAATGTTGGGAAATTATATCAAAGACATTAAAGCAACAAACAACTATCGCCAGTCTCCCCTGCTGCTCCTGCTTTACATAATCTGGCGATCCCTCAGAAATATCCAGGGAGGGAGACTAACAAAGCTATTAACACAAAAGACAACACACATCACCTATGCAGATCTTCGGCACAATGGACACTGTGAGATCACCTCCAATTACCTCCATAGTGTGTGTGTATCTCATTACATCCACAGGAAATGGCTCACATTCCCGTGCCTTTGGTTATTGGTTCCTAATGGCTTCTTGCAGATCACATACCCACATCCTCTAAATATCTCTCACAAGCCTTAATATGCTTCAGGGAATCAACAAGGCCTGTCCTGGACGCTTCAGTGTGAGCGCCAAGATCGATATTGACTTCAGCATCCTTTAATTCTCAAGCTGGATATCGATCGCGTGGCAGGTGGGAGGGGGGGTTTGTCCTACCTTGCATGCCATAGATGTCCAGACATGGAGAGACAGAGAAGGACTAAGACATGTAGACAGATAATAACCATTGATGTGTACCCAGTAACAAAGTGAAATGTCAATAAAACATATTTGCGAGATAGTCCGTGACTCTTTTAGAGTATGTGTGTGTGTTTAGCCTGTATATCTGTATAGGTAAGAACAGATTACAATATAATATAAGTCTCTGGTGTCTCCAGAATGTGTGTGAAGTTTCAGCTCAAAATACCCCACAGATCATTTATTATAGCTTGTCAAATTTGTCCCTATTTGGGTGTGAGCAAAAACACAACGTTTTTGTGTGTGTCCCTTTAAATGCAAATGAGCTGCTGCTCCCGCCCCCTTTCCAGAAGAGGGCGGAGCTTTAACAGCTCAACAACAACAAAGCTGGAGAATCTCACGCAGACAAAATGAGGAAAGTGTTCAGCCTTACATTGTTCAAACCGGAGTCGACACTGATGGAGAGACTCAGGAAGAAGTTACAACTTTTAGACGTTTCTGAATGGTTAGTGGATAAATTTATGTAGTTGCTGTGGAGTTGATTCAACTCATCCACTAGCATGTGCCGTCATGTTCATCTTTTGTGTTGAATTGACCCTCGTTTGTGAAGCAGTCCGGCGTAAAATGACGGCATGTCAACAACACTCTACTACAACAACTCTTCCTCTTCTCTAAAGCAGCCCAACACTCTAAAATTTACATAAACCCCGCCCCCGAGAACACACAACAAAGGGGGCGGGGTTTATGTAAATTTTAGAGTTAGTGATGTCACTAACCTGGGAAGAAGCTCGTTGTAGTTCCTACCAGCTGTTTGTTGTAGTCCTTAAACAGAGAAAATATCTCCTTTGCATTGAACTTTGAGCATCGTAACTTTGCAGATGTTGTTTTTGCTCAAACAGCAACATTACACACTAACTAAAGTTAAAAAAGTGAAATCATTATCAACCACCCCTTTAAAATGGTTTCAAAAATTGACATATGCGTATCTGTGTTCATGACAGATCCGCAATAACGGTTACTGTCTGGTTTGAGGAGATAAAAACTGAGATGATGCAAGAATATGCCATTTTGAAGAAATAAAGTCATTAATCCCTTTGTCAAGCAACATACTGACAGAATACACACAGAGCCACAATAGATGTGACACCAAAAATGAGAGATAAACCTCTGGAGAAATGTGTCTTCCTTCTCTTATCTTTAAGATTAAGCAGATTAAGACGAAATCCTTTGCGTGTGCATCAGTCTCTTTTCCCTGAGACTCATTGTGAGCACGTATAGGTAACTTCCTGTGTGACAATGAAGAGAAAAACTTATTTTTTCCAATGTGATTTCTCAAAATGTATATGCCACACTCAAGAACAACACACCGGCTTAAACTGGCAGGTGGCATCAGTGCCTCAGAGAGATGTGACACCTCCTCAATCTGACAAAGCCCACATGGGCTCAGATCTGACACTGGCAGAAAAACAAACTTGTAAACATGTATGTTCCTGTCGTTCGCTGACGCTGCTTGCAAGCCTCCCTGGGATACTGATTTTTTTTTGTCGTGACATTTGTATACAGGTGAAACCAAACTCCCCCAGAGATCTTGTTTTGATTTGATTTTTTGAAGGAAGTGTCCTGATTTGAAAGGATATAATGATAGATTGGATAGATTGGGTTCCACAACACGCTCAGGGAATAGAATGGGAAAATTAGCTTAACTTTTTTTGTGGTGGACCACGAAGACTGCTAGATTAACAGATTGTATGATTTAAATAATCATAAATAATACATCTAGCTACATAGCAGCAATTACAGTGTCATGCATACCAATGGCAAAAAATCTGACTGATTATACTTGTCACGTCTGGCTGTTGTAATGAATGCATGATGAGTGGAGTACTGTCGATAATCAAACGGTCTTTAATAATAAATTCAACAGAAACATGTAGGAGAACTTCAGGAGAAACAAAAAACCATGCTACCATAAATGACACAGGACAAAGAGCTAAGGAGCAATCAGGGTTTATATACAAACTGGGCAATCAAAGTACAAACAGAACAGGTTTGGGGAACTAATTAACTAAAAAACGAATTAGAAACTAATTTTCCCTCTTGCTGTTTTTCCTTTATTCCCAGTCATTATTAGTTTCTATGGTTTCTGATTAGTCACGCACCTGTTTCTGTTTCAGTTAATGATCTCACTCTGTGTATTTAAGCCCTTAGTTCCCTTTGGTTCTGTGTTCAGTCTTGTTTCTGTTTGATGTGGTTGTGTTTTTCCAGAATTACTCTGCTCTCTCCAGCAGGGACGTGCACAGGAATTTTGAGGGGCAGTTGCTCTGACCTAAAAAAAGGGCAACATTAACACACTGACAAAATTATATTCAGAATTAAAAATATTTTTATACCACTTTTTAATGTGTGATTGTGTAAAGGTTTTCACGAGATACCAACCTTTCGCGAACTTGCTTCCAACACGCGTTCTCATGGAGGCGCGGTGTGCACGGAGGGGAGGGGCTGTGCGCGCGCGAGTATGTGAGAGAGACGCGTGATTGAGAGATGCAGGGAAATGAAATGCAGCTGAACGTTTGCTCTATGAAAGACATTGACAAAGACGAAAACTAAGGACATTTAATCTATAATTTTATTTTATTTTAGTTAGTTTTGCCAAACACACATTACAGTTTTGGTTAGTTATCGTTTTTTTGTAATGCCTCGTTTTTATTTTTATTTCAGTTAACGACGATGTTTTTTCCCACCTAGTTTTCATTTTTTTCGTTCGTTTTCGTTAAAGATTATAACCTTACTCACCTTTCCGACAACGTTAAGTCGTCTCACCCGACAATCTCCTTCTAGTGCTCATGCAGGCTCAGCTCAGGTGCCGGTCGCGTGCAGCGCTGCAGCCACATAAACAGAGTTTGCCCTTCCCCTACTGACTATCACTTTCGGACGGGTGCCCGAATATTTTGAAGTGAATGAGGCTTTGCGATTTTTTTTTTTTTTTTAATCTAGGCCTACGTGAAATTCTGCATCCATTGTACGATATTTTTATTTATTTTTTCCCACCTCGGAAGGGCAACGTGAGTCGAGAAGGGCATATGGGCAGTTGCCCGGGCAACCTGAGCAACCCCCCTGTGCACGTCCCTGCTCTCCAGTGTTTCCCTAGTTTAATTGTAAATAAAGGTTTATCTGTTGAGTTCTCCAATCGTCATGTGCCTAGATCCTGTCGTCATGTAGCCTAAATCTTGGAGTTTCGTGCTTACAGCACACATTACAGACACTGATGCACAAGATATTCTATGATTAAAGTATATAGAAAGAATAAACCAGTCTTCTAAACTCCCTGATTTCGCTTAACAAATTTGAACAATTCTGCATGCACAATAAACTATATAGTAAAATTTATTTATATCTCGGCAGAAAGGTTGCAGGTTTTAATAAAATGTTTTTAATAACAGTAGTCATAATAAGCATATTTCCAGTACATGCCTCAAGCTTGCATAGTATTGGCAACTCGCTCATCAGACTCCTCGGTAATCCTCTGCAAACTTCGACAGTTGGTTGAACCGACTCATTTGGTTATTTTTGAGTCAGATGCGCTACTTCGGCTTGCATCATCAACTCAGAACTAAAGTTCGATTCAGTTCGATTAGTGAACCGACTCTACCGGTTACTTCCTGAGAACCGACTCAAAAGAATGATTCATTCAAGAATCGAACAATTCAAAAGCAGAATTATTGTTTCATAATTATGTTATAAAGTTGGTTTAAACTTTTGACCAATAGATGGCGTTGTCACCAAATTTATTTTATTGTTAGAGGCTGTTTACGATGGCATACATAAAATACAATGGGACATAAAATTTCATTTGAAGGTGCCCTAGAATCAAAATTTGAATTTACCTCGGCATAGTTAAATAAAAAGAGTTCAGTACATGGAAAAGACATACAGTGAGTTTCAAACTCCATTGCTTCCTCCTTCTTATGTAAATCTCATTTGTTTAAAAGACTTCCGGAAAACACGCGGATCTCAACATAACACCGACTGTTACATAACAGTCGGGATCATTAATATGTATGACCCCAATATTTGCATATGCCAGCCCATGTTCAAGGCATTAGACAAGGAAAGGCAGTATTAACGTCTGGATCTGTGCACAGACAAGGTAAGCCAGCAAGAACAACAGCGAAAAATGGCAGATGGAGCAATAATAACTGACATGATCCATGATATCATGATATTTTTAGTGATATTTGTAAATTAGACCACCCGACTCCCAAACTTCAAAAAGCTTACGCTACGTACTACGCCTTCCCTATTCAACTTATGGAAAAAGCTTAACTGACGCGACTCCAGTTTACGCTTTCTTCGTAAGTTAAAAGTTTCTGGCGGAAGCTAGATATTTTACTTCAGAACTTGTTAAATATGGATTTTTTTTTTTTTTTTTTTTTTTTACACAAACGCATCGCTTCGCTACAGAAGGACTTCATTAACCCCCCGGAGCCGTGTGGAGTATGTTTATGATGGATGGATGCACTGAGTTTCAAACTCCATTGTTTCCTCCTTCTTATATAAATCTCATTTGTTTAAAAGACCTCTGAAGAACAGGCGAATCTCAACATAACACCAACTGTTACGTAACAGTCGGGATCATTAATATGTACGACCCCAATATTTGCATATGCCAGCCCATGATCAAGGCATTACACAAGGGCAGCCAGTATTAACGTCTGGATCTGTGCACAGCTGAATCATCAGACTAGGTAAGCAAGCACAACAATAGCGAAAAATGGCAGATGGAGCAATAATAACTGACATGATCCATGATATCATGATATTTTTAGTGATATTTGTAAATTGTCTTTCTAAATGTTTCATTAGCATGTTGCTAATGTACTGTTAAATGTGGTTAAAGTTACCATCGTTTCTTACTGTATTCACGGAGACAAGAGCCGTCGTTATTTTCATTTTTAAACGTGCAGTCTGTATAATTCATAAACACAATTCTTTAGAAATCTCTCCAATTTGTAAATGCACTGTAATATAGTCGAGAGCTCGTGTGGCAGGGAGCAGGCGAATTAAAGGGGCGGCACGCTGCCAAAATCAGTGTTTAGTTAATGATGCCCCAAAATTTTTATTAAAAAAAAAATTTATTAAAAAAAAATCTATGGGGTATTTTGAGCTGAAACTTCACAGACACATTCAGGGGACACCTTAGACTTATATTACATCTTGTGAAAAAGCATTCTTGGGCACCTTTAAAGGAGTCATATTTGGTGAAGATTCAATGAGCACTGTAGGAGGAGCTCAAAATGGTGTGAATTTTTAATGAAATTATAAATGGAGGGCATGCAAAATTGTACCATATGTTCTCATTGTACTTTACATAAACCCTGATCTCATGAGAAAAGGTAACTATTTCCCCAATTTTTTTTTTTGTATAAATCCATACAATGTGATGACATTTTTAGAAAAAAGGTGAGTATGAAGGTCCACCCCTAACCCCATCCCGTAGGGAAATTGTATAAAAAATGCACAAGTAAGATTGTAGTAATTCAGCCACCAATTCGCAGAAACGTAAAATAGTTAGTTACAAACTGCCATGAGATTGTTTTGGTATATCGAATGATTCTAACAAGGACCATGAAAATAGATAAGCAAACAAAATTATATGTATTTTTGTTACATTTAACCACTGGGTGGTGCTGGTCCCAAACTTCAAGAACTTTCAGGGCATGATGTTGATGCAAAATAAGTCTTGTACAATACAGAATTTCATGACAAAAATACAAAATGACCACCATAGGAACACTGGCCATCATTTGACTCTGAATACCTCAAAGAAATCTAAAGCGATCACAAAGAGAGTGAAACGAGAGACATGAGACTTGTACAAAATCAGTTCTTTGCTTAAAAATTCAGAAAACCCAATCCTTAACCAATCCTTAACACTTACATGTGCAGTGTGAATGCTGTAACCTGTTAATATGTGCGCCAACATAAAAATATGCTGCTTACGTGAGCTGAATGAAAAAGGCTTTAGACAGACCACATCTGATTGTCTCCATTACGGCTAAAAGATCACCCGACTACTAATCAATCATAGAAATGAGCAGCAGCACGGCAGGTCAGCAGAGATGTGCAGATGCACCCGTAATGAGAAGCGGAAGGACAACAGGGAGCCATTGCTGTTCTTGATGGATGAACATGAGTTAGTTAACAACAAGTGAATCTGAAAGAAGAATGATCCCCTTGAACAACCTAGGAGGAATGACACAATGCCATTGTTTTGCATTTCTCCTTGTTGCACCTGATAACTCTCTGTTCCTGATAGGATGATATTATGCACTTCATCTGAAGTAGTTGTCGATAGTGGTTAGCATGTTCTCAATATGTTCTGTTTGCAGTACTGCAGTATTGCAGTTTCAGCCATGGGATCCCTAAAGAAATTCTTAAAGAGATAGTTTATCCAAAAATGAAAATTATCCCATGATTTACTCACCCTCAAGCCATCCTAGGTGTATATGACTATCTTCTTTCAGACAAACACAATCGGATATATATTTAAAAATATCCTGGCTTTTAAGCTTTATAATGTAGTGAACAGGGGGCGTGTTTTGAAGCCCAAAATAAATGCATCCATCCATCCATCATAAATATAATCCATAAGGCTCCAGAGGGTTAATAAAGGCCTTCTGAAGTGAAACGTTGGGTTTTTGTAAGAAAAATATCCATATTTAAAACTTTATAAAGTAAAATAACTAGCTTCCACCAGACGGTTCCCGGTTCTTGGCACATTTTGAGTCAGACATCAACAATTCAGTGATCTGTTAATTGGAGACTCACTCTGACCAGATCATTGAATCAGTGAGTTGTTAACCCAAGAACAGCTGTAATCGGATCAGTCCAATTTGCTTATAAATCATTCAGTGTGATTTGCAAAGAGGTTCATTAAAAAGAATCACAAAAGAATCTCAATTCTTCAGGTTGAAATGATGAGAAATGGTAAGTTCTTATGAAATTGTCATGATCACAAGTTGGAGTGCCCTAGTTAGGGCACTCCAACTTGTGGACTTAATTTCCCATAAACCACTTCCCGGACTCATTATCCCGTCATTGCATTCAGCTGTTTTGTGTTTGATCATTTGTGTCTGTCTATTTATACCCTGTTTGTTTCTGCTTTTGTGATTGAGGTTTCATTTACGGTCACCGGCTTCTCTGTTTGTTTTTCCCTTGTTTTTGTATGGACTGTTTTGTGGATTTTGACCCTTGCATGTTGGATTACGTTTCTGGATTACCCCATTAAAGCTGCACATGGATCTTACCTTCTTGTCTCTGTGCCATACGTGACAGAAATACAGTGAACCAAAAAGTACAATTTTATGCTTTGGAATATATTGAATTAAAAGTTTCCTAAAACAGATAAAGTACAGTATTTAAGTAAAATCACTTATTGTCCATCACTGTAAATGACAGTCATACCTCAAAGGTGACTTTTGAAACAACTGTATGCTTTTAAAATGTATGTTGCTAACAAGTTTCAAAAGACTACAAGTACCACAAGGAAGTAAGTGTGCTTGCTTGATGAATCAGAGAACCGTTGTAGTCTTTATGAAGCAACTTGTTAGCAATTTACATTTTTAAACCTCCAAAATTCACATTAAAGGGTTAGTTCACCCAAAAATGAAATGTCATTAATGACTCACCCTCATGTCGTTCCAAACCCGTAAGACCTTTGTTCATCTTCGGAACACAGTTTAAGATATTTTAGATTTAGTCCGAGAGCTTTCTGTTTTTTTGTGTTACCCAGATCCTGGGTCAGACGTAACAACCCAGCGTTTGGGTAATTTTTGTGTTACCCATATCCTGGGTCAGACGTAACAACCCAGTGTTTGGGTAGTTTTTGTGTTACCCAGATCCTGGGTCAGACGTAACAACCCAGTGTTTGGGTAGGTTTTGTGTTACACAGATCCTGGGTCAGACGTAACAACCCAGTGTTTGGGTAGATTTTGTGTTACCCAGATCCTGGGTCAGAAGTAACAACCCAGCGTTTGGGTAGTTTTTGTGTTACCCAGATCCTGGGTCAGACGTAATAACCCAGCGTTTGGGTAGTTTTTGTGTTACCCAGATCCTGGGTCAGACGTAATAACCCAGCGTTTGGGTAGTTTTTGTGTTACCCAGATCCTGGGTCAGACGTAACAACCCAGTGTTTGGGTAGATTTTGTGTTACCCAGATCCTGGGTCAGAAGTAACAACCCAGCGTTTGGGTAGTTTTTGTGTTACCCAGATCCTGGGTCAGACGTAATAACCCAGCGTTTGGGTAGTTTTTGTGTTACCCAGATCCTGGGTCAGACGTAATAACCCAGCGTTTGGGTAGTTTTTGTGTTACCCAGATCCTGGGTCAGACGTAACAACCCAGTGTTTGGGTAGATTTTGTGTTACCCAGATCCTGGGTCAGACGTAACAACCCAGTGTTTGGGTAGATTTTGTGTTACCCAGATCCTGGGTCAGATGTAACAACCCCGTGTTTAGGTAGTTTTTGTGTTACCCAGATCCTGGGTCAGACGTAACAACCCAGTGTTTGGGTAGATTTTGTGTTACCCAGATCCTGGGTCAGACGTAACAACCCCGTGTTTAGGTAGTTTTTGAGTAACCCAGATCCTGGGTCAGACGTAATAACCCAACGTTAAACAACCCAAACTGTGTTGTTTTTAACCCAGTGTATGTACAACAAAACGTTAAAAATAGGATCTAAAAATTAATTTGAATTTCTTGAGGTAACCCATGTTGCATTAGCCCTCTGGTTTAACCTACGAATCGAGGTCATGACTGAACAGCTCTATTCACAAATCTGTTTTGAGTTAGCATGTGCCAATTACTCTACCTAGACTTTAAGGTGAAGTGTGGAGGTGCCAACATAATGGCTTACTTATTTTTGTCTCTGCATGTATCTGGTGTAGCAATTACCCTCTTCGCCTCTGCAAACCTAAGACATTTACAGACCTCACTGGACCTTTCATCATTTTCCTGGCTAAGCAGCAAATATGCAAATTCAGCTTGAAGATTTTGATGATGTAGGACTCACAGACAGAAAGGACGCTTGAGAGCCTTCCAGACCACACAATCAGTGGATACTGGCCACAAAGACACTGAAAACAACTTGCATTTTATACCATAAATCATTTTTACAAGAAAAAATAATTTTATAATATGTAAATGTAATTACTGATGATATATAATCATCCTCTGATAAACTGTGAGACTGTCAGTTCTGCACTTACATCTCAGCTACAGGACTTTTTCACTGCATCCTCAATGTCCTTCTCATAGGTTGACTTGTCTTTCCTGAGTTTATAGTTATGGAGCCAGGAGGATCTAAATATAGAATAGAGATTGTTGGTATTTCATGGGTGCAGCTCACCTTGCTCCATCCAGGTCAGTGTGATGGACATGGCCTAAAGGAAATTCTGAGTTGTCTAACTGGAGGACAGACATGAGGAGAGTAAAATATTGAAAAGGAGTCCAACTGTACAGACTCTTGTTACTAAGGGAAATGTTTTCAACCAAAGGAACACCCAAGTCCATCATCCTGAAAGTAATGAAAAGCTGTGCACAACAATCTCCCCAAAAGAATTTCCACACAATTTGACAAGTTTTGCCATTTCACGAGTTGCTGTAAGCCGCGTGAAGCCGAATGGAAACCAGTTAAATAATTTCTAATTTATTCCTCAATGTGCCCTTAAAAGCTCACAGATCTGAAAAGATTCAATTGAAGGAAAAAAGAAACAAGCAGCTTGAAAGCCACCCTCAAACATGAGTAAAAAATAGGACATTGAAAGTCTTTGACATCAGGGATCTATAGAAATCCAAACTCTGTAAGTTCTGCTTCATTCTGTGATGTTAGGCCCAGAGGACACATGTTTTGACATGTTAAATGAATCGGCTAGCATTTCTCAGGCTTTGACTCTACAGAGATACAGTACAGTGTTGCATCAAACAACAGAGCTGATTTGATTTGAAAGTATCAAACAGATGCTCCTAGATCTAAATCATTCATTGTCATATGCTGTACATTACATGGATATGAGTGCAGAATTATTGGCTTTGATTTTTTTAAAGGAATATTCTGGGTTAAACTAAACTAAATGGACAGGATCTGAGGATCATACTGTCATCAAATTATTATTGGTACTTTTTTACTGCTTGCTACAAGTCCCTGTTTTGTCAAAGACTGCATATATTGACTCATGGTATTTGAAATCTCGATAGAAAACCTATTTCTCAAGCTCCCTAGATACTGTTGTTTTAGATCACAACTGACCAGGGCAGATCACTCCCTCTGCTCTAACGGAAAACTTCAGCTCTATAAGATCTCTCAAAACAGATGGTGCTTTCTTTAACTGAATTTCATATCCAAAGAGACATATTTAAACACAGTATAGGAGTCAAGAGACATACGAGGATAACAGCACCACTCTCCCTAAACTCAAGAAACACAGGAAGAAAAACAAACAAAAAACATTGCAAAGAAGAAACAATCACATAAAAAAATTCGGTCCCACTTTATATTAAGTGGCATTAACTACTATGCACTTACATTTAAATTAATCATTTGATACAATGCATTTATTGTGTACATACATGTTTTTACATTGTACTTATATTTTAAAAACACCTGCATGTAATTAAATCTGTAATTACATTTTTAATTACACTGTTGACCCATCCCTTACACCTTACCCCAACCCTCAAACCTAGCCATACCACCAAACCTGTCCCTAACCTTACCCGTATCCCACCTCAAAAGCAGCAAAAGTGTTTTGCAATTCAATATGAACCCAATAAGTACATTGTACTTATTTTTTGATGTAAGTACATAGTAGTTAAGGCCACCTAATATAATATAATGGCCACCCAATATCGTGTGCTCCATTACATAATCCATGTATATTTACTTAGTACCTTTTTGTACTACACTGTAATATGAACAGTAATGTAGTTTAAATTAATCTGCTCATTTTAGGTTTAGGGTGAAGCACAACACTACAGTATTAGTAAAGCAAACAAGTTGTGCAGAATGTAATTAATCAAAATGAGTCCACTGTGTAATTAGTGTTACTGCCGTATTAGTTACTTTGGGATTAGTAAGATTTTTTTTTTATTTTTATTTTTTTAATGTTGATGAATAGACAGTTCAAAAGAACAGCATTTATCTGATATAGAAATCTTTTGTAAAATTATAAATGTCTTTACTGTCACTTTTGATCAATTTAATGCATCCTTGCTGAATAAAAGAAAAAAAAAAAAAAAAATCTTACTGACCCCAAACTTTTGAATGGTAGTGTATAATGTTACAAAAGCTTTCTATTTCAGATAAATGCTGTTCTTTTGAACTTCTTTTGAAATCAAATCTGTACTGGCGTGCTGTCTCTGTGAACAAACACCCGAAATGTGTGCACAGAAGGATGCTTCAGACAGTTCTCTTTTTCAGCACTTAATTCTCTTTGGCACTTGAATGAACAAAACCACAAAATTATGTAAAAAAAATCCTCATAAGCACAGTCTCAAATGAGTTAAAAAGTGTTAAATGAATGTAAAGAGTTGTGAGAAAATAGGATGTGTCAGATCCGCGTCATGTGCGTCAGGTCTTATAGTGACAGCAACCTAATAAATCTACTGCTGTCTGTCATTAATATCAATAAAAGAACAAACGACAAAGATAAAATCACCCACTGCTCTTGACGGAATAATTTTTAATGAGGATTAATCTGTTCAGTTTACAATTTATTCAGTGAAGCAGTGTTTAATAATCTGAATATTTACCTGTTAGACCTACATGGAAATCTTAAAGCACTGTTTACAAGCTCACATGGGTCAAAAATAATGAAAACATTTTTGTGCAACAATGAATACATTTTTTTGCATTTAAGGAAAGCAGGTAAAAATTTGAACCGGCCCGGTGGGGCCGGTAGAAAAAAACTCAGCGTTGAGCCCTGATATATTAAAGTCAAAGCTAAAGCTTCAGCTGAAAACCAAGCAGAGATCCCCCAAATTTCTTACATGTGCCATTTGTGACATTATTTGCTAATGCGATTTGAGAGCTTAATCAGAGAGAAAGAGTATCAGGAATTACAAGCTTAAATTTTGCTTGTATGAATTGAGAAGAAATGGAATATAGCTTATATGTCATATGAATCACTTTTATATTACTTTTATGGTGCTTTTTTGGAGTATAAATCGCAAACCACTTTAGATGTCAACAGAAGCTTAGACTTTCAGCCTAAGATCAAATTTAACGCAGTTAACAGAAGAAAGAAATCAATACTAGGTTGGATCAATGTGAGAGTAAATGATAAAAGTATTAATTTTTGGGTAACTTCTTAAACTTCTGGCTAGGAATATTGTTTAAAGCATAATGTAGGCTAATATGTATGAAGAAGAGGTACAATGTCTGGTCACAAACTGACCATTGCAACAGTACAGGGAGGGCCCTCTGGACTTTACTGCCTCTCCATCACTGCTTTACAGCCCCCAGATGGTGCTAAATATTTTATACGATGTGTTCTACGTTAGAAATGAGTGGCATTATTTATGGAAAGGCCTGCAGAGCTTCATCACGAGGCCACATAATATATGGGGCGACGCTCCAATCTTACCCCTTGCCACTAAGAGAGCAACACTCAGAAAAGAATAAATAATGGAAAGGGTATTATTGGTGTGGCTGGCACTTTAAATTTGCGTTCTGTGGTTCAGATGGACATCCTAATATTTGCTTAGAAAGACTGTTTTAAAGGGATAGTTCACCCTCATGATGTTCCAAACCTGTATGAATTCTTCAATGGAAGACAGAAAACGTCTCGTTTACTTTTGTAACCTCTGTTTCCTGATGAACGAGACGTGGTGTCTATGCCAGTCACTAGGGGTCTACACACCTCTGATACTTTGAGAAAAGGTGAGTGAATTGGTGAGAATTGGTGAGTAGAATTTGTATGTGTCACTCCCCCAGACATACAGGTATAAAAGGAGATGGCGTGCATCCACTTATTCAGGTTTGTGCTCCCGGCACATAGAGACAGAGCTCTACCTAGGGGAAGACGCAAGTTTACAGACTGGGAAACCTTAGCGTGGAAAATACATCATATGGGAACAGGGAATCACTACATATAGAGCACCTAGTTCTAAGTACATGGGCTGACCTGCTTCAAATTCCTCTGCCAAATTCGACTGTTGCAGAGTGCTGAAATGTAATTCACATCTAGGGTTCGCCAGTTCGGGGAACTCACATGGATAAAAAAAGCACATGTTATCACCTCAGCATGTGCTGGGTACACTCTGCCTGTTGCCTGTATAACTTGTTTATACCCAGTAGCACACGGTATGAAACTAGATCAACCCCAAGAGATTGTAAAATCTTGTGAGGGTATTGGGTGTAGCCCAGCCTGCTGCTCTACAGATGTCTGTTAGAATTGTGCTGTTTGCTCGATAAGGCTAGGTTTGCCTCATCCCAAAGCAGAACTTGCAAGTTCACCACTTGGTCCCTAAAAGGAGTAGTGGGACCTTTGGGCACATAGCCCAGCTGGGGTCTAGGCCAGACTGAACTCAAGGCACATGTCCCTGATAGGGAATGCCTGCAGGTCCCCAACTCTCTTGATGAAAGTGAACTCAGTCATGAAGGCCATTTTCAAAGTGAGGGCACTTAGCTCGACTGTCTGCAGAGACTCAAAAAGAGCTCTCTGCAAGCCCAGCAAGACTACAGAGAGGTCCCAAGAGGGAATAAGGTGCGGTCTTGGAGAATTTAACCTCCTGGGACCTCATCAGATAATGATAATCAGGTTGTGCTTCCCTAAGGACTTACCGTTCGCTGTATTGTGATGTGCCACCATGGTGGCCACATACACCTACAAGGTGCATTTCTGTGGGTCTTCCCCTCGGGAAGAACACCAGTTTGCAAGTGTTGTGATGAGCTGCCACTGTCTCTGTTGTGACAAACTGCCACTATGGTGACACATACACCTTCAAGTGGGAGACAGCTATCCTTCCAACTTCTCCTGCAGGAAGGAAAGCACCATCCCGACTGCACATCTCCGTGGGTCTTCCCCTCGGGAAGAACACCAGCTCATGAACAGATGCCACTTCAAAGCATACAGGTCTGTGCACGGGTGCCAAATTGTGCCCTGTCCCTGAGAGAGAAGGTCCTTCCTCAGGGGAATCCACCAGGAAGGGTAGTCACAAGGAGAGTGATCTCCAAGCTTGGAGATCACTCTCCTTGTGACTGCCCTTCCTTGGCACTAGAGCCAAGTCTGGATTGGCCAGTATGGCGCAACCATCAAGACCTGTTCTCTGTCCTCCCAGACTTTGCACAAGGTCTCTGCAATCAGGCAGAAACGCATACTTGCGAAGGTCCCGGGGCCTTTTTTGTGATGTGTTATTCTTGGGAAAGAGCACCCACCTCCTGGGAAGAACAGCTCCTGCCATCTCTGGGTCATTCTTTTCAAGGATGCTTTGAAGCCTTCTTCAGGTTCTTGGTGCTCACCTGACGAATGGGCGAGCTCAACGCTGCTGCTGGGCTGTAGGCTTGGCCTGCGGTGGAGCAGGTATGGCTACCACAGGTGGACTGCCTCGGTGATGAGCAGACATGGTGCGGGGCTTTGTGGCCTGTAGGTGGCAGAGGAATCCTGCTGAGGCAAGATGTTCTTAAAGGCCTCCGTTTGCTTTTTTACTGCCAAGAACTGCTGGGCAAAGTCCTCAAAAGTGTCGCCCACCCTGTGAGATTGGGACGTTGAGAAAGCGAACACTTTTGGCATCTTAGTAAGGTTAAGCCAGAGACAGCCACTCCTGGACCACCATAGTGAGCATCGCCTGGCCAAGAGCTTGCGCATCAATCCCAGGTCAGAACTACTCTCATGCAGATCTTTTAGTGCCTTGGCCTGATGGACCACCGTCAAGGGAAATGAGGGTGAAAGAGCATGTGAAGCTGAACCGGGCAGTAAAAATTACTCTCCACAACTTCATCAGCTCTTCATGCCCTACCAGGAAGAATGGCACTGGGTCCAGGCGTAGCTTTGAGTTGCACTACAAGCCCAGATACTGAACATATGGCTGCAAATGCTCTGGACAGGGCAGATAATTCCACTCCGGTCTGATGCTCTCTGCGGCCCGGGCAAGCATGGCTGCCAACTCGGTGTCGAACTCGGGCTGAGCTACAGCACCCATAGGTCAGTCCAGCCGAGTCTTCAGCATCGGAAGGCATCTGACGTTGCATCCAAAACCACAGCAATGCTGTAGTTCTTCGCACATATCTGACATTGCTCTTTCTCTAATGAAAGTGCCAAGCATAGCTAAGGTAGATGTCAAGACTTTCAGTGAATAATGACTTAAATTTCAGTCTGTTCTTCACACAAAGCTATCGTATGGCTTCAGAAGACTTGAAATATTGCAGAGGTTGATGGTCCACTTTTAAGACTTGCCATTCCAGATCCAAAGCACCCTTGTCATTCTTATGTATTACTGCCCATGGCTGTGAGCTACAGCCCAACTCTAATGTGGTGACTGAAACACATACTTTAACAAACAGTAGTGATGTAGGACTCACCTGCTGCGAAACTGCATGTCTAGGTTCAGATCGGACCCTCAAATTCAGAGCAGTTCAGACATGTTTGGCTATAACGCTGTCACTATAAATAACTCTCTATGGATCCCACAGCTGCCCCCAAAACTCACCATCCATCATCACCAACATTACACTAACTCCTGTTTATTGTAGCAGCTCAGTTGATGATAAGACCCGAGACTAGAGGTTCAAGGTTTATCGAATATAAATTACACTTTAATCTTTTGTAATCATCAGGGACTGAGCTTATTAAATCCTTTAAGTAAACAGGGTTTAGAATGAAAAAAAAAAAACTTTCAGCAGTATATTGTACTAAATATATATTTTCTGTATGAAACATCTTCTATTTATCTTTATATCCCCCCACACACACACTTTTCTGGCAAGTACACATATCACACTGACTTTTTCAGGAGAATTAATTTCAACAAGGTCAAGGAGGGGACAAACTAAAAGATCATAACATGAAAGTCCTCCAAAGCACACAAAAGCAGCAGTGCAGTTCTACACAGCTATTAATCAAGTGTGGATCAACGGTTGTTTATTGCAGAACCTCCACCATTAAAGTGACTCTGGGAGGAAATCATTGGTTTATTCTACCAGATTAAAGACCAACCATGCTTCTCCTGACACCTGTCCTTAGCACTTTTGATCGTGTTTTACTTTATAATATGCTGATCATATTTCAGATGATTGATTCTAAATGTAGATTTAGAACTGCATTTTCGCAAATGCTATTTTGCTCATATACAACAGTACAATAAACAATAAGTTAACTCAATTTTGCCACTGTGTTTGCTCCTCCTGCAAAACTAGTTACAAAAAAGCCATAGCTAAAAGTTTATGCCTCTGAGCAACACACAGGACGTGTTTCGTTGTTTTTAAACAAATCAGTTGATGATTCAATGACTCCCTGCTTCTGAAGGCTGAAAAATGCACTGTGCGCAGGCAGCATACAGAGGTAGGAACATCCAAATCCAATGCTTGTGTCACATCCTGCCTACTGAAATAACAATCTGTTTGATTTTTGAATGTAGCATAGATGTATCCTTCTCTACCTCACTTTTGCGAGGTACCTGCAAAGTCAAGGCCTGATAGGGTAGTGAGGCAAAAAAATAAATAAATAAATAAATAAATAAATAAATAAATAAATAAATAAATCAGCTGCCCAAGGTTTTGGATGCAGGCATCGTTTTTGAATTAGTCAATGATGACAGTCATCTGTTGCAACCTACTGGCATATCAATGTAACCTTCAGAAGGACCGGCAGCATTTACATCCAAACTAATAATGTGCAATAAATATGCAAAAATACAATGGAAGGTATTTTTGATTCAGAATACTTTTCAATGCCAAGCACATTGCAGTGGTGCATATTTTTATGTATATCTTAGGCATGGTGTAAGATTTGGTTGGTGGTGGAGGAGAATAATTTTTTGTACATAAGAAACACATAAGTAGTAAAGCTTTTCCGGCATATTTTAAAATATGTCAACAAGGTAAATACGCTATTGCCTTTGGTAAAAAGCTTGTGTTGGCTTTTTCCACTTTTCTGTTTATTCTGAAAGCATCTACAGATGTTTTATTCAGAATATAAGTAACACAAATGTAAATGAATATTTGAGTAGCCTTAGAGTACAGGCTGAATTCACTCGGATTGATGAAAATGGGCTCATGTAAACATATTCACTGAAAAATCCCCACCACTAATGCACAGACTGACAGTCTGTCTCCAACAAACACGAGTAATACAAACAGTGTTGTTGGTCTGTGTCAGGACAAATCAGCCAATCAAATTTGAGGACTGGAATTAACGGCTGAATATGATATGATACATTAAGACAGAAGAATAATATTAAAGGGATAGTTCACCCAAAAATGAAAATTTGATGTTTATCTGCTTACCTCCAGGGCATCCAAGATGTAGGTGACTTTGTTTCTTCAGTAGAACACAAATGATGATTTTTAACTCCAACCGTTGCGGTCTGTCAGCCGTATAATGTGGGTCAATGGGAACTTCTTTTATTAGAGTAAATAAAACTTGCTTAGACAAATCCATATTAAACCCTGCGGCTCATGACAACACATTGATGTCCTAAGACACGAAAAGATCGGTTTGTGTGAGAAACCGAACAGTATTTATATCTTTTTTTACCTCTAAAACAATACTATGTCCAACTGCGTTCAGCATTCGCTTAGTGAGGTCTGATCGCGCTCTGACAGCGAAAGTGATGTCTAGCACTCATTGAAGTATAAGCATGAGACATCACTGCTGCTGTCAGAGCGTGATCAGACCTCACTAAGCGAATGCTGAACGCAGTTGGACATAGTGGTGTTTTAGAGGTAAAAAAAGATATAAATACTGTTTGGTTTCTCACACAAACCGATCGTTTCGTGTCTTAGAACATCAATGTGTCGTCACGAGCCGCAGAGTTTAATTTGGATTTGTCTGTGCATGTTTTTTTTACTCTTACAGATTGTGTTCCCATTGACATGCATTATATGACTGACAGACGGCAACGGTTGGAGTTAAAAATCATCATTTGTGTTGAAGAAACAAAGTCACCTACATCTTGGATGCCCTGGGGGTAAGCAGATAAACATTAAATTTTCATTTTTGGGTGAACTATCCCTTTAATACAAAGAAAATTCATTAAAATGTCACATTTTTAAGTGTAAAATTATACAATTTATTTCAGTAATGAATAAAAAATAGTTTAATATTCATATACGACAATTTAGCTTTTTCGTAAATAGTTCTATGTTTCATGTTTATTGTTTATATTTTGCTTAAAAGCATTTGGCAGGTTCCATTGTGACAAATAGCATCTATTTCTATGGGAAATAACAAATAACTTTTTTTATAGGCTTTAAAATATGTGCCAATACATAAACAACAACACAGTACTGTAACAACTAGCCACAGTCTCCCCTGCAAATCAAACTGCAACATAATCAAGAGAGGATAAACACAGTATTAATGCCAATCATTCTTATAAGCCTTGTGAAGCCACAGTGATCCAGTCACAGTCCAGCTGTTCATAAGAAGCCTTGGTGTTGAAAACAGCCTCTGAGTGTGTTTGTGTACAACTTTGCGCATACTCACATGTTTGTGCACACCCTAGAGAGGAACAGACACACGCACTTCAAGCATCACTCATTCTTGCACACTTGAGAGGGATAGCGCATAAGACATGCTGTCTTCTGAAACGCCAGTCTTCACTCATCTCCACAGCTACCTACCTGCTGTGCATTGTCCCTGCTGAAAGCAAAAAGCAGGACAGTCACTGTGGGAAAGCTCTGAAGCCTGCAGTGATCATAAGCTGCTAAAACAGGTTTTTCTCCCACCGGACACCGCTGTATGATCAGTGATTTTTCAGCCCATTTCTGATAATTACAGAGCTACGCTCTCACACATCCACTAGTCTTTGATGTCTCTAAGGGACGGGCTACCCGCGAAAAATACTTATTGCGGCCTCTCCTTGGTGCTCATGCTGAATACAAGAGCTGTTTGTTCCCTCCAGCAGTAAAAGCCTGTCACTGGGAATGAAAGACAATAGAGGGGCAGTCAGGACTAATGTATATACAGCATACGTGTGAGGGGAGCTAAGAGGCCATATGCTCTTGACACACAGACCCATTAGACGCAAATACACAGTGACACGGTTCCACTCGCTGCAGGCAGCTGTGCTGGAAATAAAGTTCATTTTCAGGTGCAGAATCCTGTGATACGCAGCATATGCCACTTGTTCTGATGGTGACAGGGCAACTGCAGCCGGGCGGCCAATCACTTGTGTTCTTCATGCCATGTGCTGCAAGCCCAAGGGCTCACAAGCTCCGAGGGGAAAACAAATTCTATTATCCATGCTCAGTCTGTCTCTTACTCTCTCGAATACCCCTCTGTCTTTCAAAACTGCAGGTCTCCGTAATGAAAATGGTGGATGGCCACTTATCACCTTCAGGAGACAGGATCTGAAGGTAAACCACACACAATGTAATACACAGTGGCCTTTAGAGTTATAGGCAAAGATGTCAGAAGAAGGCAATAAAACTGTCAGCTTGATGTTAAGCTGAACGTATAAGTGTAATCTTACCTCTCAGTGTGTTAAAGACCCCCTGAAATATTTTCCAGATCTCATGGAAATATGAGGTACCGATTACATATGAATTTGTACTATGTGATTTGTACGAAAACGTACAATTTTTAGAAAAAAGAAAGCATGAAAGTCCACCCCTAAACCTAACCACCAGTAGAGTAAGCAGATCATGCCAAAACGTGTAAATGAGATTGTATGAGTTTATAAGAATTAGCCACCAATTCACCAAAACGTAAAATTGTTACGAAATGCCATGAGTTTGGCTTAATTAAAACTGTGGAAAGCAGGGTGAGGCCGAAAGCCGTGGGAACGGAGCAAGACCAGTGGCTCGGATGGAGCAAACTTTAACGTTAACGTTGTTTTACAAACTTTAACGTTACATCAGTCATTCATGTTAGTGCTCGGCTAATTTATGCACTGTTATTGATACTGTTAATGATACAGTTCCCACATGTGCACAGCAATAAACTAGAAATATGCACATCAGTTTGTTGATGGACATTACAATTACATTACAATTACAATTGGACGTCCAAACTGAGTAGCGTATCAAGAAATGTCCTGCTCAAGTCGTTCTTGCGATGGAGGTTCCGGTTGAATAACTAGTTCTTCCGATGTTTCAACATCGGATTTGCGTTTAGATTGATATGGTAAAATCGACGCCATCGTTACTGACTTTACAGTGTGTGCAATCGTTATGGTAATGTCCGTTTGTTTCCACACACGGTGCAAGTGGTAGACCCATTACAACAGATTGTGCTGTCTGGACAATCAAAGCAGAGCAGGCTCACGGAAAGAAGGAATTTAAAAAGACTAACGCATCGGATGAGTCGTGTGAGAATCATTGGAAAATGTGGTGATGTGCAATGTATATTATAAGAAAATTAAAGGTTTTTTTGACCTTTGATGTGTGTAAACCTATTATAGGAGACCTCCAAAACAAAATTAAGAACCTTTAAAAGAGTATAATAGGGGCACTTTAAGACAAAGTCTGCCCCCGTGCCATATTTATATAGTCCCCACTGACACTCCTAAAGATCCTATTTAAAAAAAAAATCACACAATCTCATTTCAGAATTCATGGTCCATGGAATTATAAATATGAACTGACATGCAGGGCAAATGCCATTAGTCATTCCATCAGCATAGAGAAGATGAGAGATAACACAAATGATATGAGACAAAAGCTTGCTAATCTTATGTTTGGTATAGTTAATATGGCTGTTCATGGTTAAATCAAATCCAAATGGAGTGTGTGTTGAAGACACTTCATTACTTCTCTGAGAGAATTTATCAATTGTCAAATGCTGAGGATTTACTGACATTTCACCTTCATGAAAACACTGTCTGCTGTCACAAATCACTTCACACTTGGAAGCAATGTTTGAGAGGCTTTCTCCAAGATGCATACATTTGCAAAAACTTAGTATCTCCAAATCTCTAGAACTGCAATTAGATCCTTTCACACAAACTATCTGGAAGACTTGCAAAACCATGAATATGATCAACTGGTATTCACTAAACATCTCTAGAACTTTGACCAGAACTTGATTCTGCTGAGAGATTAGATAAAATAGAAAGACTGTGAAACATAACATTGGATCTGTGGTGCCATCATAGACTGCATCAAATACCAGGAGATTTTAGGCCACACTCCATCTTGTTCTGGATTGATTGCACTGATCGAAAGCAGATCTCCAAATCCAGACAAAAAATGTTTTTGCTGTGGCCATCCAGGTCTCCTGACCTAAACTAAAACCTCTGGGGCGACAACCTGAAGATCCCCAAAGGATTAGCAAAGATTTGTTTGTAGAAATGGACTCTCATTGTGCTGTATTATATCATCTCAACCAGAACTATGTAGGAAGAGATGAATGATTTTATCTCAGTATAGAAAGGGTGCACTAAATGAGTAATTGTACTTGGTTAATATGTATATTTCTTAAGTGCCATTGAACACTTTTTATTTCTTATTTCTTTTAGACCTTCAAAGTTTATATTTCACTGGTTTTCACAATGCAAATCTATCCTTGACTAAACAAACTCCTGCATTCTAGAATTGTTCTTTTTTTTTAAATAAAGACTGCTGCATTTAGATCTTAAATCTCTCCTTAGGTTGAAACAACCTGTGACACTATGTAGGGTTACAGGGATGCTGAAGTCTATCACATACAAGGCTAACACACATATTAATTTATGGGAATGTCCTGCATGACTCTGGGGAAACTGGAGGGGAAACCCATGCCAACATGAAGAACAACATGCAGATCCACACAGAAAGATCTCCCCAATTGCTGCTCAAAACTAGCTCGATCATGTTCCGGGGGGTAAAATCCCTGTTTTTGGCGGGGTTTCCCTTGTAAAATTCGCATTCCAGGGGCTAAATATCATGATATTTGGGGTTGCTTTAACCCTGCGGACATGAAAAACAACCCACAGCAGCAGTGTTAAAGAAGCCCACTTCCGCGGGAAAACCGCTGACTTGGCAACACTGGAAAGGACTCAAACCAGGTTTGAAATGCATTTCAATTTAGGATACAATTTGCCAGAACTATAGTCAATAATTTTGTGACTTGAAACATTATAATATAACTATCATTAATAAACTTGACTTGAGTGTGATCAAGGTTGGTAATAAGTCTTTAAGCAACTGTATTCAATAGTTAAGCAAGGGTTAGGTTATTTTTTGACTCTGCAATTTTATTAGCACTAGATTTGCAGTTATGTTTGTTTTCATCTGTACTCATGTGCAATAATTTTGATACATGTAACTTTATTTCGATAGACATTCTACTAACTATATGTAACTTTGCAACTACATGCCAGCTAACACTCATTAATTTGCAAGTACATGTCAACTCATTGGAGAATTAGTAGATGGTTAAGTTAGGGTTCAGGTATAGAATAAGTTGACATGTAGTTGCAAAGTTACTTATAGTCAGTAGAATGTCTATTGGGAGCATCAAAATAAAGTGTAAGCAGATACTATTACTGTAATGAGAGTTAGTTGACATGTAGGTGTAAAGTTACTTACAGTAAAATGTCTAAAGTGGACTATAGAAATAAAGAGTTACCCTTGTATCTGAGATAATTAGCATTTACATAATATGCATACTTTCACAAAATCACTTTAGCAATTTAGCAATTTCAATATAATGAAATATAACATCCCAGTACAAAATTAATTTAACAAATGAATCCATTATTTAATTTAAAAAGATATTTTTACATCATCTGCTTGTCATCTGATCAAACTTTAGTTTGACGATAAAAGACATTCCCTGCGTAATTGCTGTGTGTCTTGTATAATTAACAACCTTCATGGCACGAATAATGAAAACACTGACAGCAGGAGAAGACGGTGACAAGGTTTTCTTCAAACCCGCTGAGCCAGTGTTCAAATGTCATATTTGTGTAGTTTTGAAAGCAGAAAGACGATGTGACAATGTAGATTTCAAGCTGAGCTGAAAACGTCCAATCGGACAACCTCACTTTCCAGCCACCGGCCTTGCAGCAATCTCCAGTCTAAAGGAATGATGTGAAATTCATCTCTTTCCAAGTAAGTCCTGGAAACAAGTGTGCTGTTCCTTTTGTTCTCCTCATGCTAACCCTTACAATATATGCAGCTCAGCACGGCTCTTTTTCTGTTTGATTATTCAGCTCAACATGTCATGGCATTGAGAGGAGGATATGGTGCTGAGAGACTGATGTGTGATGTGAAGAACCAGCGTCAAGCCACATCTGACGGACATAAATATCTCATATCGAGTCCTTTAATGACAATACAAGTTTGCAGCAAAACTAAACTCAATAATAACTAAGAATTCATTACATGAGACCAAGGGTTCGGTTCATTACTACAAGATACTGCAGTCGCTATGTGGCCCTTCAGCAAGATATATTAACATTTCTGACCTCAGTCCATTAAAACAGCTGCGTCATTGGGAGTATGATGACCATGTTATGTTGGAATGATGCTGTATGGAGCCAGGTAAAGATGATATAATTACAGTTGAATTAAGTAATTGTTGGGAGGAATATTTAATGTCATTACAGGTTGGTAAAAGACCCATTTGTAGTCTGAGTTATGATTTACTATCAGCATGGATTTATTAAATGGCATGAAAGCTCTGGTTTCAGAAACAAAATTACATTGATTTTAAAAATGACAGCCTCATTACAGCTTATGTAACAGACGTAGGCTAGTAAGAGCGCCCGACTCCCATGCAGGCGGACCTGGGTTCGAGTCCTGCTTAGAGCGGGCGGTTCGAACCGGAGGGGCTACAGTGGTGAGGTACAGCGAGGTTTAGGAGGGTGAGTCTAACAGACGTAGGCTAGTAAGAGCTGTGTGTGTAAACCTCACTCCCCTGAACTCTAGAGATTGTGGTCTTTAGCCTCCTTGTTAGACCACCTGACTCCCAAACTTCAAAAAGCTTACGCTACGTACTACGCCTTCCCTATTCAACTTATGGAAAAAGCTTAACTGACGCGACGCCAGTTTACACTTTCTTCGTAAGTTAAATATGGAAGGCGGTCTGGCGGAAGCTAGATATTTTACTTCAGAACTTGTTAAATATGGTTTTTTTTTTTTTTTTTTACACAAACGCATCGCTTCGCTACAGAAGGACTTCATTAACCCCCCGGAGCCGTGTGGAGTATGTTTATGATGGATGGATGCATTTTTTTCACCTCATACTCGTTGGTATCATTTACTGCTTTTATAAAGCTTGGATGCGTTGGGATATTTATTAAAGGTGCCCTAGATTCAAAAATTGAATTTACCTTGGCATAGTTGAATAACAAGAGTTCAGTACAAGGAAAAGGCATACACTGAGTTTCAAACTCCATTGTTTCCTCCTTCTTATATAAATCTCATTTGTTTAAAAGACCTCTGAAGAACAGGCGAATCTCAATATAACACCAACTGTTACGTAACAGTCGGGATCATTAATATGTACGCCCCCAATATTTGCATATGCCAGCCCATGTTCAAGGCATTAGACAAGGAAAGGCAGTATTAACGTCTGGATCTGTGCACAGCTGAATCATCAGACTAGGTAAGCAAGCAAGAACAACAGCGAAAAATGTCAGATGGAGCAATAATAACTGACATGATCCATGATATCATGATATTTTTAGTGATATTTGTAAATTGTCTTTCTAAATGTTTCGTTAGCATGTTGCTAATGTACTGTTAAATGTGGTTAAAGTTACCATCGTTTCTTACTGTATTCACGGAGACAAGAGCTGTCGCTATTTTCATTTTTAAACACTTGCAGTCTGTATAATTCATAAACACAACTTCATTCTTTATAAATCTCTCCAACAGTGTGTAATGTTAGCTTTAGCCACAGAGTACTATCAAACTCGTTCAGAATCAAATATAAACACCCAAATAAATACTATATACACATGACCCGAGGCATGCATGCAGCATACATGATGAACATCTTGTAAAGATCCATTTGAGGGTTATATTAGCTGTGTGAACTTTGTAAATGCACTGTATTATAGAGTCGCGAGCTCGATGGGCAGGGAACATGAGATTTAAAGGGCCAGCAGCCCCTGAATTGGTGCATAGTTAATGATGCCCCAAAATAGGCAGTTAAAAAAATTAATTTAAAAAAATCTATGGGCTATTTTGAGCTGAAACTTCACAGACACATTCAGGGGACACCTTAGACTTATATTACATCTTGTAAAAAAACATTGGATGGCACCTTTAATATATCTCCGATTGTGTTCATCAGGAAGAAGAAAGTCATATACATCTAGGATGGCTTGAGGGTGAGCAAAGCTTGCTGTAATTTTCATTTAAAAGTAAACTAATCCTTTAATAGCACTTTTTGGGCATGAAAACGTGAAATAATCAGTACATATAACTTTTGGATGCACAGACATTTTCTGTATAAGCGTTGGAGACTGCCACACCATTTATTTTATTTTTTATGTCAATTATATAATAAAATGCAATCCATTTAAAATTAGACCATCCTTGGAAAGCACATTAAAGTGAAACAAACTGTGTTTGCTCACTTTACATCTCAGTCAGACGGTCTGCCCCCTGTCTAACTTGGTAGTTTTCGGCCAGAATACGTTACTATCTGGACCAGACTGTGTGCTGTTAATCAAACAGTCTGTGATTACAGATGTTCAGGTGCTGAATAAACAGTCCCTCTGGCACAGGCTTTGACAGCTTTTCTGTTCAGCACACAAGAGCTCAAGGACACTGACTCTCTCAGGTAATCATTGTCTCCTCTGACCCTCCTCTTGCTGTGTGGCATATTTTACATGCCAGAATACCTCAGTCTCCTTAGAGGTCAACTGTCCAATTACAGTCAGAGATTCACCTTAACCCCACAGACTGCCTCCATCCTTCATTCACACACAGCAAATTCATTGAGCTTCTCTTAATTAAAACTGTAAGTTAGTGCAGCAATAAAAATTGCACACGTCTGAAGGCAGATTATCTCTCTTTATCTGGTCTGATTGAGTTTATATCGTCTCTGCAGTGTATGCCAGTGTTTCTATAATTAACTCCATAACTATAAGGATCTAATCTATAGGACAAATGGCTAGTGGTTTTAAAAACCAGTTGTGCCTGAATGGTGACTTGTATTACACAGTCAAACATTTGATTAGAAAATATCAGCTGCAAAATACTAATTAGTTAAGAAAAATATCTGCTGTCATCCTCAAATTTGCATACTGTATATACAGTGGAGTCCAAATATCCGAGATTGCACATAATAATGTTTCTATTTTGCATTCCTTTCTAATTTAATAGAAAGGAAGTATAACACAGGAAGTATAGCACTACATCCAAGGATGCCCTGACAGCGCCAAATCTGCTGCATCTCTAATTCTCCCTGCCATCTTCCAGCCGGCAAACTCCTTCCATTGCCCATTCCTCGTCATCCCTGGGGGTGGATTTCATCAATGGCCCTGTTTCCACCTGGTATTAAGATGTGTTTTGGTCGATCGGATCACAAGCGGACGAGGCTAAATACAGGTATAAACGGGGTGTAAAACATTTTTAGCTTGTTCACTTTTGACCACTTCCAGAGGTAGTTGAAAACGCATTCAACTGGATTGCTTTCGTAGTGTAAACGCTCATGTGGTTAAATGTGCGCCTACTGACATAATGCGTAAACATTATGGGAAGTGCACTAAACCAGACGGGATTTTTGATTTAAAGATAAAAAATGTACCAAGTACAATGTTCTCTCACCATAACATACACTCACAGCATTCAGCATGTTTTTTTTTTTACTTTCAGAACAGAAACTAAAGCTGCTCATCTACAGTCGCTTTCATATGTAGATTGTGCAAGCTTATTTCGTCCATGAGATCGAATGATCCCATACATTTACCCGCCCATATGTAGCCCCTCTAGTTCGCACCTGCCCGCTCCAAGCGGGACGCGAACCCAGGCCCGTCTGCATGGGAGGTGGGTGCTCTATCAAGGAGGCTAAAGGCTACAACCTCTAACGTCAGTTGCTAGAGCACCTCTTGGGTTCAGGGGAGTGAGGTTTACATGCACAGCTTACTAGACTACATCTGTTACACTCACCCCCCTAAACCTCACTCCCATCCGGGTCACGGCACCAATGTAGCCCCTCTAGTTCCCCTCTACCCAGGTCCTACGCGCCCTGCTCTGTGTGGGCCTCGAACCTGGGTTGTCTCCGTTAAACTACTAGCTGGCCTCCGTTACACTCATTCCCCCTAAACCTCACTCTCATCCGGGTCACGGCACCAATGTAGCCCTTCTAGTTCGCACCTACCCGCTGCAAGCGGGACGCGAACCCTGGTCCGTCCACATGGGAGATAGGTGCTCTAACAAGGAGGCTAAAGACCGCAGTCTCTAGCATCAGTCACTAGAGCTCCTTTTCGAGGGAGTGAGGTTTACCTGCACAGCTCTTACTAGCCTGCGTCTGTTACACATAGATGCTCCCCTCAAAGAAATCAGGACAGAAGTGGTTGAAAGCGGACAAAAGATACGGATTAAAACACCAGGTATACTACTAGCTGGCCTCCGTTAAGCCGAGTTTAGACTGCACGATTTTAGCCCCGATTTTGGCTCGGCGACAGGTTTTGAGAAATCGCCGACAAATGCCCGAAATCACAGGCAAATCGGTGCTCGTTCACGCGAGTGACAATCACACAGTGTGAATGAGCAAAGACGTGATCTGAGAGAATCGCCGACGAGTCGCCGACACCCGTGAGATATTTGGCATGCCAAATATCTGGACCTGTCTGCGATTCAAAATCCTGCTGTGTGAAAAGTGTTCTGACAGAAAACTACATCGGCGATGACTGACAGCCAATGAGAGAGCAAGATACAGAGCAGTGGGGAGTTCGGAGAGGAGTTATAGACCACAATATCAGCAAGCATGGCTTTGTACACATAAACATTACAATTCTATCAAACAGAAACAAAGCACAAACATTTGCTTGACCATCCGCAACAGCAGCACATTGAAAAGTTATGTATTTAGCTCCAACTGTCATTGCAGAACACACAATCCTTGTTCCTCGCATCTCCCCAAACATTTCCCCTTCCATATTCTTCTTTTCTTTGTATTGTTTTCGCTGCAAATCAGCGCACAGGCAATTCGTATTTCAAGCTTCATGCGGCCTACTATTTTTAATAATAATCCCACCGTGTGTCTCAATCAGCTCCCTAGTTCAGTAGTCAGGGCTCTGATCAGGGTATCAGCCACATTCACTTACATTATGTACTGATTCACTACCTAGGGAGCTAGGGAGCTGATTGAGACGCAGGGCCAGTCTCATGTGAGAACTCCGGTCTTGAACGCGTGATGTCGCGTTGTTTCCTTGTCATGTCTCGCGTGTGTTTGGTTGTGAAACGTAGTTTGTGTGCCAGACAGAGTTGTCGGCGATTCTTCCTATTGTAAAGTCATGCAGTGTGAAACCTTCTGTCGCCAATCCATCGTGCAGTTTGAACACAGCAGCGACTGAATGCTGGCCAAGATAGTCATGCAGTGTGAAAAGAACAGTGACCCGACTACTTTGAAAATTGTGCAGTCTGAACTCGGCATTACACTCACCCCCCTCCGGGTCACGGCACCAATGTAGCCCCTCTAGTTCCCCTCTACCCAGGTCCTACTCGCCCCGCTCTGCATGGGCCTCGAACCTGGGTCTCCGGCGTGAGAGCTGGACGCTCTATCAAGGAGGCTAAAGGCTACAACCTCTAACATCACTCCCTAGAGCATCTCTTGAGATCAGAGGAGTGAGGTTTACTTGCACAGTAACTACTAGCTGGCCTCCGTTATACTCACCCCCCTAAACCTGCAAGCGGGACGCGAACCCAGGTCCGTCCGCATGGGAGGTGGGCACTCTAACAAGGAGGCTAAAGACCGCAGTCTCTAGCGTCAGTCACTAGAGCTCCTCTTCAGGGGAGTGAGGTTTACCCGCACAGCTCTTACTAGCCTATGTCTGTTACACAAAGACCCTCCCCTCAAAGAAATCAAGACAGAAGTGGTTGAAAGTGGACAAAAGAGACGGATTAAAACACCAGGTATAAATGGGAATGTCTCCCTCGTCCACTCGTCCACCCAATCAACCAAAACACATCTTAATACCAGGTGGAAACAGGGCCAATGATCTCCTGGCATCAGACTCCTACACTTGTATCCTGGTCATGGTCGACTGTTTCTCCAAGGCCTGACATCTGGTGTCGATGAAGGGCCTCCCCACTCCTCCTGAGATAGAGGAAGAGCATCTCCATGGTCAGGTGAGCCATCTGAGCTTCCACTGGTTTCAAGAGAGTGAAAGGGTCTGGACACTCAGCTCATATCTACCTCCAAAGGGCAGTCTGGTGTCAATAAAGTCAGGTCGGTGTCAAAAGAGTAGATGCATCCACCTACCATCCTGGACAGAAGGTCTGGCTTTCTAGCTTAAAGGTTAGAGAGTCAGACTGGTAACCCGAAGGTTGCGGGTTCGAGTCTCTATACTGGCAGGAAATGACTGAGGTGTCTCTGAGCAAGGGCAAATGGCTGCCCACTTCTCTGGGTGTGTGTGTGTGTGTGTGTGTGTTGACTACTTACTACTCCTAAAATTCTAAGTATTGGTTTCCATACTTGGCCTTTACATGTTACTATACTATAATACATTCCATTCCATGTCCTACTGACTAGTCGACTACATTTGTGCAAAACTAACTGACTGGTAAAAATGTGTAATCCTTATTGCATACTGAGTGCTGGCTCACTACAAGCACTGCTCTTCATTATTATTCATGATCAATATGCAAAAACATCTGAAGTAGATGAGCTCCAGGCCCCATGGTGCTACAGCTACTTTTCATCACAAGATGAATTCATGCATATCAAACCCAGAACATGTTGTACTGCCATCATACATGAAGCCCAGCAAGCTCATTCATGATACTGCCTCTGTTGGGACGATCCCTACATGCTGTTTAAGGGCAGCAAAAGTAAATGGAAGGGAAGTAAGAAGTGAAAGAGAAAAAAGACACAATGCTGCATAACTTAAACCTCCTGAAGGGAAAGAAAGAGAGAGGCAGACACAAGCAATTTAATTTCACTGAACAATATATCGACTTTGAATCACAGTGGGGAAGCTGGCAGACCACTGAGAATGCAATCTTTCACTATAGAGACCTGATGCTGTTTACAGAGAGATGATATGCATACGAGTGAAGAGACGTTAATGAGAGAGAAACTAGCTGAAATAAGTCAAAGAGATGAAGATAACTGAATGAACTGTTTATCAAACATTTATTTTTTTGTCTGGTGGAATATGATCCTTTGTGCTAAACCTTGAAACCAAACCAAAGTCATGCTGAGCTTTGACTAGACTAGAATCCTGCCAGCCAGGTTTTCTTGGAAATATACAAACATTTGTTGTATTTTTTGACATTCTATCTCTGCCGATTGATTCTGACAGTGCAAACATACTGCTGCTACTGAAAACCCCAACAAAATGAATTTCGCAGCGCAGTATGATAGCTTCAATGTATTCATTCAGTTTGAAACATATTGGCTCATGACCTCCTTAAGGCAAACTCTGAAACGCTCTAAACTGGCTGCTTGCCCATCCCACCCACCACATTTTAAGAATAAAGCATCTGACAAATTTGTGTTGGGTGGGATGGGTGATGCCAGCAGGTGCAAAACAGTCTGGCACTACGGTAATAGACAACGCACCAATGAATACAAAAATTTTGGAATTTTTTTTTGCAAAACATACCCATACATACAATTCACAGCAGTTTCCAGCTGAAATGAAGGCTGGTGGGAGTAAAACACCAACAATTTTATTATTTTCACAGAAATTATGATTGTGTTTTATAGTGGTTGTACCGAATGACCTGATGTTTCGGGACATGCGTATGATCAAGTGAAAACATGAATTTTTCAAATAGTTAAGAGAGAGTTAGTTACTTTGCTTCATGACCATGTGGTCCTTTGCAGGTGTCTAAATGATGTCACATCCTGTCACATGATATGGACTGCATGACTTGATCCAAAATGGTCCCTTTATATTGGTTACTCCGAATGACATCAATAAAATTAATTTTTCCAGACATTCTTTCTCATAAAAAAGCAACGACTTCTACACATAATTTTAATACCATTTTGCACTTTGTTGATATATGATGTTATAAAATCATGCCAGAGATATAAAATATAATATATACATTTATTACATTTTAATATATTTTAATCACAAATGAAATGGCTGTATTGGGCTTTGGACGGTTAAACCGAATTACCTTTTGACACTTCAAAATCTTTAAAATACCTTTATATAGCAAAATATAATTAAAACCTTTTGGGTTTAATAGAAGAGATCTAGATGTACTACCTTACATACTTTGGATGTCATATCTTTGTTTTTTATTATTATTAAGGCCAAGGTAACAAGACCTGTGAAACAGCTTGTAGAAGCAAAATAAAATGTTATGGGTGCTTCAGAAAATGTGTTTTTATCTCATGTTTGCTTTTGTTAATATTATCGATTAGATTTAGGGTAGGGTTAGTGTAGGTGAAAGAGCAACTCAATGGTCATTTTGTTATTGAACTGTCATTATACATAAAAGATACAAGAACTAATGTAATAAAACCAGATTTACGACCAAACTGTTTCAGATTAAACTGAACATGCTTTCAGCACCACTCACTGGACATTTCACTTTGAAACTCTCATGAAACATGCAGGAATCAATGTAAAATTTTGCAGAAATGTCGCCACAGCCACATTTTTCCAACAAGCCTGGGTTGGATAAATTATGGATCCCGCTCTCGGCTGGCACGCGGCATGGACAGAATATCCATGTTCTTCACAAGCAGCAGTCAATTGAAAGACATGCAATTGTACAAATTTATTTCACAGAAAAAGGTTTTTGAAGCAAAACATTTTTTATAGTTATATTTAAGTGCCTTTTTCTCAAACTTCCATTTGCATTCCCGCAACGTTCTGCCGCAACAAATAACAAGCTGTCCTGAAGCTCCACACGTTTCCACCACATGCTCCATTTTCCTAGAAAATCCTTCTTGACCAAAGGTGACCTGAAATGAGGTCCTTAAATCTATGTGTTACTCAAGAGAGTCCAGTTGGTAGCGAGTTGGAAATGTCTCAGAACTCTTAAAAGAAAGTGGATCACTTGCTCCCTTCTGGACGAGTTCTTCCAAGTCAGAGCTGGTGCTATTGCATCAAATAATCATGATATCTCTCTCAAATGAGAATCTGTCCTTGCCATAATTTTTATGCATGACCCTGGGAACCTCTTACACTATGGGGCTTCTTCTACAATCAATTAAAAGTTTTATGAAGAATCTAACAAGCCTGTTTCCTGGCACATACTCTATGAACATCTCTGCGTCTTGCAAAGTAGAGCCTTCTGCTAAACCCAAGGTCTACAAACACTGTTTTTTAATAACAAGCTATACACAACATGGTGGTAAATGCTGAAAGTCCTGAAGTACAGTTAAAATACAGAGTCTGAAGCACATACATACCATAGGTATGTATTTGCCATGAGCAAGGTGAAAATCAATCGCTAGAAGCAAGTCCTAGGCCTTATCTATTGATTACCTGGTTTACTTTCCTTCATGGTTGCATTGAGTCATTGACATTTAGGGCTAAACTGTTGTTATTTCAGCATTTGTTCTACACAGATTGGTGTCAGGTTCAGAATGTAATTTTCATGAGCAATTATTATGATGATTGCTAATCACTGTGGTTTGTTAAAAACATCAAGTGATTGCTGTTGTTTACCATTATTTTGTTCCATAATTAAGCACAGACAGAAGCAGCAGCATGAGACCTCAGTGGACAAAGCTAAATATAGGGGCCAAAACATCTTGAGCTTATCCACTTACATTTGGAGATGGTTGGAAATGCATGTGACCAGATAGCAGCAAAGGACCACCCACTCGCCTGTCAATCAAGCACTGTGCTAAAACAAGAGTTTTAACTTTTGAGTGTATGTTTAAATAACTGTCCACTTGAAATAACTGGAGAAATTGCAGATCAGTATGAAGTCTACTTGAGTCACTGTTAACTACTTTTAGCAACACTACAGAAGAATGTTTGATTTATTGCATTTTAAAGTTATGAATTATAGGCAGTACTTTAAAGGGATAGTTTACACAAAAGCTAAAATTGTCATTATTTTAGTTATTTTCAACCCTATCTCAGACAGTTTGTTACTGTGCCTATAAGACCTTCAATGCAAAATATTCACACATATAATGAATTACAGTGTTTACATGTTGTGAGTTTGCAGTGAGCTCTAATTCAAGGAAATTTGATTGTAAAATTCAGCTTATGATACTAAACTATTATCAGTTACAGTAATGGCTTAGCTAAGAAGCCAAGACAGAAACAAGCTACACTGCCAGAGAAGATATTAATTACTATAAGACTGCAGCAATTCTGCTCTTATTGAAAGAAGAAAAAAGCAGCTATAGATTTATCTCATGCCTAATTGCAGTGGCACACACCAATTACAGATTAATTTCTCCTCATCACAGACACAGCAACACATTAAAGGCCTTAAATACGACTGTAGTGGAACAACAGTTTGACCAAATTGCTCTGTCCTTCAGACTAAACATTAAATTGATCCTGAAAGAGGCACTTGTCAGGTTAGTGTAATTCCTCACAGTGTCTATCAAGAGGTAAACCACACCATCATTAGTGCGTATAGAGAGAGATATACAAAGTTATAAACTCAACCATATTCATACAATCAAACCGCATTACCTAATAATATAATAAAACACACTACATTCTGTTTAAGTGATTTAAAAATCACACTAGTGACTACACTAGAAGCTACAAAATGCTGGGTTAAAAACCCAAATTGGGTTGGAAATGGACAAACCCAGCGGTTGGGTTAAATATTTGCCCAACATGCTGGGTAGTTTTATTTAACTCAACTATTGTTTAAAAATGACTATATGTCTGGCTTAAAATGAACCCAAAATAGGTTGGAAATTAAAAATCAGACACATAATTACTACACTCTAAAAAATGCTGGGTTAAAAACAACCCAAGTTGGGTTAAATATGGACAAACCCAGCAGGTTGGGTTAAAGGGCACCTGTTATGCCCTCTTTCACAAGATGTAATATAAGTCTCTGGTCTGGTCAAGTTTCAGCTTAAAATACCCCACAAATTTGCCCCTATTTGGGGGTGAGCAAAAACATGCCTTTTACTATATTACTATATTGCTGGCTAAAAAAATAAATACAAAATTGGTTAAAAAATGGCTGGGTGAAAACAACCCAATCCCTGGGTTTGTCCATATTTAACCCAGCATTTTTTAGAGTGTAGAGGAAACAATAATAATCAAAAGACGAACATTTATTAATAAGCAATTTAATACATGTTTATTGTTTAATTTTATTCATTAAACTTATTCATAAATGTTCATTTATTAAACATATTATTAAATGTTAATTTCCAACATAAATTTTAAGCAAGCAATACAGTCATTTTTAAACAATAGTTGGGTTAAATAAAACTACCCAGCAGGTTGGGCAAACATTTAACCCAACCACTGGGTTAAAACAACCCAACTGCTAGGTTTGTCCATTATTAACCCATTATTAACCCAACTATATATATATATATATATATATATATATATATATATCCTCAATAAAATATATAAATAACATTTGCTGCAAGGAAATGGAAACAATAACCATTAATGAGGTAAAATTAGCCCAGCATTTAGTCAATATGAGCAGAAGTTGGGTTAAAATGTGTAACCCAACTTGCTGGGTTACTTTAACCCAGCATGTGTTGTGTCCAGTATTTACCCAGCGTGTGGTAAATTCTATTGTGTGCCAATTTCAGGCTGAGAGATAATTACATTAACAGATTTAATGGCTTCCCTGTTATAAGTTTTGATATCTAATGCTTTTGAATGCCAAAACAAGATCATCAGGGTCATCCCAGCTCAGATCTCTGGAGGTTGCTTCTTTTAAAAAAGGGAATGAATTAAACGGGTTGTTTAAAGATTTTTAATCTTGTCTTGAGAATACACAGGAGCGATCTCAAGCATAATTAACTGTTAATTTTAATTATTTTATTGCTTCAATTACATTATTTATGAAGTACCTTCACATTTAGAAAGTTAATAAAAAAAGCTTTGTTAATTAAGTTAATTAAGTGTGGTTTGTGCACAACTCTCCAGTCAACAGTCTTCATCTACTGAGATGGATCTGTCGTTGTTCTAGTATAATGTGAGCTCAGAGTTGCTCTGATACAAGTACTAAGACAAACAGTGAGCTCAGCATGAATAATGACGAATAGACACAACTACCAGTCAATTAAAATGCTAACATTTGCACATATTTATGTATAAACTGCATGTGATGCACATACTTGCTTAGGTGGTCATAAATCAAGCAGTGAGGATGGCAATAACACATTAAGTCTCATATGATATTCATACCCCATCTCTCATGGCATAATTTCCTCTTGAGAAAATTTCAGGATTTGTTTCTTGTTGACAGTTAGTTATTTCTGAAATATTACCAAATTATAAATCTGTACAAGACTGGAGAATATTTGCTGTACTGTAAAGACTCCATCTGGATCGGAGGTTTTGAATGAAGTTGAAGAATTGTCAAAGCCAATACAAGCATGTGAACAGGTCCAGAGAAATCTACATGAAACCACAGAATATTGATTAGCTCATTTAGAAATGCAAAGCAGACAGATAACACAACAAAGCCAGAGTGGATTTTCTTCATCTGAGCTCTGTGAAGTTTAAGTTAAGATGCAAGTCACATCCTCAAGATCCTAGTCCCAGCCACACAATTTCAAAGGTGGAGAATGTGTGTCTGGCCTCATTGCAGCTTCAGAACCAGAACAGGGAATTCCAACAACTTCCGGTTGCGGCCCCAGGGTAATGCCAGTCTAGGGCCGGTTTTCCCCTCTCAAATCCAATCCTTATTAACTTAACTTTTACTTAACTTACTTAACTTTTACTTTTACTACAAAGTTCTATCTGGGAAATGAAGGACACATTTGTAGGCCGCATTCAAAGGAGTTGTACTTCAAGTATTCAGAATGTTGAATAGAATTTCACTTCATTATGTGCATTATGTTCATATTTGGCTGCCATGTTGAAAGAAAAACAAATATATGTTAATTTCCAGATTTGATGATTATCAATATGACACAAGCATTGTCTATCATGGGCTATGGCTTATCTGAATATCAATAATAACAATAAATAATTATAAAATATAGCTGCAAGCAGCAATTATCGGGGCCAAGCACAAAGAACACGGTAAGCAATGCCAACATGGCTGCGAGCGTCATACTGTAAAAAGTAATATGCTCTATCTACTCAATAAAATTTTGGCAACAGATTACAAGCAATATTATTAATTAAATTCAGAATATTATAATTGAGTTAGAATTAATCAGATTATTTCATTAAAAGTCAACCATTTAAAATGTGTAAAGTTAGCAAACAACATTACAAAAACATTACAAACTCAACGAAACACTGATCGCCATAATGATGACCAAACATGTTCAATAAAATCAACATCAACATCTAAACCTCTGTTAATTAATGTGTTTCTCTTTCCATCATTGATTCTGCTCGTTATCATCAGGTGTCTTCAATGTTGGCAATAAAAACTTCTTAGTTCATCTTTGACGTCTGTATGTTATTCAGATATTACATTTTACTTAAATTTTACTCGTTTTTAATGTTGCACATTTAAGGAATTAATTTGAATAATTCTAACTCTAACTTAATTATTAATATTGCAAATTTTTTGGGGTAGATATAGCGTATGACTTTTTACAGTGCAGACCAACTGCAACAACAAGTAAGTAATGACATTTTAAGATGATTTCAGGCAAATTGGCATCATGCCTCAAATTTATTGCTGCGTGATATACAAAAATGGTTTTGCCTATTGACGCGAAATCCATAACTTTTTTGCCGGCATGGTCTGAAGGTGATCTGACTCAAATTTGATGAAAATCGAAGAACTTCAAAAAAATTAAAATGGCGGACAGCAAGCTTGGCCAACTATGGCAATATTTGTATCCATGTTCTTGGCATGACCCAAGGAATCTATTAAGTCCAGTCTCATGACAATAGATTAAATTAATCAAATGCTTTCAGCATTTAAAAAAAAAAAAAAATCATTGTAACATTTGACCACAAGGTGGCGCTGTCTCAAAGCCTTTTAAGTACATTCAGGGCTGATGGTGCTGATGACACATACTGAGTTCTGTAATGGCACAACCATGCATTCGCAAAGTATAACATTTTATATCATAATACTGTATTGTAGCTAATGCCATTTTTATGTTTTCTTCTATTATAGCGCCATCAAGAGGTGCAATCCCACCATTTTTTTAATATGTCTTTAGAGTGAGCCCATACATGTGTGTGCCAAATTTGGTGAAAATATCTCATTTCGTTTTGGAGTTATAGACATTTATATGTATGAGAACATAAAAAATGACCCATGGCCAACTTCAGCTATCAAAATTTTGACATTTGTGCATTAGCGTAGGGCCAACAATGCTTGGCCCCTAATAATTGGTCTGGAGCTAGGCTATATTATACAGTAGGCAGAATGACCTCTAAATGACCCTTTTGGATGGCATGTATGACTCCAGATGGCAAAATGCATTTTTAAAGAAAAACGAAGACATGAAAGACAGACACATCATTCCAAGACTTCATAAATTTACCCAGTAGTTGGTTCACCTTCCGCCAATGTTCATGACCATAAAATGGGCATACCAAAACAGCACACTAGTACACACATAGGCCTGTATACTGTATATAAAGTAGCAAAGACTTGAATGTTGTATCCTCTAAATAGTTTGCCCACCACTAATTCCAATAAAAACCCTTCTCAAATTCCAGATGGAAAATCCGAGACATGATATTAACAAGGTCTTTCTAACAATGCACTGTGATCCGATGTCCGTGTGTTTACACAAATTGTTTATTTTCTCCCTCTCTCTTCTGGCCGGATTAAGGGAATAATTAGTTTTGGGTTCCAGCTCAGTGGCGGAGTGGCACATTTCCCCTGCGGCTCCACAGTTTAGGATGTGTGTGTCAGGGCTTTGAGCTCTGGAAGGGTTTGTGTGAGCCGTTTCTGAGGGAAACAGGGTCTGACAGCACTGCTGGAGCAGCACCGTCTGAGCTCTCAGACCTGAGGAGAGCAGCCATCAATAAAGACACGCCCTTTACTCTAGACAATCCTAGATATTCTGGATTTACAATGTCTTCATTATATTAAGCCATCATCAATTTGCATGCAAAATCACACTAGCAGACTGATTAAAATCAGCTGATTACACATTCAGAGCACAATCAGGTAAGAAACTGGAATCAAGTTGGTAATGGTAATCATGGCGTATTATTAAATATGCAAAGGAAGAATACTATGATGAGAAAGATGCAGAAATGTTTTTGTGGCACAAGTCAAATGATTAATCTCTTATATACGGTCTAGCCATGATGGGAGATAATGCTGAAAATGTTCCTTCATCAATTATTTATTGTATTTATATTTTTTGAAGTGGCATCAATGGCAGTCCTGTCTCAGTGGGAACATTAGACCAATGGAAAAACAAAACTACTCAGGTTTTATGGTGGTACAGTTTTTTTCTTTAATATGAAACAGGTACTTGAACTCAGACATCCGAAGCTCAAATATGCCATATGTCAGTGTGCTGCCCACAAGGCTATCGCCACCAACATAATGCATTTATTAATCTTAGTTCATGTTCATATGAACATTTAATAATGCAGTACATTATAAAAATCAAAAGTTGTATATGTTAATATAATAAAAGTTGCTTATTGTTGTATGTATTGCTTGTTGTTAGTTAATATTAGTAAATGCATATAATGTTAACTAATGGGACCTTATATTGTACCAGTAATTTCTCACTCCATGTAATATTAAAATCAGAATCGTCGCATAGGTTGTGTGAACCATGCAGCATGCTTGCGACAGCCTTGAATAAAAAGTAACTACACAAATATATTGATAATATAAATAATTCTTAAAGATTTTTGTTTCTTAAGCTATGTATGCATTAGTATTTGTACTATTCTGAGGCTGTCAATGCATTCATAGATGTTCACAAACATACAAAAAAGTACATGTAAGCATTACATACCAATAACTATGAAGTGAGATCAAACCAAAGTAAGCATGTTTAATTTTCTAAGATACAAAAGCTTTTAAAAATCCACTTGTGCTCTTAGACTAAATGGGTATGACACTTCTGTGCTCAGGAATACTCTCAGAAAGACTAATTCATTGCAATTTTACGGTTAATGCCAAAGCCTATGATTACAGTACTGGAAGTCTTATTGAAATGCACACAATAGCCTCAGTAAAATGTCAAGATCTCCATCTTAGCATGAATGCCTGTACACTGCTAATGTTCCTCTGTTACCTAAACGCTTTGCTTTTACATCACTAATACTTGTGCTGGTCTCCAATTTGCTCCCTAACAATTATGTCTTTACAGGTGACTCCAGGTCCTGTTATTGTCTGTGTGCCTACTTCTAGTGTTAACCTTCACATCTGTCCTCTCTAATGGTAAAACATTTAAAGCCTGCGCAACATAACCATTCTCAGCACAAACCTTTAGTAAACAACTTATTTAAATAACAGCTATAGTGACTGACAGAGTTGTCTGTAATTTGAGTTAACAGTGTTAGTTGTACTGAGAAGTGTAACAAATCTATAACCAAACAAGCAACTTAAGATTTTTAAGTTCCCTCAGCTATTGTAATTATGTTGTCAGGTTTGATTTGTTTGTTCACTAAATGCTGAATGCCTCCTGAAGCCGGAAAACTCTTGAGACAGCAATTACAGATCCCTTGTTCAGCACATTTTCAATTAGCAACACTTTAGCAAATTTTGCCTTTGTTTAACCATATCATGGAGCTTTAAGTTTTAGTCTCATAAGGTGAGGACATCTCAGTGTTGTTTGTCTCTAAACCAGACAACATTTTGCAACATTATGAAGTTTACTGAATTAAGAAACACAGACATAGTTAACCTCATAATGTTGGTGATCCTCAAAAAATAAAGCGAAAAGAGCATTTCCAGTAGTGGACAAGCTGAAGAAAATATTAACGCCATCTGAGACGCAAGAGCGACGTCTGATACATAAATGAGTTGATTGTTTCCAGTGAACCTGTTCAACTGGTTCACAATTGCTCTGAATGATTCATTAGCAAATTGCACTGATCAGATTGAAGTTGTTCTTGAGTCAACAACTTATTTGTGTGACCAGAAAACAGAAAAGTATTTGGTTAACCTGAACTAACATATCAAAAATAGTACTGATTTTTTCCATTCTCAATACTCTAAAAGGCAAAAATTGTACCGGTGGTGTTGTTTTAATGTCATATGACCTTCTTTTTTATTATGGACCACAAAAGAAGAAGAAAACACACAAGTTGCGAGAAATCAAGATTAACAAAAACATGACATGAAAAACAATATGCCTAGAAATCCCCAAAAAAGCATCCATGTACTTTCTTCATTTAGTTAAATATCTCCGGACCAGAACTCCATTTGTCAGAATAACAGCTGAAAGATGTGAATGCGATAACTTCTTGTTACAATGAATACAACGGATATATTCACCTCAAAGAAGAAGGTACATGGATTGTATTTTGTGTCGTGTGTTTGTTAACCTTGATTTCTTATAACTTGTGTGTGTTTTTCTGGGCGAGATGGAGTGAACTGCGGCACATCGTGCATTGAAGACCAACGGCCAAGGTCAGGATTTTTATTAAATAATACATTAAATTTCATACCGTATACCCCCAGAACACTTACGACAAGTGTCGCATGGGATCATTCTGTGATACTTTTGAGTCTTTTTTAAAAGCTTGATGCTGGTTGCTTTCACTGCCATTGAATGCCAGCGCGAGCGGGACATTCTTTAAAAATTCTCCTAAAAGAAAGAAGGGTATACGGCATTAGAACAACACAACGTTGAGTAATTTATGTCTTAATTTTCATTTTAGGGTGAACTATCCCTTTAAGAGTACAACAGCTTGTCAACTGGGGCAATATGCAGCCTACTTTAAGATACTTTGTACCTTATTCAACCCCAAAAGTTTCGTAGTAGTATGCATTACATCTCTAAGTTACTAATACCTTTTGGAGGTTGATAAGGCAAAGCTGTCTCTTTGTGACATGCAAAAATAACTTTAACTTTGAACCTGCCTGGTTTTGATAATCTTTCTTTCAGACTTCAATATGTAAATGACCTCTGATTGGCTAACATGCTCCCATATGGTGCTAAAAACGTCTCTGCCAATTGGTTGCTGGATACTGAATATGCATTGATATGTAAATGTGAGCAGTCTTATGATGGGATTGTAATGTCAGGATTTCTCTATGACCCTTTCCATAAATGTTCTGGACGAACTTTGCACTGTAAACACTGAGCTCTTTTGTTTCAACCAGACAATGAAAATCAACATATTTGGATTTCCAACACAAAGTCATATTTGATTTCTGTCTATGTTGACAAATGAACAGAAGAGCTTTGGAGATCCCTTGAGTGAGCCACGAGTCCTAATGCTTAGCTTCTACGTTTTTGTTCTTTCTTTAAGAACTTAATGTTCTTTATTTAATCTTATAGTGTATGTTTTTATGCAAATGAATCTTTACTGAACAAACAGGCAAAAAAATAAGCACATCTGGACCCGTCAATGTGTTATTGAATTTGATATGGTGGAACAGGTGGTTGATCCAAAACTTTTCAGCCAGAACAAGCTGCTCTCTTTAAGACAGGCCTGAGGCAAGAAACATTGGAGATGTACTCATTCTGTTCACACAGGGTCAACATGGAGATGCCTGATCCTTGATTTTTAGCTTCTCTTTCCAGTTTCTCTTGGAATATCACAGAAATCCATTGTTGCTCTCTCACATAATTCCCTTGAAACTGAATCAGTTTAAGAGAGTTGGTACAGTACGCATTGGTCCTTAGGGATGCTTTTTTTCTCTAACCCTGGGTTTGTTTTCCCAAAGGGATGTGTCTTTGATAGGTTCACCAATCCAGTCTTCCCACATAAGAGACAGATTCTTATCTTTTCTGTTCCCACATTCTTTTTTCCCTTTGGCACCGAGGGGACAAAAATGAGCAATGCAGCTGTCAAAAGTTCCATGAAAGCATGTTTGACCGGCTTCCTCTGTGAAATCGAAAACTTTGTGTAATGTCTATCAAACAGCAGGTGTACGACAAGCAGGTGTAACGGAATGACAAGCAGATTTAACATTTAAAACACAAGAATCTCTCATTAAACAGGAGATGTATTAGTGAGCGCAGCTCAGGGAAACCTTGACATCCTTCTTTTAAAAAAAAAAAAAAGATTGCTTTTAATCTATTCTCTCTCTTTTTGAAGTTGAACATGTCAAAAAAAAAAAAAAAAAAAAAAAAAAAAACCTCTACAGGCAGTCACATGCTCCTCTGTCTGATGTCGCAGAACTACTCAAATGTCAAAGTAAAAGTAATAAGCTATTGGTCTTATGTCAAAATAAACCAAATCTGTAAATGATATTTGTTTATTTCAGGTATGACAGAGATGTAAAAAAAGTTAGAAGATATAATACAAGAAAGTTAGAAATGCTTTCTTTTTGTACTCCTCTAGTTTTACCATTATTATATACGTATACAGCTGAATGACAAGCCAAACATGTAAGTTTCTGAGTAGCATATAATTTATTTAAGCCACAAAATAAAATAAACTACAAAATAAACTATGCAACTATGCAAAAAGCATTTCAAACGTCTCCAGCACATTTAATAATTACCCCAAAATCAAACATAGTTCACGCTTACGCACATTATCATGTCCGTCAAAAACTTAGACTAAGAAATACATAATTATTACCTTACGAGCCATCTGTTTTCAAATGCACATAATTTGAATATCACAACATTGATGTCTATCAAAAAATAACATGCACAATACATTGGCAGTATTTACCAGAAACAGAGGTCCAGCGAGTTGCACATTCCTTGGAAAACCCACAGTACCGGATGTTGTGACTATATCATCGCTTTCTGAGAAGAGGGACAAAATGGTGGCCTGAGCAGCTTCAGCATGCTGTCTGTCAGAGATGATAATGTGCATAATACATAATGCATGTGAGTATAAAGTGGTTCTTCACTCATTGAAGTTGAATCGGAATGATCAGGGAACTGAGCTGCAATAAACACAAATGCCAATCCAATTGAAGAACTTCACCAGGATAGTGAACATAGTTCAATGCGTTGGTTTTGACAGACATTTTTACGCACAAACTATGTAACATTAAAGGTGCCATCGAACGTTTTTTTTACAAGATGTAATATAAGTCTAAGGTGTCCCCTGAATGTGTCTGTGAAGTTTCAGCTCAAAATACCCCATAGATTTTTTTTAATTAATTTTTTTAACTGCTTATTTTGGGGCATCATTAACTATGCACCGATTCAGGCTGCTGCCCCTTTAAATCTCATGCTCCCTGCCCCCCGAGCTCTCGACTATAATACAGTGTATTTACAAAGTTCACACAGCTAATATAACCCTCAAATGGATCTTTACAAAATGTTCGTCATGCATGCATGCTTCGGGTCATGTGAGTATAGTATTTATTTGGATGTTTACATTTGATTCAGAATGAGTTTGATAGTGCTCCGTGGCTAAAGCTAACATTACACACTGTTGGAGAGATTTATAAAGAATGAAGTTGTGTTTATGAATTATACAGACTGCAAGTGTTTAAAAATAAAAATAGTGACAGCTCTTGTCTCCGTGAATACAGTAAGAAACGATGGTAACTTTAACCACATTTAACAGTACATTAGCAACAAAACATTTAGAAAGACAATTTACAAATATCACTAAAAATATCATGATATCATGGATCATGTCAGTTATTATTGCTCCATCTGCCATTTTTCGCTGTTGTTCTTGCTTGCTTACCTAGTCTGATGATTCAGCTGTGCACAGATCCAGACGTTAACTGGCTGCCCTTGTGTAATGCCTTTAATAATGTTGGGAACATGGGCTGGCATATGCAAATATTGGGGGCGTACATATTAATGATCCCGACTGTTACGTAACAGTCGGTGTTATGTTGAGATACGCCTGTTCTTCGGAGGTCTTTTAAACAAATGAGATTTATATAAGAAGGAGGAAACAATGGAGTTTGAGACTCACTGTATGTCATTTCCATGTACTGAACTCTTGTTATTCAACTATGCCGCGGTAAATTCAATTTTTAATTCTAGGGCACCTTTAAGACAAAAATAAAACCTAGTGAAGATATTGTGCCCTTTTTTATTGTATTCATATTTTAGTATTTAGTACTGTTTAAATATATATATATATATATATATATATATATATATATATATATATATATATATATATATATATATATATATATATTAAATTATGTTTCTTTATTATTATCTGAGTAATTAATTGATGCAAACAAATTCAAAAATCAGATGTGTACCCGCTCTCAAAGATTCTCTCAAATTAGATGTAACAACAGAATTACATGTTTATGCTTTTTATGTCTGTATTGTGTGGTAATGCATTTCATAATAAGGGGGATGATCCTTGTTATGTTTTGATTCCATAAAAGTTGTCATTATGGTGTTTTAATTGAGGTATAAGAGCGTGGCACGTTTTGAATCTCTCCAGTGCTGTTAATTATCTATTTCAATTCACAGAAAAAGACATACAATTAAATGAATATTTCTCATGGAGGTCATATGAGAATGTGAAGGAAATGGATTTGGCTTGTGTGAGACACAGGTGTGTCTATACGCTAACACTCGCTGATATTGATTTCAGAGCATTATTACAGAGTGATGGCATGCAATGAAGAGGAATCTGGCTACAGGCTGTGTAGTGGACCTAATCTATCGACTGATGTTGTGAAGCTGGCATTATCACAGAGAGCTGCCACCACCAGATCTTATCAACAGCAGCCAATTATAAAGGAATAGGTGAGCTGCATTAAGGAAATATCAGCATCTCAGTAACCTCCAGCTCATCTTATCTGTCCTCATAGCCATGTATGACAACACGCTTTCCTTGCTCATTGTCATCACACCAACATGATTTTTTTTCTTTCCCATTCTGCCTTTTGAAAGCTTCCTGAAACACAATGCCCCCCTGACAATTAGTGTGTGTGTCTTGGTTTGCTTTTATATGTGCTGTATTAGCAGGCCATGGCTTGTGGAATGAAGGATTATAGCTTTTGTTCTGATTTGAAGGGCAAATACAGTATATACTACAATGAAAAATGTATGAATGTCATTGCATTAGATAACAAAAGGTCAAACCAAGTGACATTTATTTTTCCAGAGATACGTCGCATGTACACTTTTCAAGCAGAGCATTGCAAAAAAGAAATTAGTTAGATTTTAAAGGGTTAGTTCACCGCAAAATGAACATTCTGTCATAATTTTCTCACCCTCATGTCATTCCAAACCCTGTACGACTTTTTTTCTTCTGTGGAACATAATAGAATTAGTGCTTCAATCAAAAAAACAAAAAAACAAAAACAAAAAAACTGTGTATATCTATCTATCTATCTATCTATCTATCTATCTATCTATCTATCTATATATATATATATATATATATATATATATATATATATATATATATATATATATATATATATATATATACACTGTAGATAGATCGATAGATAGATTGATAGATTGAGATTGTAATAAATGTCACATTTAGCTATGACTTTAAAATATTAGGGCTCAATGCTAAGGTTTTTTATTCTACTGGCCAAGTCAGGCTGGTTCATATTTTTACCTGCCCTGGTAAAATGCACAAAAAGTGCATTGTTTTCATTGTTTTTGACCCATGTAACCTTGTAAACAATGCTTTAAGATTTTTGCGTAGGTCTAACAGGTAAATACACAGGTTAATAAACACTGCACAGTCTTCATTGCATACATTATAAATTGAACATAGATTAATCCTTATTAAAGCTACAAAAGTTATTCAATCAAGAGCAGTGAGTGATTTTCTCTTTGACTTTTGCTCTTTGATTAACATTAACAACAGACAGCTGCAGGTTTATTAGGCTGCTGTCACTTTACGATTTGTCTCAGTTACTTTTTTTTGGTCCAAATCTGTCATTTTACGCCGGACTGCTTCACAAACGAGGGTCAATTCAATGCTGGATTTGCACAAAAGATGAACATGACGGCACATGCTAGTGGATGAGTTGAATCAACTCCACAGCAACTACATAAATTTATCCACTAACCATTCAGAAACGTCTAAAAGTTGTAACTTCTTCCTGAGTCTCTCCATCAGTGTCGACTCCGGTTTGAACAATGTAAGGCTGAACACTTTCCTCATTTTGGCTGCGTGAGATTCTCCAGCTTTGTTGTTGTTGAGCTGTTAAAGCTCCGCCCTCTTCTGGAAAGGGGGCGGGTAGCAGCAGTTCATTTGCATTTAAAGGGACACACACAAAAACGGCGTGTTTTTGCTCACACCCAAATAGGGGCAAATTTGACAAGCTATAATAAATGATCTGTGGGGGATTTTGAGCTGAAACCTCACAGACACATTCTGGAGACACCAGAGACTGATATTACATCTTGTAAAAGGGGCATTATAGGTCCCCTTTAAATAAATTATAATAAAATATTGTATGAAATATTATAAAATATTATTACAAAATTTTATAAGCAACATAGATTACAAAATAATAATATTTTATATTACAATGACTGCATACTCAGTATAGTTCACTCTTTTACAACCTGCTCAGATCAGAACTAGTTACGGTAAACAAGCAGTTTTTTAAACAGGCATTTCTGGAAAAGAGCTAAATTTAGATGGTGGGGCTCACTTTCCCAGAATATTTTCGAGTGACTCTTTCTGTTTGATTTCTCAGGCAAGAGCGTGGAGGGAAGGAGGTGGAAATGACAGGGGAATAGAAGGGCAGGAGCTCATTATAATGCCCGGCATGACAGCCACTGTGAGGTGTCTTCTCTGTGCGGGTCAGTGACAATGCATGGCAAAGCCCTGACAGAGAGATGGGACTCCCCCAGCATGCACTGCTCTCATTTGCGCCGGAAATTCATATCAGACGACAACAGCTATTCAGAAAGTTCGACCTCTGAGTCCATGGTCATCAGCTCAGAGCTGTTGAAATTTACTCCAGAGCAGAAGGCTGATAGAGAAAGAGCAATGGCAATAACAGCTAATAGCTCTGGTTCCTGTCCCGGATGTCTGCCTCCCAGTAGAATCATGACCCAGCAAGTATTCCACATCGAGCTTTAATCCGGGAAAGAAAAAAATAATGTCCACACACACTCACAAACAACAACACCACATTCACTACAATTGTCCAAGACAAATCAAGCTCAGAAATCACAGTTATCATCTAATACCGAAAGAGCATTTTGTCATATTCATTGCATTTAGGCTTTTATAGGTCCAATAGATGATTTTTGCAAATAGGACATCTAATACTAGTGGATATTGCTTTAATACTAAATGTTAAGAAAGACTTCCCCTAAAAACACAGCAATGATGTTTATCAGAAAAAATTATCTATATAGATTAAAGGGGATCTATTATACAAGATGTCATATAAGTCTCTGGTGTCTCCAGAATGTGTCTGTGAAGTTCCAGCTCAAAATACCCCACAGATCATTTATTAGCATGTTGTAAATGCCCATCTTTGAATGGAAGGAAAAACATGCTGTTTTCGTGCAAGTGTCTTTAAATGCAAATGAGCTGCTGCTCCCCACCCCCTTTCCAGAAGAGGGTGGAGCCTGTACAGCTCGAGCCTCGGATACTAAAACATAAAACATATATGGTTTTCTGAGCGCACACATCTGAAGCATGCGCACAGAAAGCTGTCTGTCAGACGGCACGTCGTGTGAGTATTAAACTAAGTTCTCTTTCATGTCTTTTTGTGCTTAAACTGTCAAATAGACACAAGGTTATGTCAAAAACACACAAAGTTCATAAACATAGTTGGTTATGTCTGTGAACATAAACAGCAGGGAAAGAAATTGCATGTGTATTAAAGTGACAGCAGCGTAATATACTGCTGTATCTGCTGTTAATATGAACCAAACAAAAGAAAACAGAAAATCACTCACTGCACTTGACTGAATAACTTTAGTAGCTTTAATAAGAATATATTTCTTACTTGAACGCTGCTGTTAAATGCTCTGGCGAGGAGATAAACATGGCGGACTGTGTACAGCTCACTCAGGGGAGGAGCTATGCTAATAGGGCAGAGTCCGTCAGCAGTCGTGGGCGGGGCCTAAGTCAATTAAATATACAACACAACATTTTGGTCAATAGACATTCCTCAGGTTGACTGAAACACTGCATATTTAGGCTATTAAGTGATTGAGCAAGTTTGAGTGGTGTGCAAGATTTTTTTCATTTTGTGGTTTACACTATACTTTCTCGAAGTTCAACATAACATTCATCAAAGATTTCGACAAAAATATTAAGCAGCATGACTGAAGGATCATGTGACACTGAAGCCTGGGGTAATGATGCTGAAAATTCAACTTTGCCATCACAAGAATTAATTACATTTTAAAATATATTGAAATACCTTTAGAAAGGTAAAAAGGTAATTTTAAAAGTTAGTCATGATTCTAAAGTTGACCTCTTTATGATACTAAATGAAAGTGGATTAAAATTTAATTAAAGGTTCATTGCAGACTTCAAAGTTCTGCACTCATGTGAGCAACCAATTACACTCTACTCTTTTGCGCAACCTACTTTCTCAATTACATTTACAATTAACACTGCAGGTCGGACTTGGAGAGTTTTTCCTCTCTTTGCAGATGGACGTGCACTTCTTGCTTAAAATGAACAATTCCGTTCCTACTAAAACTTTTAGGTTTGCATATTATTTGTATAAGTATAAGCTGCAGTCTTTCAAGCTTTCCAATAGCAGATCATCACTCTGTAACAGCACATCTGTACTGTAAGTGTCTAGCTATGAAGCATAAATGTTGGTAAAATGGCAAATGGTCTCACATTGCCAACAGATCTCTGCTAAAAACTGCCAGATGTGTGAAAAGTGTCATCAGGTATTTAAATAGATGACAAGTCATGTGTCCTAATGTATCGACTAGCAGCTGACTACATAAATAAGATCAAATCTGGGCTGACAGCTAGTGTGTCACATTGTTTGTTCATTTGGATGGAGCAATATGTGTCTTATCAGAAAATGCAGATATCGGAGGATAGTTATTGTAAGAGCACTAAAGAATTGAATTCATAATGCTTTAATTAAACCATCACTACAGTTTGGTCATTAAGCTAATGAGCATCACAATTACTATTCATTCTTAACTCTTAAGCCTTAATAGTAAACAATGAAATGTAACCATATTTATTTATATGGGGGTTGGGTCTTGTCACAAATATATAAGAGTCCTTTTTATTTAGTGGAATTAAAGAAATAAAGGATTCATAAGGAATAACGAAAAAGAAAAACAATATAGTAAAATAACTAAGTTTATTTATTTATAATGCATTTGGACTATTTGAAAATATGCAGTCATTCACTCTTAATCAAATATGCTGGCTCTGATATTGTTTCTCATCTTGTCACATTAAATTATGAATTACATTATGATTGATTAAAATTATTAGGGATGCAGCGATATAAAAATTTTGTCCGATACCAATAACCGATAATTCTTTATATTTGAAAGGCGACAACCGATATATTGGCCGATAAATCTAAATGCAAATTTTTATATAATTTTTGAGAGCCTGATTACAAAGACAAACGTTTCACCATTAAATCCAAGTCCCAAGCACATGATTTTAGTGTTGTTTGCATGTTGTACTTAACTGTATTTTCCTTTTTGAAGTGATTTCAATCATATTTCAAGCAATTCAAAACCATCATAGTGAACAGTGCACATCTACGGAAGAGGATTAGGGCCAAGCAATAATAAAAAAATAAAACAATCTTGAGATTAAAGTTGTTAAATTTCGAGAAAAAACTCGTTAAATTTCGAGAAAAAAGTCGAGATAAAATGTTGAGAATAAACTCGTTAAATTACGAGAAAAAAATCATTAAATTTTGAGGAAAAATTCGAGACAACATGTTGAGAATAAAGTCATTAAATTATGAGAAAAAAGTCGTTAAATTACGAGAACAAATTAGTTAAATTACGAATTTGTTCTCATAATTTAACGACTTTTTTCTCGTAATTTAATGACTTTATTCTCATAATTTAATGACTTTATTCTCAACATGTTATCTCGACTTTTTTCTCGAAATTTAACAACATTTTTCTCATAATTTAACGAATTTGTTCTCGTAATTTAATGACTTTATTCTCAACATTTTATCTCGACTTTTTTCTCAAAATTTAACGAGTTTTTTCTCGTAATTTAACGAGTTTATTCTCAACATTTTATCTCGACTTTTTTCTTGAAATTTAACAAGTTTTTTCTCGTAATTTAATGAGTTTATTCTCAACATTTTATTTCAACTTTTTTCTCGAAATTTAACGAGTTTTTTCTTGAAATTTAACAACTTTAATCTCGAGATGGTTTTATTTTTTTTATTATTGCTTGGCCCTAATCCTCTTCCGTATGCATCTGAAGTGTCTCAGCTGAAGGAAAAATCCATTATTTATCGGCCTTAATATATCGGCCACATTTTCTTATTCAGTCAATAACGATAACATTAAAAAAAACAAACATTTATTGGCCGATACCGATATGGTGGCTGATATATCGTGCATCCCTAATAATTATTACAATACATTATAAATGATAACCTATTTTCCATTCAAAACGGCAAAGTTGACAAAACAGTATAGAGTTTATCATTATTGAATATTACTGTCAGTCTCGTAACATTTCTATCATAAAACAGTTGTCAAATTTTAAATGTTTAGCTACTTCTCACACTCTTTAATCACCATGCTGGAATTCGCATTCGGCTTTTGTAAAGAGTACAGCCCACGTTCTTTGATTTAATTGGCAATCTCAAACTTTTGTCAAGCACTATTTGACTGCCAATGCAGACCACTCTAAAAATGATTATTGTTATATCAAAAACTTTAAGTTGTGTGAACAACACATGACATCCGTGTACATTCAAGCACATGTGCACTTTGGTCAGAGTGGTAATAAGATGTTTAAGGTGTTTACATGCCTGTTTATAGCGATTAAATGGCACATAGTTTAATGTGAGTAGTTACTACGATTATGAGCTTAAACGCATTAGTTTAATCAAAGTATTGCGTTTACATGAGGTAAAATTTACCGCAATATTGTCAAAATTCCATTATAATTGCATCCCAGAACATTCTAGCAATTAAAAACACTCAGAACACATTAGCAACCACATAGGAATGCCCTGGAAACTGTGAGTTTTGCATATGCAATCACCACATTTACTGTAAATTTACACATTTACTAAAATGTAAAATTGCTGTTGTTGTTTTTGCACAAGTGGCTTTGGAATACCTCTCAGTGTCATAATTTGTCTACGAGTTTATTGTGTAAAGGAAATTGAAAGGGTAGCAGTAGAGTAAGAAATAAGAATGATATTTTATGCAAATCTCTGAAATGGCCAGAGCTTGTTGTTCATTAAGTGATAAGTCACTGACATTCATTCCAGTAGAATTACTAATAAATATAGCAAAATTAACCTATCGCTCTCAATGTTTTAATGAAGCAAACTCTGTATGGATGGATGTTAATCCACGCTGGCGCATTAGATCCTCTCCTCAGAGAGTCATTAAACACAGAGTCTGTCTTGTGTTGCCAAAGACCATGAGAACTGCTGAATATATAATGCTGCAAACACAGGGAATGATCATTATGTGGGTTACATTAGGTCTTCTCTGACAGAGAGGAAAATGCAAAATCATTTTTTTAAAAAAAAAGCACTTCAGCCATCCTTTTCTATAAATGTGAACTTCAAGCAATTGTTTCATTTTATAACAGCCTCACCAAAATGTCTGTGTAGATTACAAGGAGCTCTATGGCCACTTGACACTGACCTTGAGCAAATGATTATCATGCAGTATGGAAATGAGGCTCTTTGTAAAACTGGCTCATCAAACATGTTTCCCTCCATTTCTTTGCTGAGCTTCCTATTGTTGTTTTTAAATAAACCAATAATTTGTGAATACAATTCCTTTGGAGAAATAAAAGTAGACATAAATGAGAAATGAGAGGAGTCTAAACTGAGAATGTTGTGAAAGAAACTTTTAATATTGCTTGGATGTTGCTCTTTCTAAGCTCAGGAGACTTAGTTGTTATTGTCATATCTCTCTTGTTTTAGTATCAACAGTGTTTCAGATGTTTATTCTAAAATTCCTTAGGAGAAATAAAATTAGACACAACCGAGACTTGCCGAGTTAGATGCGTTCCTGGGTCAACATATTTTGTTGATCCTAGAACAACATTCCTATCTGAAAATTTAGTCCTAACCATATCCCCTGCCCTAAAGCTAACCCTATCCATAAGTTATCTATAAAAACAGAGGGAAATGATAGGTGAATAACACTGATGTAGAAGCAACTAACCCTGGTTGTAAGCCTAAACTTGACATAAACTGTAAACTTGTCCCTCAAATTTGATTGGTTGATTGTAATGTTGTTCCAGGATCAACAAAGATGTTGATCCAGGAACATGTAGCACTTGGTGAAATCAGATTAGGTGGGTTTTGCACAAGGTTATGTTAAGATCTCTTGAGCATGTTAGAGTTTTTGTCTCAGGAGTTGCATATAGCAACTGGACCGATCAGGCACACAATTATTTGTTATATTTAATAAAAAATCCAATAGACCCCCTCACAAAAACAACAAAACTAGGTTCCAAGGTGACTGTGAACAACCCCCTATAAGCCACAACTAAAACCCAGATGCAGGCTTCTGGTTACCATGGCAACAAAGACAAATCATTGAGATAAGACAGGAATACAACCCAAAGAAATTTAGAGTTTCATTCTCTATTGAAACAGACACATAATGCCCATTAAAAGGACTTCCCTCTATTAATTCATAGACAGACCTTTCTATAAATGAAAATATATATCACCAGGATATTGTGTGTATTATTACTGTTTTTATTTTCTTTTGTATTGTATACTGTTTATGCATGCCTTATGATAGAACTATTAGATAATGTAACCTTATTGGTATCACACTTCATGTCAAAATAACCCCTAAATATTGGTATATATCACCTCTTCATAACATGCATTGTATGCTTGTTATATTCATCAGAGTATAAAGGGACACAAAACTGCCATCCAACTCTGATCATGCAAATGAGTCAGCTTCCAAACAAAAACTTTTCCTGCTTGAAATTACACCTTCTGCACTGACCGAGCCAAACTCGAGAGGTGTGACCTATGCTCAGTTAAAAACCACTATCTTTGTGATCCCAGCTGTTGGTTGTTCATTTGGGAAAAGAGTGGAGACATCTGTCCAACCACAATGGCGTGTGGAAAGTGGTCCTGACCACAACAAGACATTTTGTATCTTCCCACCAAGGAGAGAGGACTCTCCCAACAACAACTGAGTCAGGCTAACATTGCTGTAGTTCAACATTCTTCACTCAACCCGAAATAACCTGATCGAAACTTCACCATCAAACTATTGAACCATATTTGAAGACTTTCTTCTGAGACTGCATATCTGGGTGCTCATTCAACAGCCAAGGCATTTTACTCATGTATGTTTGAGTGTCTGTAATGTGTTTGTTGAGTGTTGATTCTGTGGTCACTGCTTACAAAACAAAGTCATTTTAATGATGCGATCACAGCTACATGCTCTGAGTAGTACTATATACAGTAAGAAGTGGTTATGCTCTGTGGCCACAAAGTTGATTGACGATTATTATTGAGCATCCTCACATGCTATATAGCCTACTAGCTGGGACTCATTCTTTTGGTAAACAGATGTGACGTAATGGTGCAAAGATAAACGCTGCATGTTCAAATTTTTCATTGGAAACCCAGCAGTACCACTTGAATTAGAACCCATTATTACAAGCTTACCGATGTGAATCGGGCTAAGGTAAGGAGATAGTTTTGAACACTGGCTGGTTATGTACATGCTCAAAAATTGATTTTGGATCATTTTCAACCAGAAACATTTACCGACTGCAGCTTTAAATGTCTTCAGAAGATTTACTGGAATATAACACACTACTAAATGGGCTACACAGAATACACTATATAAACTACATTCATGGTTACAAGTTGCTAGTTTGTCCTTTTTGGAGCTTGAAAAGGTCTTAGCATTGTCTACTTTTCTTTTATGGTTGGTTGGTTGGTTAGTTATTAGTATTTAGGTTTATTGCCATATCAGCTTTACAAGCTATTTCACAGCAGATACAGATTCAACATTTAATGAACAAATTCAATAAATACAAACATTTTATAAAATTCAATAAAAAACTATTTTGTATATACATGGACTCTAAAAAAAAAAAAAGCTCAGTTTTTTTTAAGCACAGTTTCCCTGAAGCCACCAGGTTGGCTGTGCCAATAGGCTTGGACCCGTCATCGTTGCTTGCAGCTATATTTATTATTAACCCAAATGCTGGGTACAGCTTGCTGGGTAATTTTTTGGGGGTTATTTTTAATATTTTACACAGGTGCTGGGTAGTTTTTGTGTATCTCAGCTGCTGGGTCATTTTTACCACCAAGCCACCAGGTTGGCTGTGCCAATAGGCTTGGACCCGTCATTGTTGCTTGCAGCTATATTTATTATTAACCCAAATGCTGGGTAATTTTTTTGGGGTTATTTTTAATATTTTACCCAGGTGCTGGGTAGTTTTTCTGTATCTCAGCTGCTGGGTCATTTTTACCACTAAGCCACCAGGTTGGCTGTGCCAATAGGCTTGGACCCGTCATCGTTGCTTGCAGCTATATTTATTATTAACCCAAATGCTGGGTACAGCTTGCTGGGTAATTTTTTTGGGTTATTTTTAATATTTTACACAGGTGCTGGGTAGTTTTTGTGTATCTCAGCTGCTGGGTCATTTTTACCACCAAGCCACCAGGTTGGCTGTGCCAATAGGCCTGGACCTGTCATTGTTGCTTGCAGCTATATTTATTATTAACCCAAATGCTGGGTAATTTTTTTGGGGTTATTTTTAATATTTTACCCAGGTGCTGGGTAGTTTTTCTGTATCTCAGCTGCTGGGTCATTTTTACCACCAAGCCACCAGGTTGGCTGCGCCAATAGGCTTGGACCCATCATCGTTGCTTGCAGCTATATTTATTATTAACCCAAATGCTGGGTACAGCTTGCTGGGTATTTTTTTTGGGTTATTTTTGGTGCTGGGTAGTTTTTCTGTATCTCAGCTGCTGGGTCATTTTTAATGTCAATGTCTTAATGATCATTTTGTTTTTTGTTCTGAGAGAAAACTTCCTGAGGGGAAATTCTGGAATGAAATTCAGGTTTGTATTACATTGTATTCCTATCAAATTATTACTGTTCAAAGAGGAAAACCTCTGTAGTCCCACATTTTACATTTTTTTGTTTACATGTACACAGCAGTCTGCTTAGAAAGCTAGCCTTCTACAAACACAGCATACTCCAGATCTAAAAAACATGTTTTACAGACAAGCTAGTGCTACAATATTGACATTTTTGTGGTTCTTCTTCAAACTTCAATAAATATCCATCAGTCTGGTATGGCCTATTTAAAAAGGGGTAGATGCATATTTATAGAAATGAACCAACAGTAGAACAGTTTAGAACCACTATTGAAAAAGGGCCATAGTAGGATTTTCAACCTCGGTACCAAGGTGAAAAGCTCAACCCCGCTCAAGGGGTTTTTAATGCAAACAGTGTGTCATGACCTCAGTGTTATGTTTCACCTCTATGACAGCACTTTCCTTGAGAGCAGTGACTCTATCAGTGACACAGGGCACTGGAACCTTCACAGGTCACTGGCTGAACTTCCTGTATGTGCTTACTAACAACCCTTCAACAGAACCTTGACATTTCACCACTGAAGTATAAACCAGACAAATACCTGCTTGGACTACCAGCATTAAAACCAGCATGAAATCAAAATGGATTGTATTTACTTTCATAATCCTGCTTGTGTTGTGAATGATTCAAGTTATTTCAAACATAAAGACACATTCACGGTATGTAATATCCTCTTTTTACCATCCAATCAAGTCCCACCTTACATTTGTCTTCTTGAATATTGTGAATATTATTTCAGTCAGACGTCACATTGCAGAAGTAAAATGGGTTGCGAGAAGCTATTCACATTGACTTTAACTCACAGTGTGCAATGACTGTAGGTGATATTAAATCCTCCCACAGGAAATAAAAGCAGACATATTGAAATATCTAGTAATAATTCAGGTACTACGGCAGGAACAAATGACATATTCAGAAACATTCAGATGCTGATCTTGGTATTAAGGGGGTCTGATGCACTGGTTCACAGCACAAGCTTAAATCCTATGAATTTTCATCAATAGAGGGGTGAGAGTACAAAAGCGTGAAACTCTGGTCTCCATATAGCACTACAACAATGATGATCACCTATAGGGAGCGAAGGAGGGGGATTGGTTGTCTCTACTTTTGTTGACTGTGTAGAGCTTGTACGGGAGTGAAAAGTCTTTGTCATGTAAAGGACTATTATTGAGATAAGATCCAGATACATCAGATAACATCAGCCGAACACTGCCCTTCAGAGACTCTCTCTCTCCCCTTCACACACACACACACACACAAAGCCCTCAGTTACCTCATTATCAGAAAACTGACAGTCTCAACAAGGACAATGTGAGACAAGTAAATATATAATATATCCTAGGTGTTACGGTTGCTGGTAGAAGGATGAGGCAGATACGGATTTCCACAGCAAAGTAGTATGCTTTAATAAACAAAGGGACAGGAACACCAAACATAACCTTAACACAACAGAGAACGGACAAGGAGTGAAGGGAGTGAGTGCAATATAAAGGAGTGCTAACAATAGAGTCCAGGTGCAGGTGATCCGTGATGATGAGGAACTGACGAGGGAAGTGTGTGCAGGTGAGGAGAACAGGAGGATTCTGGGAAATGGAGTCCAGGGAAACAAGGGATCTGTAACAGTACCTCCCCCTCCCGGTAGGCGCGTCCTCGCGCCGTAGATGTAACAACCGGGAGGGGGGCGGGCGCCCTGGAGACCTCAAACCGGAGCAGGGGGATGAGTAGACTGGAGTGGAGGTCTCCAGGGCGGGCTCAAAAGCCATGGCGGGTCAGGAGCCGAAGGCAGCCATGGCGGGTCAGGAGCCGAAGGCAGCCATGGCGGGTCAGGAGCCGAAGGCAGCCATGGCGGGTCAGGTGCAGCGGGCAGCCATGGCGGGTCAGGTGCAGCGGGCAGACATGCAGCGGGCATACATGGCGGGTCAGGTGCAGCGGGCAGCCATGGCGGGTCAGGTGCAGCGGGCAGCCATGGCGGGTCAGGAGCCGAAGCCTTCGAGGCGTTGAGCCCAGGCGTCGCTGAAGGACTGGCGGGTGATGGCGGAACCGAAGGCTCCGCCGACCGAAGCGCAGCCGGGACTCCAGAAGGCCGCAGTAGAAGCAGTAGGACAGCCAACAAAAAGAACACCGGGGGGAGTGAGGAAGCCAACTGAAACTGAGGGACGGAGTGACGGAGCGGAGACGGAGGAGTGTAGTCCAGAGGGAAGGGCAGGCTGACGAGTGCACAAGGTGTGAGTGGAGGCAGGATGGATACTGGTGATGCTGGTGGACTGATGGGTAACGGTGGAGCAGAGGGAGGTTGGAGCCGGGGTGTAGGTAATCGCCCAGAGGTCCGAGGTGGAGATCTGGGCGAGGGGGCTTGAGGTGAAGGTTCAGTGCAAACATAACTGGATGGAGGTGGGAGAGGGAGGCAGGGAGGGAAAACAGTCTTTGGGCTGGAGGGTTCAAACACACAGTTCATAGGAGCAGCTGGCTCGGCGGCGGAGACTGGCGCTGCTGGCTCGGCGGCGGAGACTGGCGCTGCTGGCTCGGCGGCGGAGACTGGCGCTGCTGGCTCGGCGGCGGAGACTGGCGCTGCTGGCTCGGCGGCGGAGACTGGCGCTGCTGGCTCGGCGGCGGAGACTGGCGCTGCTGGCTCGGCGGCGGAGACTGGCGCTGTTCGCTCGGCGGCGGAGACTGGAGAACTTGGCTCGGCGGCGGAGACTGGAGAACTTTGCTCGGCGGCGGAGACTGGAGAACTTTGCTCGGCGGCGGAGACTGGAGAACTTTGCTCGGCGGCGGAGACTGGAGAACTTTGCTCGGCGGCGGAGACTGGAGAACTTTGCTCGGCGGCGGAGACTGGAGAACTTTGCTCGGCGGCGGAGACTGGAGAACTTTGCTCGGCGGCGGAGACTGGAGAACTTTGCTCGGCGGCGGAGACTGGAGAACTTTGCTCGGCGGCGGAGACTGGCGCTGCTTGCTCGGCGGAGACTGGCGCTGCTTGCTCGGCGGAGACTGGCGCTGCTTGCTCGGCGGAGACTGGCGCTGCTTGCTCGGCGGAGACTGGAGAACTTGGCTCGGAGGAGACTGGAGAACTTGGCTCGGAGGAGACTGGAGAACTTGGCTCGGAGGAGACTGGAGAACTTGGCTCGGAGGAGACTGGAGAACTTGGCTCGGAGGAGACTGGAGAACTTGGCTCGGAGGAGACTGGGGTTGAGGGCCATTTCATCCCCTCAAATACAATTAAAATCCCCACAGGCACTGGAGCTGGCTCTGTGGGGACTGGAGCTGGCTCTGGAGATACTGGAGCGGGCTCTGGAGATACTGGAGCGGGCTCTGGAGATACTGGAGCGGGCTCTGGAGACACTGGAGCGGGCTCTGGAGACACTGGAGCGGGCTCTGGAGACATTGGGGCCGCTTTCTTCCTCCTCCTCCGCTTACTGGGCCCAGTAGCGGAATATGGGTCCAGCCTGGGGCAGGCAGGGAGTTCGCTGGAAAGGTGTGCGGAGGAAGCCGGAGGTTGACTGACTGGCCCGGCCAACCGTGTTTCTGGATGGACCGGACGACAACACTGATCCTGAACCTCTTCCACTAAGAATTTGGAGCCATTCAACCACAAAATTAAATTGATAGAATCGCTTAAGGAGAAACAAAAAACAGGTTCATCAAAACGGATAGTGTCGTCATCCAATCCATCCAAAAACAGGGAGATCAACTGAGCGTCGGGCCAGTTAGTCAAGTAAGCAAGCTCAACGAACTCCTCCACATACCTCTCCAGCGAACGTCCTACCTGCAGGAGCCCGATAAGGCGTTCGCTGGCTGTCAGGGTGAGAGGCGATGGAGGAGCTGGATCCAGGGAGCTGGGGAAAGTCTCCATTTTTTTTTCCTGTGGAAATCCAGTTGGTATTGGTCCGTTCTTCTGTTACGGTTGCTGGTAGAAGGATGAGGCAGATACGGATTTCCACAGCAAAGTAGTATGCTTTAATAAACAAAGGGACAGGAACACCAAACATAACCTTAACACAACAGAGAACGGACAAGGAGTGAAGGGAGTGAGTGCAATATAAAGGAGTGCTAACAATAGAGTCCAGGTGCAGGTGATCCGTGATGATGAGGAACTGACGAGGGAAGTGTGTGCAGGTGAGGAGAACAGGAGGATTCTGGGAAATGGAGTCCAGGGAAACAAGGGATCTGTAACACTAGGGCCAGTGTGCACCTTTTTTGTTCTTGGAACCACATTACTTTCAACCAATCAATAAAATTTACGGACAACTAGCCAGTTACATGTAGGTGTAAAGGGCCTAAAACAACACCAATCATTTTCAGAGTGTCTATTTACACCAAGTGCAAATATCCCGCCTATTTGGCAGAGGCTGGTTATACAAATGGTATTCAATCCACTACAAAAAAAAAAAAAAAAACATGGTTACTACCAGTGTTGGGAAAAGTTACTTTTAAAAGTAATGCGTTACAATATTGCGTTACTCCCTAAAAAAGTAACTAAAGGGGCTTTCACACTGAATAGTTCTAGAAACTCAGTTATAGGAACTAGTTACTAGGATAGTTCCCTGAGAACTAATTTCTCCCCGGACCATGTTCCTGGTTGCATTTGCACCGGGAATAGGAACTGTGAAGCGGCCGACTTTAAGCGCAGCATTTACAAATGCTAAAAAACAGTGGATAGGAAGACGCCATGATTGGTTTGTTGTGTGTCGTGGGTTTTGTGATAATGGAGATGGAATGTACATGCATAATTTACACGACTGAAAGAGCAAAAAGTGGGGCTAAGAGACTAAATCTCCTATGACAACTTTCAGTATTGCATATCATCAAGGCGCAGAAAAGAACACAATGCAGACAACAGGTAAATGCCGTTATCGCTGTCTTCCATGTTTGTGAAGAAAATGTTTACACGGCTTTTTAAAAATGCCAGGTGCCAGTGTTTGACATGCGTTTGACCAATCAACATACACTTACATCACTGATAGTTACTATAGTACTGGTTTAGACCCTACTCTGAAGTAGGAGCTAATTTAGTTCCTCCAAAAGGAGTTCCTAGAACTAAAATCGTTCATAGTTCCTGCGGTGTAAACATGGCAAAATCCGGGTACTTCAGCCAATAGTTCTAGGAACTATGAAAAGGTTCTATAACTATAAAAATTGCATTACTTACTTTTTAATGGAAAGTGATTGCATTACATTACTTTTTGCCACCTGAGCTGGGCTTGCATGTTTTTTAATAATAAAAAATAAAGGATATATTTTTGGTAAAACTAAAGGCTCTTTTACAGCAAATGTGAACTGTATAAGCCTCAGGCTGAAGAAAATCCAAATTCACACGTGTCCAATAGAGGGTGCAGCAATAAAAACAAAAATAAAACAAATGTGATGTTTAACTTAAGTCTAGTTACTTGAAAAAGTAACCTGATTACGGAAATTGCATTACCCCCAACACTGGTTACTACACTATAACAAAACTATGGTTAATTTTGGATCACCAGGAGCAGGATTAAAGATGTCTGATGTGGAGGGTAAGGCGGGTGCGGTCTGTCTGTGGATGCTGTTGCATGCAGATCAGTGGCTGAAGAAAAGCTTTGGTCTCTAATATAAAGCAAAAGCTGTTGACCAGGTCTCTCTGTGTGAGTCCTGCCCGAGGGAGGCCCACAGGGGCTAGTCCCAACAGAGACAGTTGTATAGAATGGAATAGTTGGACTGGCAAAGCAATTTATGAGACATTCAACACCCAGTGCAGTCCAAGTTATTATTTGGAAAACTGAAATATCATCTAGCAAAAAATTTAAAATGTGCAACTGCAAGCAAAGTGTAAGATAAATTTCATATTTTGTGCATTGATTTTATTTAATGTGCACTTCTAGTGTACTTCAAATCTTAAGATAATTTAATATAATTTTAAACCATAATCATTTTCATTTGATTGCAATTAATATGCATTTAAGGGTCCAAAAAATTACATTCAGTTTGCACTGACATATATTCTTTAAAATTATTTATGTAATGTCAAAGTATAAATCTTTTTACAAGGAATGAAAGAATAGTGTCTAAATCTCCCAAATTGACAATTTAAAAAAGGTCTCTACACAACGCACTTTCTACATACTAAATAATCATATAAGTAATCAGAATCATAGAGAAAATCATTTTGAAGCTGCCACAGCTGTTGGTGAGACAGTTATAATCAGTGGCAGTCTCAATGTCAAATGAGTCACTACTCAAATTCATCAGCTGCAAGTTTTCAGGGGTGTCTCTTCTCATTTTCATATCTCTCACTGTCTCTGAATACATTTATGCCATTATTAGCACATGACAGTGTGACACTGAATTGGGAGCTTCTAAAAATGCAATGCAATGCAATGCAATGCAAAAAAAAATAAAAAATCTGGTCCTATGCAAATAAGTGAAGCAAGGAAAAAAGGGACTTGACTGAGCTCTAATTCAACAAGCAGACAAATATATTTTCCCTCCCATATGGTTTGTATAGTGTGTAGAACTCAATATACTTTAAAACTAAGTAAACTGGAGTCAAGTGTTTGATTCAGTTGAATATTATGATTGTGTATACATCTGTTTTTTTGCAGTAAGCAATTTCTGAGAAACACTGTTGATATTTGAAATCCAAACAAACACACCCCTCCCTTCATTGTTTCACACCCAAAATGCATGAATATGCAATGCAAGAGTGCATGTCCCTTTATTATAGCTGAAAATGCTTAGTGAAAAATAAAGCGAATATGACCAATGAACGACAAGGAAAAACAAAAAATGAACATACAGTTCAAAAGTATATATAGTACAAAAACATATAAAAGTTGTCAGTTGCCAGCAGCACACCAGCTCCAGACAAACAATGACTCTCAAAAGTGTTACCATTACAACAACAGCATATCTTGGTTCTGTGAATCATAGCTAAACCAATGTTACGTAATAACAGAAACAATGCAAACTCAGCGTCCATTTTCAGACCTTCCTGCTTAGGTCTCTCCAGCATTGTAAAGCTTTTCTAAAATAATGTGGGTAAACTTTTAATACTAAAGCTCTTGTCTGATCATAACCTTTCTTTTCCCAGTGATATTCCTCTGTACTTTTCTCATTTGTGATGTCTCTCAGCCTTCTCTCTTTCTACAGTCCTTCTTCAAATCTCCCTCCTGCTCTGTCTCTCTCTCCTCCCCCATCATGAGTGGACACACCCCCTACTGCTGATTAGCTCACACTCTCCTCCCCCATCATGAGTGGACACGCCCCCTACTGCTGATTAGCTCACTATCTCCTCCCCCATCATAAGTGGACACACCCCCTACTGCTGATTAGCTCACTCTCTCCTCCCCCATCATGAGTGGACACACCCCCTACTGCTGATTAGCTCACTCTCTCCTCCCCCATCATGAGTGGACACACCCCCTATTGCTGATTAGCTCACTCTCTCCTCCCCATCATGAGTGGACACACCCCCTATTGCTGATTGGCTCACTCTCTCTCCTCCCCCATCACGAAAGGACACACCCCCTACTGCTGATTGGCTCACTCTCTCCTCCCCCATCATGAGAGGACACACCCCCTATTGCTGATTGGCTCACTCTCTCTCCCCCCATCATGAGTGGACACACCCCCTACTGCTGATTAGCTCACTCTCTCCTCCCCCATCATGAGTGGACACACCCCCTATTGCTGATTAGCTCACTCTCTCCTCCCCATCATGAGTGGACACACCCCCTATTGCTGATTGGCTCACTCTCTCTCCTCCCCCATCACGAAAGGACACACCCCCTACTGCTGATTGGCTCACTCTCTCCTCCCCCATCATGAGAGGACACACCCCCTATTGCTGATTAGCTCACTCTCTCTCCCCCCATCATGAGAGGACACGCCCCTACTGCTGATTGGCTCACTCTCTCTCCTCCCCCATCATGAGAGGACACACCCCCTACTGCTGATTAGCTCACTCTCTCCTCCCCCATCATGAGTGGACACACCCCCTATTGCTGATTAGCTCACTCTCTCCTCCCCATCATGAGTGGACACACCCCCTATTGCTGATTGGCTCACTCTCTCTCCTCCCCCATCACGAGAGGACACACCCCCTACTGCTGATTGGCTCACTCTCTCCTCCCCCATCATGAGTGGACACACCCCCTACTGCTGATTAGCTCACTCTCTCCTCCCCCATCATGAGTGGACACACCCCCTATTGCTGATTAGCTCACTCTCTCCTCCCCATCATGAGTGGACACACCCCCTATTGCTGATTGGCTCACTCTCTCTCCTCCCCCATCACGAAAGGACACACCCCCTACTGCTGATTGGCTCACTCTCTCCTCCCCCATCATGAGAGGACACACCCCCTATTGCTGATTAGCTCACTCTCTCTCCCCCCATCATGAGAGGACACGCCCCTACTGCTGATTGGCTCACTCTCTCTCCTCCCCCATCATGAGAGGACACACCCCCTACTGCTAATTGGCTCACTCTCTCTCCTCCCCCATCATGAGAGGACACACCCCCTACTGCTGATTGGCTCACTCTCTCTCCTCCCCCATCATGAGAGGACACACGCCCTATTGCTGATTGGCTCACTCTCTCTCCCCCCATCATGAGAGGACACGCCCCTACTGCTGATTGGCTCACTCTCTCTCCCCCCATCATGAGAGGACACGCCCCTACTGCTGATTGGCTCACTCTCTCCTCCCCCATCATGAGAGGACACACCCCCTATTGCTGATTGGCTCACTCTCTCTCCCCCCATCATGAGAGGACACGCCCCTACTGCTGATTGGCTCACTCTCTCTCCTCCCCCATCATGAGAGGACACACCCCCTACTGCTAATTGGCTCACTCTCTCTCCTCCCCCATCATGAGAGGACACACCCCCTACTGCTGATTGGCTCACTCTCTCTCCTCCCCCATCATGAGAGGACACACGCCCTATTGCTGATTGGCTCACTCTCTCTCCCCCCATCATGAGAGGACACGCCCCTACTGCTGATTGGCTCACTCTCTCTCCCCCCATCATGAGAGGACACGCCCCTACTGCTGATTGGCTCACTCTCTCCTCCCCCATCATGAGAGGACACACCCCCTATTGCTGATTGGCTCACTCTCTCTCCCCCCATCATGAGAGGACACGCCCCTACTGCTGATTGGCTCACTCTCTCTCCTCCCCCATCATGAGAGGACACACCCCCTACTGCTAATTGGCTCACTCTCTCTCCTCCCCCATCATGAGAGGACACACCCCCTACTGCTGATTGGCTCACTCTCTCTCCTCCCCCATCATGAGAGGACACACGCCCTATTGCTGATTGGCTCACTCTCTCTCCTCCCCCATCACAAGAGGACACACCCCCTACTGCTGATTGGCTCACTCAAAAATTGTGAGAAAGTTTAAAATAAGAAACAGTTACAGTTGTGGGAAGTAAATATTACACATTGTAGCTAAGCAAGCACTGTATATTCTCATGCTGCCTGTTCTGGTATTTTCTAGTGATTTGTGCACTACACAAGTTGTTTCGGTAGGTGAGCGTCTGCTAACAACAAATGTAATTCAAATGTACAGTATATGTTTGGAAGAGATACATAGCTTATGCATATGTAATGCTGATGGTCGACAGATGCATTCAAATCCTCTCCATCTTATTAGCAGCCACATTTCATGCAAGAATGAAGCTGATTTTCTGTTCCCCTCTAGATATTTCATGGTCTATTTTCCGCAGTCATTTTTTAAAAATGGGTTCTTTTTTTATTAATTCATGTCTTTGACAAAAGCATACGTATCTGGACTGAGGCAATGCTAATGTATAACCCACATCTTCTCTACTGCTCTGATTGTTTGCCAGATGCACGTGGAAAAAGATTATCATTTATTCCAATTAACTAAATCTCCTCTTAATCCAACCCATGCAATTGAGAAGACAGGCGAATGTGTGTTTCCCAGATGCTTGACTGAGCTGATGCGGTTTGTGATTCCAGTAAGCATTACTCAGCAGGGGTGCTCATCGAACTCGTGTGAGAGTAGTGAAATCAAAGTGTCTGTCCTCTCCATTTATTATGAGAGATACACCACCTGCAAGTGTCTTGGCAATACTAATACGCTACAATACTGATACAAAGCAACACTATTTAATTACAAATGTAGTTACTCTGCAAATGAGCTGGCGATTATGACTTTTTAAGTAAGCTATTTTGAGTTTCAAATGTAATTGCAAAAATAATGACATGGTTTCTTGAACATTCAAGAAACCCTGTGCCTTCAGTTGTTTGGACAAACAGATTAGGAGTTCAGGAGACTGCTAGCAGGGACGTTGGTCAGTTTTCAGTGGTCATTTGAAAACCGTGGCATGTTTGAAAACAGAATGCAGCAACTGACCAATCAGAATCAAGTATTCTGATAATGAATGATGATCGGCTGACTACACATTATCTCATTTTTTACACGGCTGCTCAAGAAATAAATATGTGGACATGAAAAATTGATTCGAATAGAAATTTTACATTGTATCTTTATTTTGTATCTTAATGATATACGATATTAACTATCCTGTATATTATCTTAAATTTTCAACCAAGACTAAATTAATCCATAACAAAGTACAAAACTACTGTCAGAATCAGTGTAATTTTAGTATGAATGATATACTTTTAGTTATTTTTAAATTTTGAATTTGATTTTTATATTTTCTGTTTTATTTTAATTTTAGTTAAAGTTTTTGTTTTCATTTTTATTAGTTTCAGTTTTTTAAATGTCTATTTTTAATTATATATATATATATATATATATATATATATATATATATATATATATATATATATATATATATATATATATATATATATATATATATATATATATTAGTTTTATGTATTTAGTTTTTGTTATTTCAGTACTTTATTTCAGCAAGTTGTCAGTTTTGGTCACACTTTAGATTAGGGGTCAAATTCTCACTATTAACTAACTATTAACTATGACTTTTCCCTCATTAAACTCATAATTACTGCTTATTAGTAAGGTAGTTGTAGGTATTGGGTAGGATTATAGAATATGGTCATGCAGAATAAGGCATGCATTAATAAGTACTAATATCCTAGTAATATGCATGCTAATAAGCGTAGTTAATAGTGAGAATTGGACCCTAATTGTGTTACCGATTTTATATATATATATATATATATATATATATATATATATATATATATATATATATATTAGGGCTGTCAAATAATTAATCATGATTTATCAATACAAAATAAAAGTTTGAGTTTGCATAATATATGTGGGTGTAGTGTGTGTAATTAATATGTATATATAAATACAAACACATTCATGTATATATTTGAGAAATATTTACAAGTATATGTATTAATTTATAGTTTTATATATTATATATTATATATAAATAAAAATATCTTGTACATAAATAACATATTTCTCTTAAATATATACATTAATTTGTGTGTATTTATATATACATATTAATTACACACACTACACCCACATATATTATGCAAACTCAAACTTTTATTTTGTATTGATTAATCATGATTAATTATTTGAAAGCCCTAATATATATATATATATATATATATATATATATATATATATATATATATATAAAAATCGGTAACACAATTAGGGTCCATATATATATATATATATATATATATATATATATATATATATATATATATATATATATATATATATATATATATATATATATACTTGCAAATGTACTTATAGTCAGTAAAATGTCTGTTGGGGGACCATCACAATAAACAGTTAGCAGATATTAAGCAGATGGTCTACTAATACTCTAATAAGAGTTAGTAGAGTTAGTTACAAAGTTACTAATAGTCAACAGAATGTTCAATAGTAAAGTAAGTAAAGTGTTACCCAATTAGGCTGATATTTCAGGCTAGTCACCCTATTATCCATGTTGTATATGAACCATTTATAATTTGCATTTGTGAATGAAAAATTTGGTATTAATAAAGCCCTTCATAAACCCGTGGGACAATACTACAAAGAGTTACTATTTAATTTCCTTTCAGATGATTTAAGTAGTTAGGCAATAATTCATGCAATGAATTACTATGCTAAACATCTCTAACAGTGACAGTGATAGAGGAGTGGAAGCGGGAAGAGCTTAAAATCCAATTCTGAACAGCTGCCATTATGCAAGACCTACAAGCTTAATTTCAAGGCCAAAGACTCAAGCTATTCAGAAAATGGCTAGTTGCCACATAATAAGCAGATGTTGTCATTTTTTGTAAAGCTTTTATTGAACACTGACCATGGATATAGATTAGAGTGAACTGATGCACATAACCTCGAAACACAAAAGACCCTGTGAGATTGCGTGTTTGGCCCTCGAGCAGTTTTCTGTCTGGAACTGATTTTCAAACATATTTATTTGTCCATATAAACTATAAAGCATGAATGGCACAGGTAGTTATTACAGAAAAATACATTGTGATCTGTATGGATGTAAATAAATTGAAAGCCAACGCTTGCCTGAGGATCATCAAGGTCAGTTTTATCTGTTTTTTGATTGCCGTCTCTTAAAGATAAAAGACGGATTATGAAGAGTTAATAATGCCAAGTCAATAATAGTGTACCTGAAATAAATAAAACTGGAAAAGGAGACATTGAATTGCTTATTTGAAAAAGAAAAACAAAAAAAAACATCTAAAGTCAGTCTTAAAAAAAAAAGCTGACCTGCAGAAGACCTCCGCTTGGATTCTGCTTGAAGAGACAGATGATGTGAAACGGACGATCAATAAGTCCAGACAATAGAGCATTCCGAGCTGGAAATTGAAAAGCATGTCATTGTACACAGGAAACTATGGACTGCACCTTTAGAAAAAATGGGAACACATTCAGTTGAGAGACAGGGAGAAAAAATTGATTGTGACATGCAATTTGAGCCTTATATCGTCAGTTGAACAACATCAGTGTGGGAGTATAAGAGGTTGTTCATACAGAACGTGTCCTTGCTTTTAAAAAAAGCTAGATTGGTAAAAGAGGTTTATATACTAGAAAAAACAATTAAAAAATGGATGGATGCAAAAATGGGTCATGTGTGATTGGCTTCAACCACTAAAAGTAGTGCCACTACTAAAATTTCCAGTAACAAGCTACTTTTTCCATCAAGTATTGGTGTATAATGAGATAAATGATACATCCTCTCTTAACACTTACACGCCTAAAATGCATCAATCAACGTCCAGATATTACTTCTGCAAACATCTACGTCACAATGTGACATGTAGCATAATGCGCGCTCAAACACATATGCAAAGAAAGAAGGCGTGTATATTTTCCTTTGTCTACAGCAGAACAAAGAAATGTATGCAGGTTTGGAACAACTTGAGGGGGGGTGAATCATTTTGGGTGAACTATCCCTTTAAAGTAGCTTCCCCAGTTTTCAAACACTTACAATCATTGGTCAGATAAACAAATCGTCCTGCCCTAAACTTGACCCACAAACTGAGCCAAAGTTGCTATGTTGGGATGATTGCGACCCTCAAACAATGGTCTAATATACTTGTAGAAAACTATCTGTTAACGTTCCCATTCATCTGAATGGCAGTTTCTTGGCTGGTGAATGCAGACCTGGAAGTACGTGACCAGCATGCTGCCATCTTTCTGTCTGATAGCTTTGTATTTGACCACTTCACAGCAGACAGGGGAAAAACACAAATCTGTTTCATGCTGTTAAGAAGCCTCCAAAATATAATTTGTTTCTCGGTATAATTTGTTCCAATGCATTTGTTGGCTGAATAGAAGACGGAATATATTAGCATTGCTGAGAGATGATCTGACCATTTCCTCTAGTAATAAACACCCTGCATCAGCTGTTTTGCTGCTTCATAACGGTTGTCAATTCAGTCACTTGGATTCATCTGTGTCTCTGGGGTCTTGATGATTCAGTTTAACAGAATAATGCAGTTAGTGTTATGACATGTGTCACCTGGGGCTTCACACATCCAATCTGCACACATCTCTGAGACGGAGAACGACTGACCTGATACAATCCTGTTTATTGTTCCTGGAGCTCGACAATCTTCTTAAATTGAGTTCAAATTGAAGAGAAACCATCAAGGCACAAAAAAGTCTTCAGACTGACTGAGGAAATTATAGCAAATTATGCCATTTCAGTGGGGAAATTGTCTTGATGATGAATCTGTTACAATCAGGGCTGAAAACAGAAAGCACAGCTGATTAATACCTTCAGTCTGATGTGAAATGGATTTAGATATTAAAGCACCTTCAGTGGATTCAGATAAATCAGGATGACATGAATTCCTTGTTTCTAAACCTCTGCCTCTTCTCTGTATCAAAACATTTTATATACTATTTTGGGATTTTCCTACTTCAGATTTTTTTTTTTTTTTTTTTTTTAAATATAAATTTTTATATATTTTTTTCTGATGAAATAAAATATACTTATCAAGTATTCACTTCTTTGTGTGTACATATACTTATCTATGTTATTAAGTTAACATAAATAAAACAAAATCAGAATTAGGAAAACCTCAAATTTGTATATCAAATTATCAATTTAGTCATCTCAGTAGCCTTTTAAAAGCAAATTAAATTTAATTACAGGTTGTCTAATGAGGGCTGACATTTTGAGATCACATGACCTACTTAATACTACTACAGCCAAAAACCAGCTCATGGGCTAAATGTTGCATTAGTCATATTACCAAGAAACAATAATGTTGAATTCACTTGAATGCAACTGAACACATTTCCCTTCAAAAGTAAATTTATTTTGTCATCCCTAACTACTATGTTTAGTAGCATTTTAAAATGTGCATTTAACATTATTTGATCAGAATAGACCTGCTCTGAACCATGTACAAAATTATGCAATTTTTTAACCATGCAATTAAAGATCTGCCATGTCAATAACACAGCAGAAATGAGTAGAAACTGTGACTTCATCCTTGTCTTAAGATGATAAACATATACTGTTTTGCTCAAGGATATCTTGTTTTTTTGCTACTGACTGCCTCATATAAAGCTCTTATTGAAAATATCTTTCAAAAGATTTGCTCATTGTAGCAGCCAGAGACCCGAAAACCACCCAGTCATTGATTAATTAGCACACCTGTTTGTAGTTTGGTTCATTATCACTGTGTATTTAAGTACCTCATGTCCTTCAGTTTTTGGTCCAGTATTGTTAGTGTCAAAACGAGTGAAAAACTGAATGTTGCTTTGGGAACTAACTGATGTTTAAGTCATCATTTTGTCCTCAAAGTTGATGTGTTAGAAGCAGGAAAAATGGGCAAGCGTAAGGATTTGAGCGAGTTTGACAAGGACCAGATTGTGATGGCTAGACGACTGGATCAGAGCATCTCCAAAACTGCAGCTCTTGTGGGTGTTCCCGGTCTGCAGTGGTCAGTATCTATCAAAAGTGGTCTGAGGAAGGAATAGTGGTGAACCGGCGAGAGGCTCATGGGCGGACAAGACTCAGCGAAGGCTGACCCGTGTGGTCCGATCCAACAGATGAGCTTCTGTAGCTCAAAGTGCTCAAGAAGTTAATGCTGGTTCTGATAGAAAGGTGTCAGAATACACACATATGGAGCTGCATAGCTGCAGGCCAGTCAGGGTGACCATGCTGACCCCTGTCCACCGCCGAAAGCACCAACAGTGGACACGTGAGCATCAGAACTGGACCATGGAGCAATGGAAGAAGGTGGCCTGGTCTGATGGCACCAGGATGCACTATGGGAAGAAGGCAAGCCGGCAGAGGCAGTGTGATGCTTTGGGCAATGTTCTGCTGGGAAACCTTGGGTCCTGCCATCCATGTGGATGTTACTTTGACACGTACCACCTACCTAAGCATTGTTGCAGACCATGTACACCCTTTCATGGAAACGGTATTCCCTGGTGGCTGTGGCCTCTTTCAGCAGGATAATGCTCCTGCCACAAAGCAAAAATGGTGCAGGAATGGTTTGAGGAGCACAACAATGAGTTTGAGTTGTTGGCTTGGCCTCCAAATTCCCCAGATCTCTATCCAATCAAGCATCTGTGGGATGTGCTGAACAAACAAGTCCGATCCATGGAGGATCCACCTCGCAGCTTACAGGACTTTAAGGATCTGCTGCTAACATCTTGGTCCAGATACCACAGCACACCTTCAGGGGTCTAATTGAGTCCATGCCTAGACGGGTCAGGGCTGTTTTGGCAGCAAAAGCGGGACCAACACAGTATTAGGAAGGTGGTCATAATGTTATGCCTGATTGGTGTATATTAGTCATGATCATGCAGGTCTAAGAGTGAAGATGAGAAATGCATACATGTTGTGCTTTTTCTCTTTCTTTTCTTTTTTTGGTAAATGCTTGCTTTATAAACACTGTGTTTACATTTTGAATGATTAATCTCTACAGCACTAATTCTTAAAACCGTGTAACAAGAACAAAAGGTCCTAAAATAGAAGGTGCTTGAATACAATGACTTATTCAACCAGTACAATTTAGGAAGCTCTCTCTACACCAATTTATCAGCTGGCTCGGTGTAGATAGAGCTACCGGAGATAGAAATGGGACTGGCAGTATTGCTCTCACAGTCATTGTGGGTTTTGAAAATACCTGCCCTGGAAAGAATAGGTAGCGTGATAAGGAAATGAGCAATCCTTTCTTTCCATGTTGTTTTGTTAGCACTGAAATGAACTGGGACTTGGAGCAGGTCTCAGTCCCCCAAATGATACAAAGCCCCTCCAAAATGTGCAGTGTCCTCAAAGGGTAGTCCTGTGAAAGCACTTCAAGCGATGTTGTATAAAGGTCTGGGCTGAAAGCCAGTGTGTCTGTGTTTAACAGCCATAAGCATGTGTTTGCTCTGTGTTGATGGCCATGCTGCAGGTCTGGAGAAATCATTCACAGCTGCCTCTAATGGCCTAGAAGAGGATTTGGCAGGTTAAGAATCTGGCAGCATTGTGGCCGACAAATTTCACCACATGGAAAATAATACAAAAAATTCAATAAGAACACAATGGCCTGTGTGTGAGAGATAGGGTTGAATCAAATTATTTCTAAATCAGATTTAATATGGGTAAAAGAAATTACATGTTAATCAGTGTTTAATTGAGAGTATTAGCCTCATTAATAGAATGCAATAATTATCGACAGCATAATAACTGAAATAAACTTCCGTTCTGAAACTGTCCTCCCACTCTCTTTTAATGCTAGCAACAGTGATATGATCTGAATATTGTTGCGATCTAAATCTTTCAAATTCAACAGCAAATACTGGGGCCACGCTATTTGGACCATCATTCCTTGCAGAAACAAGTCTGATATGAGCACTGAGATTGATAGTGTTATTTCTAAACCCTCCCAAACTATTTGAAATCTAGGTGTCATCATCTCTAACTTGTCAAGCCCACATAACGACACTTGTTAAGGCTGTTCATCCACCTCCACAACATTGCACGCCCACTTTTAAGCTCAAAAGACACTGAAGCTCTGGTCCGCGCATTCATAACCTCTCACCTCAACTACTGCAATTCTCTCTTGATTGGTCTACCTGCTACAATCACTGCCAGATTGCAAATTCAGCAGAAAGTGAAGAGTGATCTGCCCACATCACCCTCATCCTCTTTAAATCATATTAGCTGCCCTTCTCGTCTATATCCAAGACACTTTTCCTGTGCAATTCTGTATATTTATTTATAAAACAGTTAGTTCCTGTCCTTGATTCTGATTGGTGAATAGCTGTATATTTCACGATAAAACACGGCTATGAACGCTTCACCCAACGGTTCTGTGTATCACTACACAACACCCTTAGCAACGTAAACTCTTTGTTCTCAATTGATATTGTTCATTGAAGCTTACTGTATTATGTAGAAGAGAGAAAGCGATCGAGTGAGCGAGTTTATTACCTGTATTCAGATTTAGCATTTTCCTTCAGGTCAGTCCTATGTTCATAATAAAAAATCTGTTTAAATGTCTAATGTAATATCTTGTCTTTTTAACAGTTAAGGGGTTTTCCCATGACTGACAGCACTAGTCAAAGCATTTGTCAGTTGCGTCTTGTTCTGTGTTCACAACAATTCAGTCTTTTCAATGTAAAAGTCTTTGCTACTGACTGACACACTCATAAAGACACTCTTTGCCGCCATCTAATGGCATAATAATGTAACTTCTGTTGCTGTTCATGGTCAGGGACTATTTTTTCTGGCGGAAGGAAGGCTTTTAGTGAAAGTTTAGCTTATGAAAGTTGCATTGACACATATTTTTGGCTTTAATATTTGTATTGTGTGGTAACCGTTTTATAAAAGCAATAAGGTACTCGAGGCTAGTGCTGTATTATGAATAAGTCACGGCTGAAGGGGTTACTCTGCTTCACGTTATGCCTAACAACGCCCTTCAGCCGTGACTTATTCACAATACAGCACAGCCTCTCATTCCTTATTGCTTACATATACTTATAAAAAAGCAACACATAAACTCTCTTACACTTTACTTAAATGCTGCAAACTCCATCTCTGCACACTGACTTTAATGTGCATTTAGGAATGCAACATGCTCCAATTTTATTTTTACATTTGCATAATTTTCATATTTCTGGACAGATTTTACAGCATTTCAATGCAGCGAAACATTTGCAAACCTGTTGTCACAGACACTTAAAGAGGACCTATGATGCTCCTCCTCAAAGTCTTGATACTAAAATAGATTTTCATGCTTGAATGTTCAAAAACACATTATTTTTCACATATTTTACATTGTTGCAGCACCTTTCTTTCCAGTCTGTCAGTAACGCTCTGTTTAGTTCCTGTCTCAATGAAGCCCCTCCTTCTGAAAAGCGCAATGTGCTCTGATTGGTCAGCTGGAGCAGTGTGTTGTAATTGGACAACTGCTTCAAGCATGTGTTTCTGAAATGCCACGCCCCTTACCATAACCAAATATTGTGACGCAACTTTCTGGATGAAAACTTAAGACTACAATGGAGGCGTTTCAGGGAGTTCAAGTGAACTTTTTGAAGCGATAGCTGTCAGTAGAGGGACAGAAATCTCTCAGATTTCATCAAAAAGATCTTCATTTGTGTTCTGAAGATGAACGAAAGACTTACGGGTTTGGAACAACATGAGGGTGAGTAATTTATGGCCGAATTTCATTTTTGGGTGAGCTATCGCTTTAATGTGTTAATGTTGACAGCCCTTGTTTAATCCTGTGCGAATATCTTGACTATGGAGCGCTCATAAAATCTGATATCCCAGCATCATTTCACCCTTCAGATGGCTTAAACCCACCATCACTGTTTAAGCATCACGTACAATGAGTCACTGGAAGTCTTGGCTCTGTTATATCCCCCCCACACCTCCATACAGTTACAATAACATAAGGCCATTTCACACAAATCCTACACACTGTTTTCCCAATGACACACCACCATTTGTTTAGTTGGCTTGGATTCCTCTAGCACAGATGAAGACAAATCTTCATAGCTTCCTCACTGCTGAGGAACGACATGTATGACAATTGCCAACAGAGAATCTGTGCATGGCATGCATTTGGGATCTTCCTGACGCTACTTCCAATTCAGCAGAGAAACAAATCATTATAGTGACAAGAGAACAGAGCTTAAGTGTATTTCTTTTTAAACATCACATGCTTTGAACATATATAAATACCCACAGGAAAAATGAATGCAGATAAAAATGTTACACGCTCTCAGCCAGAGCTCTTTTTCCACATTTACTTACTGATATTACAATTACAGGCACAGCAGATGTCTCTGGAGCATTAAAATACTCATATGTGTGCACACTTTGATGTAATGAGAACAAATGGAAGCGTGTAAGTGAAGTCATGCAATATGGCTGCAACATAACACGCTGAGATGAATACAAATCACAACTAGATTATTTAGATTATTAGATTTATTTAAAAGTCTTGTGTCTGAGTATGGCAGGGTCATCGCAGCACCAGAATGATTGCTATGGTGTTAGTTTCTATTTGCCTCAAATAAAAAGAGCCCATATGATACACTCAAAAAATATTTAGGCTTAAATTTAAGATTTATGTATTTGAATTACATATAAAATGTCCTTCACACATTTTTGACATCAAACTAATAAACTTAAAGCGCCCCTATTATTCTTTTTCGAATATTACCTTTATGGCTGCAAAGTTTTAAAGATCAAAGTGCACAATAAATAAAGTTATTGTCTCCTAAAAGAAAGAATCCATTCTGAACTGCTGAAACTGAGACCAATCAGAGCAGAGTAGACCAATCACAACAAGTTGCATGACAAAGTTCTGTCTGCAAGAAGTATTTAAAGAAAATGAATCAGCAGTATGCTACAAAAGGCACCACTAACAATACAGCAGTATAATCAAGGCTGACGGCAGTGCCTGTGGTCAACATCTTTTGCAGCATGTGCTGAAACATCTGAGCACTGGCATTATGCAAATATTAAGGTTACCCAATAACCTGTGAGCACGTCTGTCTGTAGGTCAGGCAAGGAGAAGCCCGAGGAGGAAAAGGATTGAAGACGACTTCTAGAATATAAATGGCCTTCAAATTGGATTTGTTCCCCCATGCCTGCTGTGGAGTGAGTCAAGAAACTTACAGACTTCTGAATTTTTCATTATGTAACCAGAATACACAAGAAACAAGCTCATTTTGAAACAAAATGCTGTGCCCCGTTTTTATATTCTACCCGTCAAAAGTAGCAAATCAGCATATTATAATGATTTCTGAAGGAGTAATGATGCTGAAAATTCAGCTTTGCATCACAGGAATAATTTCTATTTTAATATATATTCAAATAGAAAAATATTATTTAAAATTGTAATAATGCATTACCTTTTTTACTGTATTTTTGATTAAATAAATGCAGCCTTGTAGACTTCAAAAGATAAAAATAAATATAAATATAATTGCACTTACTTTATAATGCAAGTTATATTTATGAGTTAACAATTACTTGCATCTAATGCAACAATTATATTCATGCTGTTTGTAAAGCACTATACATTTCTGAAGCATCTCGTGACAGCTGGAATCCTTAATAACATCCTTTATACTGAAACCGGCACACGAGATGACAGGATCATTATGTCAGCAAGTCATGATTTAACGCTCAAAACATAAAGTGCAATAGCTCTAGCTATTAAATTATTAAGCAATATGTATTGCTTGTATATAAATATTAATATTTATGACTTGGATGACTTAAATGAGGGTTTTGGTTTGAAACTTGAGAGGTTTTCTCTTCCTTCAGGGTGCAGATGTACTAGGCTTTGAGCTTGCACAATTATTTCTCACTTCACCACAAATATGGACATCAGGATGTCATGTAACGTTCTAAGGGTTCTGTTTCTAATAAATTATAAATTCAGAAAGTTAAAATACTTTCCAGCTACACTGCAGTTTTGAGGTTTTCTTTTGAGCCAAGAGGTCAATTTGAAACTACACTACAGACCCTCTTCAAATTTCCAGGGTTCTCAGAAGCAGAAGTCGTCATAGTTGGGTAAACTTCTACAGTGGTGAATGAGAGATGACAGCAAATATAATTTTTGTATTTCCATGTCCAATTTCCAGACTTTCCATGACTTTCCAAAAGAGGGAAATAATATAGAGAGATTAATTATGTTGGTCAGAAGAGAGAAAGATGCCAGCTCAGCTGTTGAACACTCTCGCTGCAGTTTTTTGTCTTTTACTGACAAAGTAATATAACACAATATAGGCCTGTAGCATTATAAATGTGCAAATGTGTGAAAATATGAAACACTTTACTAGATTTGTGATGTTGATAACTGTGTAAATGCATCACCACAGTCCATGAAAAGGGTCCATTGTCTATTTGTCAAGTCAAGTCACCTTTATTTATCACTTTTTTACAATGCAGATTGTGTCAAAGCAGCTTTACAGTGATAGAGAGAACATCATTTTGGCTGTACAGCAGCTCTAGAAGAAAATGGTGTCATTGTTCAGCTCAAGTAAATTCAGTATTGATTCATTCAGTTGTAAAAATCATTAGTTGTTAATTTAGTTCATGACTTTTATTATATGAATTTGCAGTTTAGAGTTCATGTATATGAACGGTATTGAATGGAGCACAAAGACAAGTGTGACTGCACTTTTATCTCTATCATCATTTACTCACCCTCAAGGAAAAAAAGGTAAATGCAACTTCTCCTGGTTTCATAGACAGGGCTTAGATTAAGCCAGGATTAGGACTTAGTTTAATGGGGGCATTTAATAGCATTACTTGTGTGAATCTTGAGACAAAACAATGACACTGGCATATTTTAAGATATGTCTGTGCAATTTGCTTAAACTTGCTCAAACATGAATTTTAGTCTAGGATTAGATTTAAGCCTTGTCTGTGAAACTAGGCGAAAATCGAACAAATTCTGCCTTCAATTCACAGAATTGCAAGTTTATTTCTCACAATTCTGACTTTAGAACTCGAAATTGCAAGTTTATATCTCCAAATTCTGAGAAAAATGTCACAATTATCTATTTTTATTCTGTGATGGAAACAAGCTTCCAAAGTTCCAAACCATAAATGATTTTGTAAGAACAGTTTTGTGAACCAGATCAAGTGAATCCTTAAAAATATTGGTTCATGAATCACAATTTCCCTGGATATTCAGAGAGTTTTTGCATCTTTTTCGAATCTTGAAAGCTTCAGATCCCATTCATTACAAATATATGGAAAAGTGCAACCAATACATTCTGCTAAACTTTTGTATAAGGATTTTTTTAAGATTTACAAATTTTAATTATAATAAAATCCCATCAAACTGAATTGAATAATCCTTACATATTATTCATATTATGAAAAAACTAGACCTTAATAAAACATTTTGTATAAAACTTAATAGAACAAGGGAATGAACCATTTAGTTTATGTGATTTGTATTCATAAATAAAACATTTGTTTTTAAATATATGACTATAAATAGTCCATTCCCTTGTTCCATTAAGAATTATACAACATGTTTTAAGTTCTAGTTTGCTTGTTTTATTCAATTCAATTTGATTGAATTTTACTATTAATTGAAATGTGTAAATCTTAAAATGCAAGCTTAATATTTTGAGTGCACAAAAAAAGAGGTTTGGAATTGCATCAGGGTTAATAAGGGTTACGTGTTCATCATTTTTAGGTGATCTATTCCTTTATGCAAACTGAACTTGTGTGATTGTTACAGCAACACCAACCGAAATTATTACCAAGACAAGTCTAATGGATCTCATAATGTCAGTTTAAAGAGCCAGTTCTTCCTTGAATGTTATGTAGTGCAAAATATTTAGATAAATCCTACCCAACACTACCACCTTTGGGCTCGAATGAAGAACTGAACATAAAACCAAATCCGTAAATAAACCAATCTTTACTTCTAATTTTAATCCTGTCCAGTGGCCTGTCGCATATAAAAGTGTACAAAAGCAGCATATAGTTCCCCAACACATCAGACTTGCACTGAGCGCACCGCTGACCTATGTCTGAACCAATTCAATTTTTGGTTTCAACACCCTGCATCGCCCCAGGCCATTAATTGGTCTGCTGAAGCGAAATAGCTTGCTGGTCGTGCAGTGATGCTGCTGGATCTAGCATCATTTTTTTCAGCATTTTGAGACAAAGTTTGTACTTTATCAAACTAGTACAAACAATCAAGTTAAATTAAACCAGTTAAACAAGTTTGTTGCATTGGCTAAAAATAAAGGAGCCTGCTAGCAAACTGAACAATGCTTTAGGGAACAAAAACCTTTTGGATTGTTCATGTTCTTGTCTTATTACTGTAATCCAAGGCCTTCCCTTCCCAGCAGAAGCATCAGAAAGAGTGCTGAAGAGCTGGCATACTGTCAGGCAGTATGTAGGTCTGGCCAGGCTTTGGGTTCTGATGTCCTCCGGCACTTCCAAACAAACAATCTGAGCACTGTATGAGCCATTTAATTTCCTGAGATGCTCGATACAAACAAAACATGCTCCTCGTGTATCAGGGATCCATCTATCAGGCTGAAAGTAAGTGAATGACTGGACAGCTTGATAGGAAGGAGAGAGGAAATGAAACGCAAGCTTTAGGAAACCATCAAATTATTCTCGGCCACATTCCTCGATTCCAATGAAAGTCTCCCGTTTATACACGAGGACAGGCTGACTGCCCCAGATATATCTTTAAGCTCTTAAGGGGGTTGTCATGGTTGGGTTAACACTGAACTGATTCACAATCCAAAATGCATGAGCGGGTGCCATTTTCATGAACATGACATGCTGCGGTAAGAGCGATTAAGGTCTCTGCTCCTGTATATATTCACTTAAAGAGTCATTACTGGCTCTTTGGAATTAAAGTGTTTGAATTGGAACATTCCTCCATTTAGAACAAAGTAGGGCAGTCAATATAACATTGTTAATTATAAAATATAAATATGTGGAATAATAAATTAAAATATTTCAAAATTTTAAAAAATTATAATTTTAAATAAAAATCTGTAACTTACATTATACACCGATCAGGCATAACATTATGAGCACAGACAGGTGAAATTAATAACGCTGATCATCTCTTCATTAGTGGGTGGATATATTAGGCAGCAAGTGAACATTTTGTCCTCAAAGTTGATGTGTTAGAAGCAGGAAAAATGGGCAAGTGTAAGGATTTGTGATGGCTAGACGACTGGATCAGAGCATCTCCAAAACTGCAGCTCTTGTGGGGTGTTCCCGATCTGCAGTGGTCAATATCTATCAAAAGTGCTCCAAAGAAGGAACAGTGGTGAACCGGAGACAGGGTCATGGGCAGCCAAGACTCAGCGAAGGCTGACCCGTGTGGTCCGATCCAACAGATGAGCTACTGTAGCTCAAATTGCTGAAGAAGTTAATGCTGGTTCTGATAGAAAGGTGTCAGAATACACACATATGGAGCTGCATAGCTGCTGACAAGTCAGGGTGACCATGCTGACCCCTGTCCACCGCCGAAAGAGCCAACAGTGGACATGTGAGAATCAGAGCAATGGAAGAAGGTGGCCTGGTCTGATGAATCATGCCTGTGCGTCGCTTACCTTGGGAACACATGGCACCAGGATGCACTATGGGAAGAAGGCAAGCCGGCGGAGGCAGTGTGATGCTTTGGGCAATGTTCTGCTTGGAAACCTTGGGTTCTGCCATCCATGTGACACGTACCACCTACTTAAGCATTGTTGCAGACCATGTACACCCTTTCATGGAAACGGTATTCCCTGGAGGCTGTGGCCTCTTTCAGCAGGATAATTACTGGTTATTAATAGTTAGTTACCTAAGTTTAGGTATTGGGATTAAAAATATGGTCATGCAGAATAAGGCATTAATATGTGCTTTATAAGTACTAATAAACAGCCAATATCCTAGTAATATGCATGCTAATAACTGAACTTTACCCTTTTTATTTATATTTTGTTAATCCATTGCAGCCATAATAAAAAGCATTAAATGATTCTGTTTTACTGGTGTATCAGTTAAAAAAAACAGTGTTTTTTTTACCATCCACGTGTCTGAGGCCCAGGACATGACTGCTTTCATTGGCAGATTGATGTAGGTAGGATCTTCTTCCCATATAAACATCTCCTCTGCTCAGCGATGCTCTCCAGACTCTGTGTTTGTGGTGCTGTTTTGTAGGCTGCTCCCATCCCAGCATGTGCACTTTCCAGTAAAAACCACCCTAATCAGAAACAGAGATGGATGTGAAGGTTTTGCAATATCAGTTCACATCAAAACTATTTCTATAAGGTAGTTTTGACTTAGCTTCCAGGTTCTACATCAGAATGCTGGCTCAGTATTGGCCGACGCTGTTCACACTGCATCACATACAGGAATGCTACTGTAATGGAAATCACAACATGGGCTCAGGAATACTTCCAGAAAACATTGTCGGTGAACACAATCCACCGTGCCATTCGCCGTTGCCGGCTAAAGAGCCGTATCTAAACATGATCCAGAAGCGCAGGCGTTTTCTCTGGGCCAAGGCTCATTTAAAATGGACTGTGGCAAAGTGGAAAACTGTTCTGTGGTCAGACGAATCAAAATTTGAAGTTCTTTTTGGAAAACTGGGACACCATGTCATCCGGACTAAAGAGGACAAAGACAACCCAAGTTGTTATCAGCGCTCAGTTCAGAAGCCTGCGTCTCTGATGGTATGGGGTTGCATGAGTGCGTGTGGCATGGGCAGCTTACACATCTGGAAAGGCACCATCAATGCTGAAAGGTATATCCAAGTTCTAGAACAACATATGCTCCATCCAGACGTCATCTCTATCAGGGAAGACCTTGCATTTTCCAACGTGACAATGCCAGACCACATACTGAATCAATTACAACATCATGGCTGCGTAGAAGAAGGATCCGGGTACTGAAATGGCCAGCCTGCAGTCCAGATCTTTCACCCATAGAAAACATTTGGCGCATCATAAAGAGGAAGATGCGACAAAGAAGACCTAAGACAGTTGAGCAACTAGAAGCCTGTATTAGACAAGAATGGGACAACATTCCTATTCCTAAACTTGAGCAACTTGTCTCCTCAGTCCCCAGACGTTTGCAGACTGTTATAAAAAGAAGAGGGGATGCCACACAGTGGTAAACATGGCCTTGTCCCAACTTTTTTGAGATGTGTTGATGCCATGAAATTTAAAATCAACTTATTTTTCCCTTAAAATGATACATTTTCTCAGTTTAAACATTTGATATGTCATCTATGTTGTATTCTGAATAAAATATTGAAATTTGAATCTTCCACATCATTGCATTCTGTTTTTATTCACAATTTGTACAGTGTCCCAACTTTTTTGGAACACTGACAGGGTAGAGAAGAAATTGTGGAATAAATTTGTCATTTTGATTTTGCGCACAAAAATGAATTCTTGTTGCTTCATAACATTGAGGTTGAACAACTGTAGTCACGCAGACTATTTTAACGATGTCTTTACTACTTTTCTGGACCTTGAATGTGGTAATTTCATTGCTTTCTATGGGAGATTTTTTAAAAAAACCTCTTGGATTTCATCAAAAATATCTTAATTTGTGTTCTGAATAAGAACGAAGGTCTTACGGGTGTGGAACGACATGAAGGTGAGTACTTAATGACAGAAATTTCATTTTGGGGTGAACTAACCCTTTAAACCACTAAACATTTCTGCATTTTTGGTTTGGACCATTTTACATTGTTAAAGCCTACTTACATTGTTCAAAAAGAGTCAGATTGAGTGGGAATGTGGCATAAAACATGTTAATTGGCCACTGAGTATAAATTGGCTGCTTTTTGCTTAGTGTCAGCCAGACAAGCCTCATGGACCTGCTGACTGGCAGCGATATGCGTGTTTGACGCCATGGCCCAGTCTCAAGGCTAAGTGTGCATGGCCCACTTTGTTCACTTAATCAGAGTTGGATGAATTTATTATATGCTGGGACAGAATGATTATCATTTCCAGTGAGCTTTTAACTTAAACAATATTAGGCAATTAAGCATTGCTAATAATAAGCAAATGCCCAGTGCATTAGTCAGCAGCAGAGGAGGAAAAACAATGATTACAAAAAATTAAAAAGAGCTTAAAAATAGAGGGAGAGAAATTAATTGAGGGTGTAAAAACCCCCACAAAGATTCCCTTTTTTCAAAACACCTCAGTCAAAATGGTTAAATGCAAAGAAAAAAACTAAATGCAATAAGGCAACACACCTTTTATAAACTAACTGTTATTAAGTGATTTCTAACCATCAAATACTATGAAGTATTACAAGTATAAACATGAAGTGTCTGTACAATATGTCTTCTTTTATTAAACTAATGCTATTTCATGCATTCTGACTTATTTACACTGTTAAAGAGTTGCATTCTCATGCTAAACATGGCCAAAGTTTCAAAGCACGAGTTGGACGTATTTCTGTGCCAAATATACTACTTCTGGTTTTGGACATGTCTTTGAGAGATTTTTTCGAGTATTATGTAATATGCACTTGGTTCGGGTTTGAGATTTTTCAACAATGTTACCAAAGAAGTGTGTTTTTGTTTTTTAGGGAAAGATAACCATTTTCATCTTCCCAAAGAACCCAGCGTTAAGGGAACAGTAGATGAAGTTTGTTTTTCCAGGGCAGCAACAGAGTTGTGCATGCATGTTTGTTTGTTCCCGGGATTTCAGTGATGAATTTGTAAACAAGTCCCAGTTTGCCGCTGGATTTGCAGATCACGGGCAGTGAGTAAAAATGCATCAAATGTCCGTGTTTTGTTGGCAATCGGTGTGAAAGTGCATATAAAGGAGCTCTGCTTTTTTCGGAAAGACTCGGTACAGCATATCTATCTTTTATAAATATGATAAAACTAAAGACTTTTCAGAGATATGAAGGATGCAATACTACTCTAAGATTAACATGAGATTGGCAGAAACTGTGTGTGAAACCGTGGGCTTGTTTTGTGAGACAATTACCTGCTGCTCTTTCTGTGTAAGTATCTACATATAAAACCGATCCAAGATCATGTAAAACAATGTAAACATGATGGTTCATGAGTTAACTGTGAACAACCTCCCAACGGTGAACCAATGACATTTCAAAACATTCTAAAACAAAAAAAGCCTTGTTTACTAAAATCATGTGACTTTGACAGTTTAATACATGCAACATACTATGAACCACTGGTTTGAAAAAAGATTCCCAAAGGTTCAGAAGCTTCACAAAGCAGCAATTCGGAAGTGCCCATAACTATTTTTAAGTTGTTAGGTGTCAAATTAAGTTACAATTGTGAAAAACTCAAAACGTCTATATTGCAACACTGATTTTACGAATGTGAACACAGCTGCAATCGCAGTGAAATTTAACATTCAGAGCTGATTGTAATGTCTTTCCCTTTGATGCTTGTCTAGCATGCTTCACTTCTTTTGTTTGGGCTGTATAACCACTTCAGTCTATTGCAACATTTCAGAGAGGCTCAGTGTAACCTTCGCTTGAAGAGTGTGCTAACCTTAATCGTATATAAAAACAACAACAACAAAAGAAACTATTAGATGTCAGACAACTATTTGAAAGGGCTAAAGACTGACAATGAAATAAACATTTGAAACTGCCACTGTCAGTTTATTCTCCATGGCAGCAGCTCTGATTAACAGTGTTATAAGTAATGCATTACAAGTAACACGAGTTACGTTTTTTCAAGTAACTAAAGTAATGCATTACTTTTACATTTACAACAACATATCTGAGATACTTGTTCAAATAAGTATATACTGCATGCTGTTCTGCTTTTCTGAGCATGTACACCCAAAGAATGTGCACACCCAAAACATCTTATCTTTCATGTCTTATTGTCAAAGACACACAAGGTTTACATAAACACAGTCGGAGATGGTTACTTGTGACTTGCATGGCTCTGCGATGTGCTACGCATTATGTAATCACGTTAAAAGGTCACGCGTGTCTACAAAGCGAACATGCAAAGACTAAGTCCAACGCCCTTTACAAAAAAAGGTAAACAACGATGTCAAGTCGATTTTGAAGTTGGAGGAAAAAATTATAGAGTTTTTCACCCTCACGTTCACCGTCACGTGACCTTTCCAACGTGATTAACCCAAGTAATGCGTGGAGCATCACAGAGCATTGCAAGATGAGCATTTGTGGTTAAAAAATATATAAACTTATTTTTTTTTAGAAAATGGCCGATGGTTTCTCTAGATAAGACTCTTATTCCTCGTCTGGGATCATGTAGAGCTCTTTGAAGCTGCACTGAAACTGACATTTGGACCTTCAACCCGTTGAACCCCAGTGAAGTCCACTATATGGAGAAAAATCCTGGAATGTTTTCCTCAAAAAAATGTTGATTTTCATGAAAAACAAATTGTAATATTTTTGCCATATCGACCACCGCTAATTGTAATGCATTACTTTCAGAAGTAACTTTCCCCAATGCTGCAGATTAAAGAACATCTTGTAAAAAAGGATGATTAGATTATTTTTATGCTATAAGAAATAACATACTGTTCTCATATGGCAGTTACCAAGCGGCGCAGTGGGTTTAAGTTACACAGAAAAAGAAAAAAAAATTATGTATATAAACACTTATGCATATGCATAGATTTACAAAACAAACAGTGCAAAACTTGTTCAACAAACATGCTGGAGCAAACAGAATCAGCCTTCACGAGGACAAATTTCTACCTGCTCAAGCCTCCGTGACATTATTGCCTCTGCTGTCTATTATATATCTGGCTAGAGAGACATTTCTCAGTAATATGACACACAAGTGAATCGCTTGTGCAGTCAGTCTTTTTTTCTTTCTTTCTTTTCGGTCTATCTCTTGGCAACCACCATTACAGATAATGGGCATATATTCAAGCCGTGCTGAAAAATTTGCATGAGGTCAGAGGGTCATTTGAGCTAAAGAGTATAACTTTTGTTAACATTCTGCCACTGGTAAGATAATACTATGAGTCTGAAATTAGCATGTGCAATTATATACAAACATTCCCTCATTAAAAAGCATTTTGAGCAATGACGCTGATGTTAATGGTTTGGCATTGAAATAAAACTTATAGCTGTTATTAAAGACACTTATTATGAATGCAAAGTTCATATTGAACATGTTCAAGTGACACTGTTACTCTCCTTTCAATGACACGTTCAAAATAAGCCGCATTTGTTTTGCTCTAAAGCACAGGCTCTTTTAGATCTAACGCTGGTCGTATAGAGGGTACATAAAGCCTATAAGATTAGGACTTCCTTATACCAATTTGATTTAGTTTCTTTCATTTGTGATCTCTGAAAATAGTTCTAAAGGACATGAGCTTGCTGAAAATGGACCCTCTCATTTCAAGAGGATGAATCCTGAAGTTCATTTTCAATCACTGCTTCCAGCTGGGGGTTCATACTGTCTAAGATTTGCATTGCTACAAAACAAACTGCATCCATGAACTTCAGCCCAAGTAGTTTATGTCATCAACAAACATTTTAACTTATGCATGAATTATATTATGCATGCATACTAATGCATAATATAAATAATAATCAATGGTGATTGAACTAACTTGCTAAATCCCACAACAGAAACAGACTGCTGAGAAGAAAGGGAAAAACGCAACAAAATCAGAAAACCATCATACTTGCTAATCATTGTCTGAAATTGTGGTCAACAGGACGTCTCTCTGAAGCTGATGCCTGACTATCTTTCAAAACACAGTTATTTGTGAAGATGTTGCAGTGCAGTGATTAAATACATGTTGTTGCTGATGAGAGGAGTGAAAATGAGAGATGGTTTGTTATTCAAATTGTCTTGGATATGAATAAATCATGTCAGAAACTTCACTGTTAGTTTCTTTATACTTGGGCTGGACAATTAATCAAACTTTTAATTGTGATTATGATTACGGATGCCACAATTACGTAATCGTTCAAAGGCGCGATTACAAAAAAATATTTTTCCACTTACATTATTTTGCGTGCTTAAAGGATTAGTTCACTTTCAAATGAAAATGACACAATCTGAGATATATTAATAAATATCCTGACACATCCGAGCTTTATATGGCAGTGAACGGGCTTCCATCCACATCCATCCATCATAAACGTACTCCACACAGCTCCAGGGGGTTAATAAAGTCGAAGCATTTGTGTAAAAAAATATCCATATTTAACAAGTTATGAAGTAAAATATCTAGCTTCTGCCAGACCGTCTTCTGTATTCAACTTAGGGAGAAAGCGTAAATCTCTTGCAGTTCAAAACGCTTATGCAATGCCCTACACCTTCCGTATTCAACTTATGGATAAAGTGTAATTAAAAGTCACAACAACAAGCACAGTTTAAGTCACTCCAGAGTTCCTACGGACGGTGCGAATGCAACCAGGAAAATGGCCCATATGTTTATTTTTCTATTATTATATAGACAAAACCAAACCAATGTACAGTTGACATTTGAGGCTTAATAGAAAAGCAATTCAGGAAGAGTGTTTTCATCTTGTTTTTTATTTTTATATAAAAATATGGCATGCAGTTGCTTCAAACAAGGCTATTCAAAACATCATTAAATGCAAATTGTGATAATCGTAATTAATAAACAATTACAATTGCAAGGACATAATTGACAATTGCTTATGGCAGCCCTAAAATATCAGCTGTAGCCTTTATTATTATTATTAAAAGCATCTCAGTGTTGTCTTTCCAAAGGCAATTCTTAAAGAAAGCTGGCATCTTGTTCTGCAGCTGGCTGCAAGGACAACTACCCTGAAAAAGGGTGTAGGTGAGTGTTATCCACCTCTTATTAGCCTCTTCATGCACTCGACTGACAAGATTCAGGGCTAACTGTGACAGCCAAACTATTAGCTGTAATGAGAATCAATAGTGGTTTGAAGTGCATTGGCAGTTCATCCAAGAAGGGCCTCTCAAGGATTCCATTTTTAGCCTTTAAGCACGGCGTGTCCCTGTGGTTCATACTGCCAAATAAGCTGCACTGACCAAAGGGTCAGGCTGAGGTTCCATGTGCTAATTGAATGTGGCATTTCACATTCCTCTCAACTGTCAAAGTGTTGTTGGAGAAATTCTGACTCGTATGGTTAAGACTACTGCTAAATCCTTCTGTAATTAATCATACAATGTATGTGGTTATTATCTTTAACAAAAATGAAAACATATTTATTAGGGCTGTCAATTTAATGTGTTAATTAGATTAATTAATTACGGTGAAAAATAATGTGTTAAAATTATTACACACTTGCCTACGTAGGTCATCCGACATCAGTGTTGCCAATTCAGCTGTTTTCCTGTGGAATTGGGCTACTTTAACACTGTTGCCACGGGTTGATTTTCATGTTCGCAGGATGAAGCGACTCCAAATAACATGATATTTAGTCCCTGGAATGTGAATTTTACCAGGGGAACCGTGACAAAAATGTGGATTTTACGCCCCGGAACACAATTTTTACCTATTTTTAGTAGTGCTTCAGACTGTTGAGGCCTACTGTATTTCACATTAAAGGTGCCCTAGAATCAAAAATTGAATTTACCTTGGCATAGTTGAATAACAAGAGTTCAGTACATGGAAAAGACATACATTGAGTTTCAAACTCCATTGCTTCCTCCTTCTTGTGTAAATCTCATTTGTTTAAAAGACCTGCGGAAAACAGGCGTAACAGGCGTTACGTAACAGTTGGGATCATTAATATGTACGCCCCCAATATTTGCATATGCCAGCTCATGTTCAAGGCATTACACAAGGGCAGCCAGTATTAACATCTGGATCTGTGCACAGCTGAATCATCAGACTAGGTAAGCAAGCAAGAACAATAGAGAAAAATGCCAGATGGAGCAATAATAACTGACATGATCCATGATATCATGATATTTTTAGTGATATTTGTAAATTGTCTTTCTAAATGTTTCGTTAGCATGTTGCTAATGTACTGTTAAATGTGGTTAAAGTTACCATCGTTTATTACTGTATTCATGGAGACAAGAGCCGTCGCTATTTTCATTTTTAAACACTTGCAGTCTGTATAATTCATAAACACAACTTCATTCTTTATAAATCTCTCCAACAGTGTGTAATGTTAGCTTTAGCCACGGAGCACTATCAAACTCATTCAGAATCAAATGTAAACATATAATAAATACTATACTCACATGATCCGATGCATGCATGCAGTATTCATGACGAACATCTTGTAAAGATCCATTTGAGGGTTATATTAGCTGTGTGAACTTTGTAAATGCACTTTTTTTATAGTCGAGAGCTCGGGGGCGGGGAGCGTGAGATTTAAAGGGGCCACAGCCTGAATCGGTGCATATTTAATGATGCCCCAAAATAAGCAGTTAAAAAAATTAATTAAAAAAAATCTATGGGGTATTTTGAGCTGAAACTTCACAGACACATTCAGGAGACACCTTAGACTTATATTACATCTTGTGAAAGAACGTTCTAGGGCACCTTTAATATTACCTAGCTCTTTATTTAATTAATTAACCTGACTATTCATTGCAGAGATCCTAATCTTGCAGTTACATTACAATCTCAAACACCATAGCTAAAGTGTTTAATCAGATTGTATTTAATAAGTGTAATATGGAGAACCCATGGCAAGACATTGAAAGAATGAGAAACAGAGCTCAACTCCCACTGAAACCCATTTAGAAACTCACACTCGATCATGACGGTTTCATAGAAGAACTGTCTGAAAATTCCTCCTAAAGCTGATCCTCTTTTCTTTTCTCTCAAATGTTTCCCTTTGAGGCATTGTGTGCAGTGAACACTTGAGTGTTCTTACAGCTATAGTCTACCCATGCATAGAGAAAATGATTTAAAGGTTCCTCTAACAATGGCAAACATGACACAAAAGACGTTGTCTTCAAGAACTGATGAAGTATATTGAGGTCATTTAAAGTACGTCTATTAGAAAACTAATGCAGCAGCTGTCAAAAGAACACTCAATGTACAGGTGACAGCTTCTTTAAACAAAGTTCAGTCATTCATCAAGTTTCATTTCATAAACCATTATAAAGAAGCATTTGATTCTGCAGGAATGAATTCTAGTTGGAGGTTTCTTTCTCTAAATCATTGATGTGAATAAGAAAATTGTCTTTGTAAACTGTGGTAATTAATGCTAAAATCATTACAATTAACATCCTCTGGTTTTATGCACCCATTCTGGATCCTGTGAAGTGAAAATTATAATTTTGTGACTTTTGGTCCATCTGTTAAGCTTTAAAGTGATAGTTCACCCTAAAATTAAAATTCTGTCATCATTTACTTACCCTCAAGTTGTTCCAAACCTGTCTGAGTTTCTTCTGCAGAAAACAAAAGAAGATATTTTAAAGAATATGGTTAACCAAACAGTTCAGTTCTTCAAAATATCTTCTTTTGTGTTCAGCAGAAGAAAGAAACTCATAAAGGTTTGGAACAACTTGAGGGTGAGTAAATGATGACAGAATTTTCATATTTGGGTGAACTATCACTTTAAGGTCATCATTAGGTACTACACTATGCTTCCAAAACTTACCAAAATTCACTTTTATCAGATTAAAAATTAATAGTGTTTGTCTCCTGAGAAAGTGACTCATCTTTCCCCTATGTGCTCAACTTCCTGTGTTTGTTAGCAGATAAAAAAAGTCAATAGCAAAGGCAAAGCAATAAATAAGAATCCACACCTCGTATTTCTGTTGGTGTCAAAACGCCTATAAGGATTTTGCTTTATATTTTCAAAAGCAAAAAGCACTAAAGCATAGGAAAGGTTTGCATCACATTCTACATTTGAGAAATTTGATCAGAATTTAATTGGTACTAAATTTGTGATTTGTTTACTCTTTAATTTAGTGAAAGAAAAGACATCCCAAAAAATTGTTAGCAAATCCTTGATTATTTAAAAAAAACGTTTCTGTTTGGTTCCTCTCAAATTTTGTGTAACCCAAATCCTGGGTCAGATGTAACAACCCAGAGGTTGAGTTATTTATCGAGGGCTTTTTGCAACCTCTTCAGGTTGGTGCATGTCTTCGGTAAAATACAAGCTTGTGTACATTTTATCTAAAAATTCATTATTGTTCTGTGTATTGTTTAATTTTATGCAAAGCAACATACAGAGGCGCGATGCGAGTCACCCAAACGAGTGTCGAGTCGGTCTTTTGAGGTCCATCACGGAAATGCCTGATGCCTTGCATAATATTTTATGGACAGGTTATGGAGTCAGTCACTGCATTTTCCAGCTATGAGTGAAACGCAGGAAGTTATCAGTTCCCTAGCCGAACACAAGTAATGTCCAGCACGAGATCCAGCGCCGTTACTTTGGAAACAGGACAACAGAGACTGGTCGATTACACTTGAATTACTTCTAAATGTGTAATTTTTACTTCTAATATTCGTTAAATGAGCTTAAATGTAGGCAATTTGTATTAAAAATGATATAAAATATGATCGAAAATACACTCTAAAAAATGTTGGGTTAAAAACAACCCAAGTTGGGTTGAAAATGGACAAACCCAGCAATTGGGTTGTTTTAACCCAGTGGTTGGGTTAAATGTTTGCCCAACCTGCTGGGTAGTTTTATTTAACCCAACTACTGATTAAAAATGACTATATGTCTGGCTTAAAATGAATCCAAAATAGGTGAGAAATTAAAAATCAGACACATAATTACTAGAGGCAACAATAATAATCAAAAGGTGTACATTTATTAATAAGCAATTTAATAAATGTTTATTGTTTATTATTCATTATCTTATTAATAAATTCTCATTTATTAAACATATTAATAAATGTTAATTTCCAGCATATTTTGGGTTCATTTTAAGCAAGCAATACAGTAATTTTTATACAACAGTTGAGTTAAATAAAACTACCCAGCACGTTGGGCAAACATTTAACCCAACCACTGGTTTAAAACAACCCAATTGCTGGGTTTGTCCATTTTCAACCCAACTTGGGTTGTTTTTAACCCAGCATTTTTTAGAGTGTAGGAATTATCATGCAAACCAGTGGTTGTGTGGCGTATTAAAAAAAAAAAAAGTTTAAAAGATTTAAGTTAATCTGTAAACATTAATAAAAAAAAAAAATAATAAAATAAAATAACCTAGAATTATAGTAAAAATGAACCAACCCATTATGCTGGGTTAAATCAACCCAATTTCCTGGGTAAAATTAACCCAACATGTGTTCGGTCCTATATTTACCAGCCCTTTTTTCAGTGTATATTGAGATATTTATACTAAATATAGCCAAAAGGGTTCTCATGTATATCATGAAGCCCTAACCAATAATATACAACTATAAATACTATAAAACCCTAAAAAAGCAATTTTTTTAAATATTGCACTAATTTGTTTCATAGAAGCAGATGGTATATTTTAGATAACATTACATTATTATTATTATTAGATAAAATGATAATTATTACACTTTTGGCATGTCACATCTCAAGCCCATAGTGGGAAGCATTCATTATTTCTGGCACTACAGTAGGTTGTCAGTCTGTGGATTCTATGCTGATATGCACATTGAAAAAGCCTTTGCTGAGAGATAATGCAATTGCACTCATAATGTCCAGATAAGTGATTATTATAGTCACAGCATATCCCGGAGTCCACCAGAACAGCGGCTGCTCTTTCAATGGCAGCGGCTCTGCAGTAAACAGTAGGTGGCCAATTAGACAGTGGTAGAGATGCTAGAGTTGACAGGATGTGATCTTCCATTTACCAACATGTGTTCTCGCTCAGTCACTGCAGAGATATGAAGGCAAATTATTATCCTTTCACGTCTAGACCATGGAGCGTGGATCACATTGAGCACACACTGACTGAGAACACTGGTTTATGTTCCTGCAGACAAATTGCTTGAAGCAAAGAAGCACAAGCTACATATTCAGGGTGCATCTCAGAAGAAGACTGTGATAGTTCCTTTGACAGACAAGCCCATGAACAAAAAGTCATCGCTGGGGGTCAGTATCTACTCCAATCTACATATTTTCTCCGTTCCCTCATTGGCTTTGAGGGTCAACAGCACTTTAGGGTGACAATGCTCGCTTGCACAAAAACTCTCGCCTAAAACAGTCCCTAAATGGGGTTGATTATTTTTTTTTTTGGTTTTGTAATGATGTCTGTGAATGCTGCCTCCAGCTGCTGAAAACAAATTCTGCTGGGGTCAACTCTGACCAGGCCCTGCAGTACAATCAAATCAATAGACACTTTGAAAACACAGATGAGAGTTTTTACAAGTGAATGGCAGGGGACTGATACAGACATAAGCCCATCTAAAAGCCTTGATGAAAAAACAGCCCTGAGGGAAAAAACAAAGGCTCCAGTAGCACTTATCTTTTGCAAAGCCTCAACGGCAAATGAATCCATCTATCCTGAGCTGTTTTGGATTCTGGTTGATTCAAGTCTTCTGCTCCCAGAATACAATTTTCTCAATTCGTTCTGGCTGCAACTGTCTGGTTAAAAGTCAAAACATTCATAGACGACTAATGTATAATGTTGAAGATTTTTCATCAGTTCAAAATAAATTGAAAACGAAGGTATTCAGTGAATTTCTGGTGCCAGTAAAAGCTGACCTAACTGGCCAATCATCCAATGCATCCTGCTGGTAAACACAATATTTGACACTACTGCTCTGTTCATATCATAGTAACAATGATTTATGTACTTAGTAGAGTATATATTCATGTTTAATGTTCTAAGCTGCCATCCGTGGTGCTATTTTAATATTCCATTAGAAATATATGCTTTATATAAACACTCCACTTTAAACAAAAGACATTTCACCCCACCATTTGTGAAAAGACTGCTGGTAAATTGATGGCATAACAGAGGTGGCAATACCTCCCACCTTTCAATAATGTCAGTCCACATTACATGTACATAATTGGTTCATTGCATCATATTTGAAAGTGCCAGTCACTCACTGCACCTGCTATGCACTAGTTGTATCCAGCCTTAAATGTAAAGATATAGGCCCGGTTTCACAGACAGGGCTTAGCATGAGCCAGGATTTTAAGCCTTAGTTCAATTAGGACATTTAAGCAGCTTTTATAAACATTCACTATAAAACAAAACATTACTGGTGTGCATCTTGAGACAAAACAATGGCACTGACATATTTTAAGATCTATCAGTACAAGTTACTTTCTACGGAAGAGGATTAGGGCCAAGCAATAATAAAAAAATAAAACCATCTCGAGATTAATGTTGTTAAATTTCGAGAAAAAACTCGTTAAATTCGAGAAAAAAGTCGAAATAAAAATGTTGAGAATAAACTCATTAAATTACGAGAAAAAACTCGTTAAATTTCAAGAAAAAAAGTCGAGATAAAATGTTGAGAATAAAGTCATTAAATTATGAGAAAAAAGTCTTTAAATTACAAGAACAAATTTGTTAAATTATGAGAAAAATGAAAAATGTAATTTAACGAATTTGTTCTTGTAATTTAAAGACTTTTTTCTCGTAATTTAATGACTTTATTCTCAACATTTTATCTCGACTTTTTTCTCGAAATTTAACGACATTTTTCTCAGAATTTAACGAATTTGTTCTCGTAATTTAATTACTTTATTCTGAACATTTTATCTCGACTTTTTTCTCAAAATTTATGGAGTTTTTTTCTCGTAATTTAACGAGTTTATTCTCAACATTTTATCTCGACTTTTTTCTCGAAATTTAACGATTTTTTTTCTCATAATTTAATGACTTTTTTCTCAACATTTTATCTCGACTTTTTTCTCGAAATTTAACGACATTTTTCTCAGAATTTAACGAATTTGTTCTCGTAATTTAATGACTTTATTCTGAACATTTCATCTCGACTTTTTTCTCAAAATTTAACGAGTTTTTTCTCGTAATTTAACGAGTTTATTCTCAACATTTTATCTCGACTTTTTTCTCGAAATTTAACAAGTTTTTTTCTCGTAATTTAACGAGTTTATTCTCAACATTTTATCTCGACTTTTTTCTCGAAATTTAACAACTTTAATCTCGAGATGGTTTTATTTTTTTATTATTTCTTGGCCCTAATCCTCTTCCGTAACTTTCAGTTACAACAGCTCAAACATGCATTTTAGTCTAGGACTAGCTTAAGCCTTGTCTGTGAAACCGGGAGAATGTCACAATTTTGTTATTTTATAATTATAAGTTTTCCTCTTTGTTTTAAAAATTGAGGTGAAAAAAAAAAAAACATCACTCTGCTTCCATGCACTTTTTTCAACAATCTGAATTAATCCAATCCAATTTCCATATGTAAAATAGGCCATTCATAAAATCAGTTTTTTTATTTTATTTTGTTGTTGTTGTTTTTGTTGTTGTTGTTTTTTTTGTGTGTGGGGGGGGGGTGTATGAACATATATGTTCATATCTGAATACCTCTGTATGATGCATAGTAAAGTGGGTTTTATGACTGCAGCGATTCTTTGTGTTCAGGGGTAACCGCTGTATTTCTGTATGCAATTTACATAGTATGTAGTATGGTGTTTTAGGCAAATTTCATATTACTATTGTTTTGCATTAATAAATGTAGTTACTAAAAATATTACACATCTATTTATTGTAAATGTATCAGTAAAGCACTGAGCTTGCATTGAGATGTAGATAAAATTAACTTTTATTGACAATAGTAACGTGCAAAAACCAAATTTTATAGAGAAAATGTAAATATTCCACACTCTTATTAAATGTACAATACTGAACTGACCGACAGCTTCAGTGATTATAAAATGAGCACTCTTCACTTGCTTTAACTCAGTCACATTTTGAAGAAAAGCTTTTGTTTTTCATGAGACTTTGTGACTTTTCCTACTTTTCCCCATAAGCCAATAAGTGCTCCTCTGCTGCCATCTACTGGTTATACTGGTAATTTCATGTCTTCTTAAATAAAAGTTTGTTTGCCATGAAGTGTTCCTTCATCTTTAAATGTTTAGTTTTACAAATCATCACATTAAAAATAAGATTAAAATTGGATCATATTTAGAGATTTGAAGTGCTGGAATAAGTGTGAAGCACTTTAAAAAGTCCTTGAAAAGTGCTTGAATCTCACTACCAAAAGTTTGCATGCTTCGCAGGGTTATGTTCAGAGAATAAGCTGCTACTTATACTAAAAGTTACTAGAAGTTGAGTTTACCTGTTTACTTATCTGTCAACACCTGGGAATGCCGCATAACATGCTCTTGGAATTTGGAAGTAGTAACATACAAATATGAAAACATAAGAAAAGTTTGAGGAGATGTGGAAAGCAGTTTCATTTTGTGGGCTGCTTCTTGCCAATCCATCACTTTGCTTTTGCACGTTTCACTCATGAAAAATGCTTTATCAAAGTTGCGAGGAGCAAATATATCCATGAAGTGCATGAATTCACACAGATGAAAGAATGCTGTGAAAACACATTGTGGTGTGTTAATTAGTAGAAGCTGTGCATGAAAGCAAGCTAAAGTCAAGAGTGTTAATATGAACAAGTGATGTAGGAGAAAAGTTTGCTTTTGTTAGTAGGAGGGACTCATTTTTCTTTTATCAACAATACTGAAATGTGCTTTTACTGTAAAAAGCAGCAAGGTGGTCCAAATAAAGTGGGCCCTGTCCCATCTTTAGTGGATAAGCGTTTTGTAAATCTCATTAGACCTCATGGAGGTTAACTGAGAAGCATTCGTCAAAACGTTATACTGCTTTTGTATCACTGTGGTAATTTTAACCACCACTTCTTCACATCCTCATTCTCTGAAAGTGTTTATAAAGAGAATTTGCTTTTCTTCTCGACATGTACACAACACAAACCAGCTACAGTGTTTGAGGGCGGGGCAAAGTAGATGTTATTCACGGTCAGCCAATGAAGAAAACAGGTGGGCTTTATGCAAATTTGTTATATTGTTAGGCAAGTAAGATTGAAATTACTAACTACATGTTTTGGCAGTTCAGAATCGATTCTTTATGATTCAAGACAACTTTATTTATTGTGCACTTTGATTTTTAACGCTGGCATCTACAGCCATAAGAAAGTTACAATTAAAAATTAAGAAATACAGATTTCAGGGCATAATCTTTTGAGGTTCATTTCACAAACCTATCTTAAAATGAAAATGATGTCATTGTTTACTCACCCTCATGAAGTTTAATCCTGTATGACATTCTCGAAAAATATATGAGGATAATTTTAATATTCTCTCATCATTTTTGTCCATCCATTGAACACTAACATTTTCAAGCTTCAAAAAGTTCATAAAGACATAATCCATATGAATTGAGTGGTTTAATCCAAGTCTATATGAACTTTATTAAATGATTAAAGAATATTAAAATATCTTATTTTGTTCATGTAATAAAAGTGTTATGGTTTTGGAATGACAAAATTTTCATTTTTGGGTGAACGATCACTTTCACGTCTTGATGATTCACACCATGTTCACATCTTGTTTATGCCGAGTAAACCTTGGACATCCAGAGATTATCTTTCTTGATCATTTCACACTGCTGTATGAAATTGAACAGCTAATATCAAAGACACCGCAGTCTTGAGTTAATGTCTTCCACCAGAACACAAAGATTAACCACTACACAGCAGAGAGATAATTAAAATCTGAACAATGAACATGAGTACGGGTGAAGGAAAGGTCCAAATTTCCATATGCTCCAGTACTAGGAAAAGCACTGTTGACCATATCTACTAATCTGGTGTAGACAGAGAACAAAGACCTGAATCTGTGGTACAACTTAGATAATATTGAACACAATCTGATATTCAGGTCAGGACTTGAAAGAAGCTTTATCAAATAACCTTTAACAATCACCATTCATAATTAATTCTTACCTTTGTGCGAACCGACTCTATTTGAAGCAAAAGAAAACATCACCTTATATTTCTCTTTGCAAGCATTCACATTCCTAGCATATAAATAACTAACATAAGAATGGATTGTGTAAGAGGCACTTGCCGTCTGGTAGCATGAATGCATGTCAAGTACAGGTCAAGTGTAGATATCGCATGCTAAGAATGCTAAAGCAGGAACATTACAAAACACCATATTGCTTGATACAAATCAGGTGTGATTAATTGAACTGACAAATTTGAAGCTTTAAGCCTAGTCCAAGACTAAAATGCATGTTTGAGCTGTTTTAACTGAAAGCTGATTGACAGGAATGTCAGGATCAGAATGCGTAGTTTGTGCATAAAAATGTCCGTCAAAACCAGGACATGTTGAATGATGTTCGCTATCTTGGCAAAGTTGGATTGATGATTTAATCTCTTTAGCATGCAGTGTGAAGTATTTCACTCAGTTCCCTGATCATTCCCATTCAATTTCAGTGAGTGAAGAACCAATTTATACTCATGTGCATTATGTATTATACATGTTTTCGTCTCTGACAGACAGCATGTTGAAGCTGCTCAGGATGCCATTTTGTCCCTCTTCCAGTAGGGACAAAACATCCAGTAATGTTGGTTTTCCAGGAAATGCACGACTCGCTGAACCTCTGTTTCTCATAAATACTGCCGTGTATTGTGCACGTTATTTTTTGACAGACACTGATGTTGTGGTATTCAAATGATGTGGATTTGAAAACAGATAGATACATAATTATGTATTTCTTATCTAAGTATTTGACGGACATTATACGTAAGGGTGAACTATGTTTGATTTTGGTGTAATTATAAAACATGCTGGAGATGTTTGAAATACTTTTTGCATAGTTTATTATACTTATTTTAAGGAATGACGTTTATTTCATGGCTTAAATAAATGACGTTACTCAGATATTCATTCAGCAGTCACAAATCCTTTGACTTTTGAAAATCAATTAAATTTTTTACCAGGAAAAGTGTGGTTTTGATGCACAAATATGTCTTCTTTTCTTTAAACCCATGACAATGCAGATCATTTTTGTAAATTATAGTGAAAAATCACTGGTATCGCCTAAAATGTACACTCTAAAAAATAAAACATTGGTTCAACAAAAAAAAAAAAAATATGTTAACGTTTTCCACTAAAATTTTTAACTTAAGCCAATTGGGAGAATTACATTAATTCAAAGCAATATTTTGAGTTGCTCCAACATAATGTTTTAAGTAAGGTGACGACGTTTTTTTGCCACAATGAAAACACACTTCTAAGTAACATGAATTTAATAATTATCAACATGAATGCAACTATTTAAGTTGATCCAACATAATGTTTTAAGTAAAGTGAAAACACTTTTTGGACACAATAAAACTGCATTTCTAAGTAACATGATCTTACCAAGCACCGCTTGTCACTATGATGGTAACTCTCTAAAAACCCACATTAACTCTTCTAAATTAGCATAACAAAACCCTAATTACTGCTAAATCTCCCTTACCATTAATCTTGTGCAAAAAACATTATATAACACTTAATTTTAGCATTTACTCTCCCTTTCAAGTGCCATTGGCAAAGCGTGATGGGAAATATAAATCCCAGCCCAGTTAAAAGTGTTCATACAACTCAAAACAATGAAACACGTTTACACATCATCAGAATGTATTTTACATTAACAGAACATAAAATTAAATACATTTTTGATTAACTGAAAATGTTAAATAATGACAAGTCATGATAGTATATAGAATCAATAGGCATAATTTGTGTGTCATCCAAGCTCAATAAAATAACAATGTAAAAAGTCTAACAGAATTTCAGAACTTAATTTTTTATTTCACAACAATATATATATTTAAGTAATGACTAAAGGTCCCCTGAATTAGTTTTTAGAGTGTAGGATGGGGCTTGATTTTGTCCATGGGGAATTGGTTGGATGGTCGTGGTTTGCTATTGGTGGATCTCATATGAGTGACAGGTTGCCCCGCCCTCACGCCAGTAAACATGTCATCAGAGAAGAGATGTCGCTGCAAGAGGGAGGGGAAGTTATTTTGATTAAAATTACAAGGGCACATTAATTAAAAAAATAAATAATGATGTGCACAGAAAAGCATTTATATATGCCTGGTTTCACAGACCTAGGTCTTAGTTCAATTATTATATTCAAGTGGCTTTTATCAATGTGCATCTGTGTGCATGAGACAAAACAATGGCATATTGTAAGATATTTCAGTGCAAGTTACTTTCAGTTAAAACAGCTCAAACATGCATTTTAGACTGGAAGCCTTGTCTGTGAAACCGTGGGAATAAATACTGAAATTTTCCATAAAAATCACGGTGACTTTAATCTGTGAAGCAAACACTTAATTGGGTTTCCTCAATAAAAACAAGCAGTTTGTGTGAACAGAGCTGAGATACTGCATGACATTTTGCATTTCAAATCTTTCAAAAACGTATCTCTCATATTTGTGTCTCTTATATTTCAATATTTGTAGTACATCCACGTGTAATTGAAATCCAAAAGGATATCTTGTCGTATTTAGAAATGGCGGACATCTTATATTTACACAAAATTAGTCTGTCTGGTGATCTATTGTGAGCGGTAGCACTTTGAATTGAAAGAAAATCACAGGACGAGTGAATTCATCAAGGACTCGGAGGCTTTTAGCACATAGTGCGCACACACCTTGCTCTGAGAGAGAAAACAGACAGCATGCTTCATTGATTACCTTATCTGTTGAATGTCAAAGGGGAAGATTAAGGCGTTCATTTCCATACAGAGATGAGAAGGTGAAAGGGGTGGGGGTGTGTTGATGACATGTTTTCCTCTCCCTGCAAAGCAGTTATGTAAATGATCCCAATAGAGCCAGCGATGCACTGTGAATATTCTTAAGTCTGTATTACTTATGACATAAAAGCCAAAGAAAATGACCAAACAATGCTTGTTTGAGAATCCATCTCTGCACAAAGGAGAATAAAAGGAGAATGTTTGATGCATACAATAAAATACGGCTTGTTTGAAATCTAGGTCATGCTATTTTCTTTCCATTTTGTGGCACGTAATTCTATGATAAAGAGGCTGAAATCACTTTAATGGCTGGAAATACAATCTTACGGTACAATACATGAAGAATTCACACAGCTGCAGCCATTTGTCATTCTAGACAAAATAATGTGTACATACCATCAAAAACTGAGAGTGAGACCAATGTGAAGATTTCTGAGATTATTGATTGCCCTCAGGCAACTATGATGAAGACAATAAAACTGGCGCTTTCATGCTTTGTTGTTAATTTAAAGGGAATGAAGAAGAATTTGAGTCATTTGTTGTGCTCATTTAGCTTAGGCCCAAAAAGAAATCAAATAAAAAACACTATCAATATCAGGACAGAAGAAATGAGTGAATGAAAAAATATGCAATAAATTAACAGCATATTAGGGGGCAATTAGGATGCGAAGGAGGATTTAAAAATCCATTCTTTCATTTCACAGCTTTCTCATGTGTGTGTGTGTTTTTTTAGCTCTCTGGGGTGTGCTGCATGTGTTGATATATGAGATTTGAGAGCAGAGGGGAAGATAAATAATGAATAACAACTTTAAAGGGGACATATCATGAAAATCTGACTTTTTCTGTGTTTAAGTTCTATAATCGTGTCCCCGGTGCATCTGCCAACCCAGGACACATGAAAAAGGACAATCCAGTAACTTTGTTTTGGCAAGCCTTTCTCTGAAAGCATGTGAAAATACGAGCTGCTCAGATTTCGCTCCCCTTGTGATGTAGGAAGTGGATCTTATTATAATATTATCGTCCCTTAATCTGCACGTTTCCACCCACAGCGCCGCCATTTTGTTTTAGCAAGCGAAAACGGTGTACCAGTCCCAAAGTCCCTTTAAGACAAGTCATTTCACTCGGTAGCCATTTTTGAAACGCCTCTCGGGCATCCTGGGCATCATGCAATCTCTTTGAATGGGGAAACATCAAATTCTCCAAAACTGTTCGCCAACCTTACGATTAAATTTCATATTTGAAATCAACAATGAAATCTAACAACAACCGGCTCATAAATTTAGTTTCTAAACGCTCGAATCATGACAACAACAAAAAAAGTATTTTTCAGGCTGGATCAAGCTAATGCGCATGCGCAGACCTAAATGCGCGTCTCTTCGGAGGCGCGCGTCTGATCGTTTCTATAGAAACCGGTGATTCTAACGGCCGCTGAAGTGACGGCGTTACCAGTCGGCGATTTACTCTTATTTAGAAGGCGGGACTTATTCCGCCATAATGCGCGTTACACTTTCTCCCATTCAAAACAATACGAGTGACACGTCTTGTGTTATTCTATAGACCTTATGTAGCCCCGCCCCTTTTCAGCGCTGCGCTCGTTGTCTTTTGGCTTCCGGCTTGTATTTCCACAACGATCTTATGTATTTATGAATGAACTGCTCATTTTAAAATCTTCCCGGTCTACTGCATTTGTTAAGACATCTGCTTTAAACATTACAGTGCTCATGATAACTTTCATTAACTCTACAACACGTAAATCCACTTCACCAGCTAATTATTCTTCAACAGCGATGCCATAGAAATATACAGGGCTACCGCGAAAACGGAAGTTCAAAGACAATATTCTAAAGATGGCGGCGCGCATGTTTCTCTGGAAAATAAGGTCTGAGAATGAGAATGTCAGCGCTTTGACTCGTGTTGCATTTCGGGAAGGCGTCACCATATTAGCAGGATACGCTAAACGTTGCCATGGTTACTTTGACAGTGAGACGGTCAGACCGAGAGAAACAGTGTGATATTTGTTTGCAATTTTGCGATACGCCGCAGTTTCTTGTAATGAAATGGATAATGACGAAGTGAAAGGAAAGTGGCTCTATCGGGAGAGACTAAATAACACCGCAGAGTGTTGCCAAGGGACCTTCTAAAACGCTTAATGGGGCTTAATGCACTAAGAAAGACAGTGATATTAACAGACCAAACTCAGTAAACATTATACTAATAAAGTAAAGTTGAGCCCATAATGTGAACGCAACATGTTTATTCACGAGCATTTTCGTCACATAGAAAACTGTTGAGAAACGTTGCTTAATGTAGCCTACTAGTGATATATAAAAAAACAAAAAAAAACAAATTCGGCACAAACCAATTTTTCTGTGCTTTATTAGTATAGTGTTTACTAAGTTTGGTATTTTAATGGCACTGTCTTTTTCTTTATGGGAGGAAAACACGTGTATTTAAATGGGTTGCGTTCATATTCTAGGCTCATCTGTCAGTAGTAATGTGGCAATGCGGCACCGTTCAAGAGTTCAGACCCTTTAAGCAATTAAAAGTAGCCTACATTTTTAAGTCTAAGTTATTTGCAAGCAGCATTATTTAGAAAAACCGCTTGACATCACTAGTCTATGACTCAGTAGGCGAAAACTGTATTATTTTTACAATAATAAACATCAGAACTGTATTAAGTGTAGTACAAGATCTCTCGCAGTTTGTAGCTCTCGCGGTGTTATTTAGTCTCTCCCGATAGAGCCCCTTTCCTTTCATTTTCTCCTCCTCCATTTCTTCCCATAAAACTGTGCTGTATCGCAAAATGTATTTATTAAATTAATCTGCTCTCTCTCTCTCTCTGTTGCGCTTTATCTCGGGTTCACTGAAGAAGTTGCCATAGCAACGGATAGCGTATCCTGCTAATATGGCGGCGCCTTCCCGAATTGTGACGTAATTCTCATTCTCTATAGCAAAGTCCCTTTAAAGGTGCCCTTGATTCAAAAATTGAATTTACCTCGGCATAGTTAAATAACAAGAGTTCAGTACATGGAAAAGACATACAGTGAGTCTCAAACTCCATTGTTTTCTCCTTCTTTTATAAATCTCATTTGTTTAAAAGACTTCCGGAAAACACTCGGATTTCAACATAACACCGACTGTTATGTAACAGTCGGGGGCTCCACCCCAATATTTGCATAATGCCAGTGTTCAAATGCATTACACAAGGACAGCCAGTAACGTCTGGATCTGCACAGATGAATCATCAGACTAGGTAAGCAAGAAAAACAGCGAAAAATGACAGATGGAGCAATAATAACTGACATGATCCATGATATCATGATATTTTTAGTTATATTTGTAAATTGACTTTCTAAATGTTTCGTTAGCATGTTGCTAATGTAGGCTACTGTTGGTTAAAGTTACACCGTTTATTACTGTATTCACGGAGACAAGAGCCGTCGCTATTTTCATTTTTAAACACTTGCAGTCTGTATAATTCATAAACACAACTTCATTCTTTATAAATCTCTCCAACAGTGTAGCATTAGCCGTTAGCCACGCATCACAGCCTCAAACTCACTCAAAATAAAACGTTGACATCCAAATATATACTTTACTCACATAATTCGAAGCATGCATGCAGCGTGCATGACGAACATCTTGTAAAGATCCATTTGAGGGTTATATTAGTTGTGTGAACTTTGTAAATGCACTGTAATATAGTCAACAACTCATGTGGCAGGGAACACGCTCGCTCTTAAAGGGGCGGCGTCAGTGAAAATCAGTGCATTGTTAATGATGCCCCAAAATAGGCAGTTAAAAAAATTAATAAAAAAAAAACTATGGGGTATTTTGAGCTGAAACTTCACAGACACATTCAGGAGACACCTTAGACTTATATTACATCTTTTAAAAACATGTTCAAGGGGACCTTTAAGACAAGTCATTTCACTCAGCGGCCATCTTTGAAACGCCTCTCGGGCATCCTGGGCATCATGCAGCTCCTATCTCTTTGAATGGGGAAACATCAGATTCTCCAAAACTGTTCGTCAACCTTACGATTAAATTTGATATTTGAAATCACCAATGAAATCTAACAACCGACTCATAAATTTAGTTTCTAAACGCTCTAATCATGACAAAAAAAATGTATTTTTCAGGCTGGATCAAGCTAATGCGCATGCGCAGACCTAAATGCGCGTCTCTTTGGAGGCGCGCGTCTGACTGTTTCTATAGAAACCGGTGATTCTAACGGCCGCTGAAGTGACGCGATGACTTTACCAATCAGCGATTGGCTCTTGGCTTTAGAAGGCGGGACTTATTCCGCCATATTGCGCGTTACACTTTCTCCCATTCAAAACAATACGAGTGACACGTCTTGTGTTATTCTATAGTCTTTGTCTATAGTCTTTGACCAGTTCTAACGCCATGGAAAAAGTTTGAGTAAAGCATGCTAACTGTTCTGTCATTGGCTGCACAGACGAGCACTGACCCTGGCAAGCTCCATTGCTAAAAATGAGCGTTTCTATCTGAACGATTTTTTGGAAAAGATATTAGACCATTCACAGCATTTGATAGCAATCATAAACATTAGTCTGGTGTGCATGACTCTTTTTGTCAAACAGGCACGCTATTTATAGTGGGCATCCATACGGGTTTTGGACAAAAGATTAACATGACGACACATGCTAGTCGATGAGTTGAATCAACATAAATTTATCCACTAACCATTCAGAAACGTCTAAAAGTTGTAACTTCTGAGTCTCTCCATCAGTGTCGACTCCGGTTTGAACAATGTAAGGCTGAACACCGTTACTGACAATCCTCATTTTGTCTGCTGTTAAAGCCCCGCCCTCTTCTGGAAAGGAGGCAGGAGCAGCAGCTCATTTGCATTTAAAGGGACATACACAAAAACGGCGTGTTTTTGCTCACACCCAAAAAGGGGCAAATTTGACAAGGTATAATAAATGATCTGTGGGGTATTTTGAGCTGAAACTTCACAGACACATTCTGGGGACACCAGAGACTTATATTACATCTTGTGAAAAGGGGCATAATTGGTCCCCTTTAATTTCAGTCTGTGTTCAGTCACCCAAAGCTATTGTATGACTTCAGTATATGTGGAATATTGAAGTGCACAAGTTGTTTTACTTATGTGGTGTTCCTTCTCTCTCTCCAGAGCCTGACTCACTGTCTACTACCCTGCTGGGAAAAGAAAAACAGCACGAACCAGCATGAATTCCATTTGGTCCAGGCTGGTTTATGCTGGTTAGATCTGGTGGACCAGTGTAGTCATGCTTTTCTCAAAAAAAAAAATTATGGGAAACAGCAACTCCAACATTCCACAAAACATCTGTTCTAGTGTTTGACAGAAGAAAGAAAATAAAGCATTTGGAATGTCAAGAAGGTGAGTAAATGAAGACAATTTTTTGCCAAACTGCAAGATCAATAGAAAGTTCACCTACACACCTGCTAATTATTAATCTCTCGTCTTCCCCAATGCAAACAAACCTCATGGAAATTGCTTTAATCCTTAGTCAGGCTCACACAGGTGATTGCATCTCTGCGGTGCTGCTGGAGGCTTGTGTCTTAAGAGACCTGCCTTTGATTACATGTAAACAGCTCCTCATCAGTCTGCAGTACATGAGCCCTCTTGACTCCTCGGAGCTCACGCTCACCACTGGTGGGCTTTTATTCACATGTTGCTAGGATACACAACTTTCAGATGAATTACAATCATTGTGGCGCATGTGCCATTCTTAAAATCTGCCCTATAAAAACACACAATGGACAAAAAATGTAAAGTATAGATGCACTTTTAAAATGCTATCAAAGTTTTGGGAGGTTTAATGTAAATCAATAGCAAAACCATTTGTTTATTAATTTTATAGACAGTCATTATAAACATTAATATCACTAATCTTTTGTGTGTTTTCCACAGATCGGGCAGCTTCAAAATGTATGCTTTTGAGTCAATCATAAGATTTGTCCATTACATCATATAAAATGGCATAAATTTTAGACATTTATATATTAAAACGCAATTTATTTCTGTGATCAAAGCTGAATTTTCAGCATCTTCAGTGTCACATGATCCTTCAGAAATCCTTCTAATATGATGATTTGCTGCTTAAGAAACATTTATGATTTTATTATCAATGTTAAATAGAGTTGTGCTGCTTCATATTTTTGTGGAAACTGATATTCTTTTCAGGAATATTTGATGACTAGAAGATGTGTTTATTTGAAATAACATTATAAATGTATTTACTGACACTTTTGATCTATTAATGCATCCTTGCTGAATAAAAGTATCAATTTAAAACAAAAATGGTAGGGTGTATTGGACATGACAAAAATCATTTAGACTGAAAAAGTACAAGTCCTTATTGTAGGGAATGTAGCCCTCTGGTGCATGAATTATGCAATTAAATTTGTTAAAAATAAATATATTGTTCTTTACATCAAAACAAAATCATAATTGCCCCCCATCTTTTTTCCCGCAAAGTATTTTGAGAACAGTACACATTTCTCCATCGACAGAAAATAACAGTAAATAATCCAAGGTTGAAGCATCACACTGTTTTCATCAGCCATGTTGAATCATGTTCTTATAAATAATGAACAAACACAAAGACATATAAAGAGGGCAGACACAGTGTATTACAAGTACGAGTCAAAGGTTGTGTTGGTGAGGATTTGATTTTAAAAATCTGTCAACCAGCATCAGAACTTTTTATAAAGTACTTTATAAAACCTGAACACGTTAGAGGATTGTAAGCTCTGAATGAAATGTGTTGAGATGTGTTTTGAAATGTGTTTGTTCTGCTGTATTGTTTGATCAAATATTTCTGTGTGCAGTTTCAGATAGCAAAATAAAATAATAATATTGTTCACCGCATATCCCAGTGCCAGATGCATGCTGTGACTGAACAAAGAGACACTTGAGATTCATGGGAAGAGAAATAAGAGTTTATGATTCTACTAAATAAATAAAACTGGGCAGGGACCACTGTAGGAAGATTGGATTCATAGTAGATACTGAAGGCACATTTCACAGCCAGAAAACAGTTTTCTAACAAAAATACATATAGGACATGTACTTTCCCCCTGCACCTTAAAAGTGTTAATGTTTTTTTTTCATTTTTTCTTCTACATGTGTTGAGAATCAATGATGTCCAAGTACTTTGCTTCAATGATCTTTGGCAACAAGTAGTTCCTGCAAAGAAAACATGTTACCACCTCATTTAATGTTATGGAAAAATGTTTTCTGTTGAAATACATGCAGAATGCCTTTTACCTCAAAATGTCACCAAGTGTGCATTGTCTGTCTAAATGTTACACACACGAATATATTAAAGGGGAACTATTATGCAATATTATACTGAGGACATCGTGGTTAAATTTCGTTTTTGAAGGAAATGTCCTGATGAAAATCTGTAAAGTCTTAAGTACGTTTGCACCAATCATTTTGTGGCTGTGACTGTTAAAAATTCCTAGTTAAAAATTGAGCATAAACACCCTTTCTGACATTTTTGGTGCATGAGATTGTCCTGTTTTGTTGTTGTCGGTATCCCAGAGCATGAGCTCTTGAAGCTCCGCCCTCTTCAAAAAATGGCAGCTCATTTGCATTTAAAGGTACACACTCAAAAATGGTGCGTTTTTCCTCACACCCAGAAAGTGGCTATTTTAACATGCTACAATAAATGATCTGTGGGGTATTTTGAGCTGAAACTTCACAGACACTCTGGAGACACCAGAGACTTGTATTGCATCTTGTAAAAAAAAGGGGCATAATAGGTCCCCTTTAAACAGCAGGCATGATCACTCTGATATAAAGGATATGGCATACCTTATTGGGATGAGCATGATCATGAGTAAAGGGAAGATCATCTTCATGTAGGGCAGAGGGTACATCCCAAACGCACACAGGATGATCAGCTGAACAATCTGCAGGCCTGTGAAATAATGCACCTTCCTCTGCGGCACTCTGCGGATGTAGTGAGTGGGTGGATACGACGTCTTGGGAACAGAGATTGAGATTAGTATGAGAATGATCAGTGACAGATTTGTATTATTTATTTCATAGTAGTCAACTTATGATTTAATACACATTTTATGACCTAACTAGGCATGATTTCCAGCAAAAAGCTATTTGTCTGTCCATGCTGAACACAAAACTGCTGCACAGCATGACACAAACACAAACTAAAGATTATGTTATGAGGAATAGAATTTTAAAGCAATGAGATTTCACTGTGGCCAGTGTTTGATGCCTGATGCATCTTGTTAGGATAAAAAAAAATCAGATTTGCACTGTTTCACTCCAAAATACATCCCATATCTGTTGGTAATGGCATTTCATGTTGACTTTAAATGTGTAAATCTACCACATGGTAGAATGGCCTGGGACTCAAAAACAACATAGGATTTATACCCTTCAAAAACAGTCCCTCACTACACTAGCTGTATAGTGATTGATATTGATTTTCACTGTGGTTGTACATTTCAAAGGCAGCACTATTAAATTATGCAATAAATGAAGTATCATTGATAATACTGAGTGAGAGACTTGGATTGAGATCAGCTTGTGTTTGATACTCAAAGGAACCTGTATGGTTTTAAGTAAACTAAGTTAATGGGGCGTGTTTTGCTTGTATTATGTGTATTTATTGACTTAATTAACTTGACCTGTACTGGATGGTGCTCTTAATATATAGTTACACTCATCTTCATGTAATCTAACAGTGAATTTAGCTGACAAAGTCAAAATAGTGGAATAAAAACAATACCTAGGGCCCTATCATACACCCGGCGCATGCGACAGCAGGTGCGACTCAAGTGTTTTTGCTAGTTTCAGCCTGATGCAGTTATCATTTTCACGTCCAGCACCACGTTGTTTAAAGAGCAAATGCACTCGCGCCCATCTGTTCACCCTGGTCTGAAACCGAGGTGTGTTCAGGTGCATTGTTGGCGTGTTGCTATTTTGAGGAACTGAAAACAACTGTGCCATTGACCAACAAAAACCTGCTCTAAAGTCAATGCTGCAGTATTTGTTGTTATTTAAAGAGTGTGTTAGTAATATGCGCCTATAGGCTGGTGCACAACACAATTGCTACATACACAGGGACACACAGCAGCACACAAACATGCCAAATATTAAAAATAAAAGGATTACAATGTAAAAGATTATTATTGTGTATCTACATGTCATAATGAACAGTCATTGCGTGTATCAGAATGACCTATTTGCAGTAATGACGAATGAATTTGGCTAATTATTTGACCAATCGTGGAATTACACACATGTACTTAAACTGACTCATCAGGTTGAGGGTGTCTATATTCCACCATGTAAATAGCGAATTCGCCATGGTGTGAGCGCAACTGGCTTTTAAAGGGAATGGGAGATGACACTCGGATTGGTTTATTGCATGTTACGCCAAAAACACACCCATGATTCATTAAAGGTGCCCTAGAATTAAAAACTGAATTTAACTTGGCATAGTTGAATAACAAGAGTTCAGTACATTGAAATGACATACAGTGAGTCTCAAACTCCATTGCTTCCTCCTTCTTATATAAATCTCATTTGTTTAAAAGACCTCCGAAGAACAGGTGAATCTCAACATAACACCGACTGTTACGCAACAGTCAGGATCATTAATATGTACGCCCCCAATATTTGCATATGCCAGCTCATGTTCAAGGCATTAGACAAGGCAGTATTAACGTCTGGAAAGATCCATTTTGAGGGTTATATTAGCTGTGTGAACTTTGTTTATGCTGTTTAAGGCAAGCGCGAGCTCTGGGGGCAGGGAGCAGGAGAATTTAAAGGGGCCGCAGCCTGAATTGGCGCATATTTAATGATGCCCCAAAATAGGCAGTTAAAAAAATGAATTAAAAAAAATCTATGGGGTATTTTGAGCTGAAACTTCACAGACACATTCAGGGGACACCTTAGACTTATATTACATCTTTTAAAAAGACGTTCTACGGCACCTTTAAGAGACTAGGTACAACCCTTATGGACCATGCGCCTGGTTCTCACTTGTTCTTTAAGCAGAAGGGCCATTCGGTCACACATCTGGTTTCCATCAATAGACGTAAGAGCGATGTACAGGAAGAGGCCGTAGAGAACAGGTTTCGGTATCCACTGCAGAGGCACTGGCAGCAAAAACACTGACAAACCAATTAAGATGTTTGCAGCCAGCGACGTAAGTCGCGTCTCCTTCACGCTGACTATCCTGCAGGTACACACACAAGTCTTGTTAATCACACTCGCTAACTCATATGCATCATGCATGTTTAAACGTCATCTGTGAGTATTGCTGTCACGTTTCATAGAGGTGGCCCCCCTCCACTCGCTGTTCCACCCGCGCCAGCTGACGCACATGCAGCGTGGAGTGTGGGAAAGCTGCGTGCATCCATGGTAACCCCAGCACCGACATCAGGATGTTGATAAACCCAGAGAGCATCAGGTCCCAGTGGTACGCCGTTCCCTTTAGCAGTCTGAAACACAAGCACGCACACCAAAAGAGATCACATGCCGCCTCTCGGCGCCCCACGACTGTCTACGCTCAACTGACACTGTGAATGATGGCTCACTGATCTTGTAAACCAATGGAATGCTAGCAAACTGAGAAGAATGAAAACAAACTTTCAGTGTTTTACTGAGAGAGACATATATGACACTACTGATGGAAATGGGTTTTGATTTTCTGGATGGATACCTGTTCTCTGGGGCATTGGTGAGGGACACCACGATATTCTGGTCAATGAAGATGAGCAATGCGAGGAGAAAGCCAAGACCGCATGCACTTAATACGTTCATCCCTGTCAGCTGATTAAAAGGCGCCACTTTGAATACAGTTCCATTCTGGTAGTTGAATACTGGAACTGTGAATCAACATATTGGAAGAATCAAATGGATAGTTCACCAAACTAATGAGCATTACTCTCTTTGCAATAGCTCAAAAAACACATTCAAACCTGTCACCTCAAAATGCATTGTGAATGGTGTGATGTCAGTGGTAGATGATCATGATGCCCTGCTGCGACATGTCTTGAGGTGTCAGGTTTGAATCAAAGACTGTATAATACCCAAGACAGTTAACTTGCATTGCTATGAATGGGAAAATCCGCAATGTCTAACATGGCAGCTCCAATCACCAATTGGTCAAGTCATTGCATCACTGCAGCTACTGTTTTGATGTTTCAGAGACTAATAAACATGCATTGGTCAGACCAACCCGAAATATACCCATTTTAGCTATCTTTAGCTAAGAAACAACAGGTATAAGACAGTTTGCGTATTGTAAATTTGTTGCAGATTTGAAATAGGTTATTTAAATGCGAGTATAGCCAATCTGATCACACAGGAAAACATAAATATTGGTGAGGTGGCCATTTTGTATGATGTGAATCATATTAAAATGTGCAATTTTTGGAAAGAAAGGTCTACCCCTAAACCTAGCTGTCAGCGGGGCATAACCTTAACCTGTATAAGATCGTACCAATTCATACGAATTAGCCACCAATTCGCCAAACTTATAATAATTGCTAATTTCCATGAGATTTCAATACTTAATTCAAGTACATAGGAGATTGTCTTGCATGCCCAAAATAGCTGCCTGGGAGGCATTACAAATACGGCCGCCAAGTGAACTGACTTTGGGACTTTGGATGTTTGGTTAAGTGTGAAAGAGATCTGAGAGCTACAATTTAGGGGATGATTATCAATAAATTATTTAAATTTCAAACACTGTCTTGGAGAATAGCACATTAGTCATATGGACTACTTTTATGTTTTTTGGAACTTGACAGCCCCAATTTCCATTGATTTTTTTGCTAAATATTTCCTTTTGTAAAAATGTCATCCAGGTTTGATTACAAAATGTCATGTATAGTGAAATATTTAAGTTCTGATGGGTTGCAAAAATATCGATTTTGCCTTCCAACAATTATGAAAACAATACAATACAATAGACGTAAGATGATTATTGTGCGGATTATTGTGCACCTTCCTTTCCTTCACAGCGGTGTGCTTTCATTCCCTCATAAGCCAAACTTCACATCCAAATCAGCTGAATAAATGAGTGTTGTAAAATGCAGTCTACTGTTGCATGTTTGATATTAAAGTAGTGTTATTAAAAAAAGAGATATTGATACTGTAAAGAGATAACGTGCATAAGTGAAGTATACTGTGGGCTTCGGATACACGCCTTAAAACATACACACAAAAATGTTGAAATGCCATTTTGGCGAGTGTCCTCGTAAACATAGTCAGTTATGTCTTAAATGAATGTAACAGTTGAGAAAGAAAACACATGTGTAACAGTATATTGGATCTGTGCAGCTCTTAAAGTGACAGCAGCCTAATAAACCTGCTGCAGTCATTATTGTTAATAAAACAACAAAAGACAAAGATAAAATCACTCACTGCTCTTGACTGAATAACTTTCATAGTTTTAATAAGGATATATTTAATGTATGCAGCAGCGTTATTTTACATTTGATTGTTTTTTTTCAGTTTCTGTTGTTGTCTATTATTTATCTGAATACCACTGTTAGTTCATTTTCCTGAAAATTTGTTTATTTAGCACTGTTTATTTCATTTGTATTTTTTTATGTTCTATTTATTTGTTTGTAATTCGTTTCTGACTGTTTACTTGTCTTCTGTAACTGTTTTGAGGACTTTTTACTTACGCCAATAATCGTGTTAAATAATAATGATTTCAATATTTATCAAAATAATCATGATTATGATTTTTGCCATTATCAAGCAGCCCTATTACATTCAGTATTATTATTTCCAGTCTAATACTGATAATGATGATATAAGCAAAAAATACAACATGATCATTTGTAGGTGGTTGTTGTGACACGAAGGCTCACGCTGAATGTCAGTGAAGAGATAGGAGCCCACAAAGGAGAAGATGACCACAGAGATCGGCAATGCACAGTCTGACACCACCTCCCTGACTTTAGCATGCAGGAATGGGCTGGAAAGAAACCAGAAATTAGAAAATGTTTTTTTATTTAGTTTAAATCAAGTAGGTTAGAACAGATAACCAAGCATTAGCAGCTAATTATGATTACAGTTAACCATCCTATGATTACCTTCTCTTGATGAGGAACAGGACATAGCCCAGCCACAATGTTCCCAGCATCAGCAGTAGGCAGAGAATAGGGCGCTCCCTGGTGCACAGAACCAGAGTTGCAGGCAGTGAGACGCCTCCGCTCTCTGTACCATTCACTGTCTGATGAAGCTTTACACCCAGACGATGCAGATCCTCTGTGCTTCCATTGACTAGTATAAGGCCATGATAATATTTATGAAATACTGAGAGAAAAGAGAGATATAGTGGTAAGCAATAGAATTGAGTGATTGAATGAATATTTTTTTTTTTTCAGATGTTAAAGCGGTCATGAACTGCTTTGTTTTATTGTTTTATAATGTTTCCTGGGGTGCACTTATAATGTTAGTATGCTTTTTACATCACAAATTGTCATCATTTAGAAATAAAAGGCATTTTTCCTACTCTGATTTGAACGCTCTGTTTTAAGGGGCGTGTCTGCTGTGAGACTTCAGTGTAAACGCCCACTGCTGTGATTGGCTGACATCTTTGCATATGAAATAGCTAAGTTTTACTCTCTCTAAAACTTTTAGCATGTTTTTACTATTACAGCTCTCAAGGTTAACTGATCGTGGAAAGCATTATATTGAGATCGTGGCATGAAAGGTTGCAGTGATGAACATTGTAGTCAATCACAGACATGTTGCTGAGCGCATGAAAGCAGTGATCTCGTCATTGCAACTCAATTTCTACACACTAATGAATGCTTTCATCATAACTAACAGTGCAAACACGATGTAACTAAGAGATTCGAGTTTTGGCGCAAGTCGCTGATAAACTCACGCTATTTGAATGACAGCTCCAGTGATTGCAAAGGAAGCGTTCTTTAACCGATTTCTATATATAATTTAATCACCGTTTAAATAATAGATTATTTTCATCCTTCTAGAGTTGTCAAAAGTACCGACTTCGGTACTGAAATTGTAAAAATGTGACACTTTGAGCACTGTTTAGCAGATTCGAAAACACTTATGATTGATCATAGTGTTCACGCGCTCATCAGATATGTCTGTGATTGGCTACAATGATCAATGCACAGGAGCGTTTGAATTTGAAAGCAGGAGCAGATAGACGTCTGCTTTCAAGCGCTCCCTTGTGTATCTGCATGAGCGCTCGGTGAAGAGCGTCACTGATGACTATTTACAACATGTTTGAAGCCTTGATCACTAAAGCAATCACAGACATATCCAATGAGCACATAAACACACGTTGTACAGGTTTTGAATGACATGAGGGTGAGGAAACGATGACAGAATGTTAATTTTTGGGTGAATTATCGCTTTAAAGCATACCACATGTAAATAATAATTTTCTGAAAATACATAGACATGGTTATTCTCTCCCAATCTCACTGCCTTCCCTGTTAAATCTTCATTAGTGATTTATTTCTGAGATATTACAAGCCACGACACTGCTCTGGTTTGAATAGTTCCAGCAACGTTCAGAGCTCTGAACTTACTGTTTATGGTGCCTTTCAAAGCGTCGCCCACAAAAGCAATGGAGATGAACAAAGCTATCACTTCTTCTGTGGAACTGAGAGGACACACAGGACAGAGTAAACAACTGATCTCCCCTTTTATCAAAACAACCATGCACAAATCAAGACATAACAACTAAATCGAGGCACGCCACGAACAGAGATTACCACACACACGACAGGAGAGCACAGATTTATGATGTTTATGCAACAGAAAGAGGCCATAGCCGATTATATCAGAATGTAGTGTCTGCCTGAAGAGATTTTATACATTAGTGAAAAAACTGTTGTTATATTATCTCAAGAAAATGAGTGAGGTGCTTGTTTGTGTAAAATTGTCCACCACAATACTAGGTGTTTGCCAGGGTTGCTACTAGCATTGTTCTCTATAATATTCTGAATTTGATATCACGATATGGCTTCTGACCCTCAGTCTATGGGACTTTCCCCATCTGCCAGGCATAAATCGTAAATCTGATTGCTTAGACATGCTAAAGATGTGTCTTTAACATACTAAGGCCCTATTTACACCTGCTATTAAGATTTGTTTTGGTCAGTTGGTTCACAAATAGATGAGGGAGACACGTTCCCGTTTACACCTGGTGTTTTAATCTGTCACAGTATCATTTAGCTGCTCACAGCCGAAGAACAAGCACCACTCTTCAGCACAGTGATTACCACAAAATTCAAAAACATTCCAGAAGATATTTTGAGAAACTCTTCTATATGTCCAACATATTGAACGTTACATGTAAAAAATGTCTACAAAAAAAACATAAAATAACACTTACTCTCCTAATGCAGTCCCCTGCAAAGCAAGTTATGTTAACAAAAATGATTCTTGTAGTCTCACTTTAATGTGTGTGCTTCTCAGGTTGGAAAATTATGGAAATTTGTTTCCGCCACTGAATAAAAAATAAAAAAGGTAATTGTGACTTTTTATCTCACAATTCTGACTTTTTTCTCACAATTGCGATACAAACTTGCAATTGTGATTTATAAACTCACAATTGCAAGTTATAAAATCAAAATTGCGAGATCTAAGAGGAGCAATTGTGAGAAATGAAGTCAGAATTGAGTGATATAAAGTCACAATTGCAAGTTATGAAGTCAAAATTGTGACAAATAAAGTCAGAATTGCGAGATATAAACAAGCAATTGCAAGTTATAAAGTCAAAATTGCGAGATATAAACTCACAACTGCAAGTTATAGTCAAAATTGTGAGATATAAAGTCAAAATTGTGACAAATAAAGTCAGAATTGTGAGATATAAACAAGTAATTGCAAGAAATAGTCAGAATTGCGAGATATAAAGTCAAAATTGCAAGTTATGAAGTCAAAATTGTGACAATTAAAGTCAGAATTGCAAGATATAAACAAGCAATTGCAAGTTATAAAGTCAAAATTGTGAGATATAAACTCACAATTGTAAGTTATGAAGTCAAAATTGTGACAAATAGTCAGAATTGCGAGATATAAACAAGCAATTGCAAGTTATAAAGTCAAAATTGTGAGATATAAACTCACAATTGTAAGTTATGAAGTCAAAATTGTGACAAATAGTCAGAATTGCGAGATATAAACAAGCAATTGCAAGTTATAAAGTCAAAATTGTGAGATATAAACTCACAATTGTAAGTTATGAAGTCAAAATTGTGACAAATAGTCAGAATTGCGAGATATAAACAAGCAATTGCAAGTTATAAAGTCAAAATTGTGAGATATAAACTCACAATTGCAAGTTATAAAGTCAAAATTGTGACAAATAGTCAGAATTGCGAGATATAAACAAGCAATTGCAAGTTATAAAGTCAAAATTGCGAGATATAAACTCACAATTGCAAGTTGCGAGATATAAAGTCAAAACTGTGACAAATAGTCAGAATTGCGAGATATAAACAAGCAATTGCAAGTTATAGTCAAAATTGTGAGATATAAAGTCAAAATTGTGACAAAGTCAGAATTGTGAGATATAAACAAGTAATTTCAAGAAATAGTCAGAATTGCGAGATATAAAGTCAAAATTGCAAGTTATGAAGTCAAAATTGTGACAATTAAAGTCAGAATTGCGAGATATAAAGTCAAAATTGTGACAAAGTCAGAATTGTGAGATATAAACAAGTAATTGCAAGAAATAGTCAGAATTGCGAGATATAAAGTCGTATTTATCTTTTAAATAATTTTATTTCGTGGCAGAAACAAGCTTCTATAGAAAATACAGAATTCAGTATAAATAATAATAATAATAAAAAAATCATATCACTGGTAGATATACACATGGTACTACTCCACTGACCGTTTAAAGAGCTTCATAAACAGGCTGACATTGAAGATGCCTCCCAGTATGAGGAACAAACTGTTCCAAAGGCCAATGCAGGCATAAAATGCAGGGAAATCGAGGTCATAGTCATCACAGATGCCTCTGATCACTGCAGTACACAAACAAAAGAGAGAAAACAACTGTAGAGAGACTGTGCAGTTAACCTTCATTTCTTTATAAGAGAGATACAGTACCGCTGATGAAGATGGCTAGAGGTGCTGTGGTGAGAGGGATGACCAGCGGAGACCCAGCACAAAGAGAGTAAATCACTCCTCCAATGCTCTGACCAATTATAGTCTTCTGTACATCTGCAGAAAGTCAAATAAACCATCAGGAACACATGATCACAGAACTGGAACTCCCTTCTGGTCAAGCTGGATTGGAACATGGTAGCTGGTGTGACCAAGATGGTCTACCAATGAAGTCCAGCTGCCAACTAATGACCATAAATGACTTAGTCATAGACTTTTGACTACAGACCTATCTCTCCTCGCGTGCTCTCGTCATTCAGAGAGCCAAACGCAATGGCTGGCAGCAGGATAGCGATGTAGAGGAAGATGGCCGTGGTGGTGTACTTCAGCAAAGATCTGTTAGAGCCCAGAATACCTGGATAGAAACCACACAGCAGCGAACACCTCAGCCTGAGCAACAGAGAGTTCTGTTATTTTTAGTAAAAGTGAAGTCAAGCACGGCCTTGGGGAAAATGAGACTCGCCATCTGTGAAGTCGGACAGGTACAATGGAAGCCTGCGGCACAGGTCTTCATAAATACCACAACCTGCTCGGAGGAAATCTTTTACCTGGGTATAAAAGGAGATTTGGAGGAGAAAAATATGTTGATTAATGTTTTTTTTAAATGTATAAACATAGAACTATGGAAGCTTGATTCCGCCATGAAATAAAAAATAAAGGTAATTGCGACTTTGTATCTCACAATTCTTACTTTTTTCATCAGAATTGCGAGATATAAACTGACAATTGCTTGTTACAATGTGTTTTTTTTCTCAGAATTGCAAGTTTATAACTCACAATTCTGACTTTATAACTCACAATTCTGACTTTATATCTCACAATTCTGACTTTATAACTCACAATTCTAACTTTATTACTTGTAATTCTGACTTTATAACTCACAATTCTGACTTTATATCACACAATTCTAACTTTATTACTTGTAATTCTGACTTTATATCTCACAATTCTGACTTTATAACTCACAATTCTGACTTTATAACTCACAATTCTAACTTTATTACTTGTAATTCTGACTTTATAACTCACAATTCTGACTTTATATCACACAATTCTAACTTTATTACTTGTAATTCTGACTTTATATCTCACAATTCTGACTTTATAACTCACAATTCTGACTTTATAACTCACAATTCTAACTTTATTACTTGTAATTCTGACTTTATAACTCACAATTCTGACTTTATATCACACAATTCTAACTTTATTACTTGTAATTCTGACTTTATATCTCACAATTCTGACTTTATAACTCACAATTCTGACTTTATAACTCACAATTCTAACTTTATTACTTGTAATTCTGACTTTATAACTCACAATTCTGACTTTATATCACACAATTCTAACTTTATTACTTGTAATTCTGACTTTATATCTCACAATTCTGACTTTATAACTCACAAATCTGACTTTATAACTCACAATTCTGACTTTATATCACACAATTCTGACTTTATAACTCGCAATTCTGACTTTATAACTCACAATTCTGACTTTATATCTCACAATTCTGACTTTATAACTCGCAATTCTGACTTTATAACTCGCAATTCTGACTTTATAACTCGCAATTCTGACTTTATAACTCACAATTCTGACTTTATATCTCACAATTCTGACTTTATATCTCACAATTCTGACTTTATAACTCGCAATTCTGACTTTATAACTCACAATTCTGACTTTATTACTTGTAATTCTGACTTTATATCTCACAATTCTGACTTTATAACTCACAATTCTGACTTTATAACTCGCAATTCTGACTTTATAACTCACAATTCTGACTTTATATCTCACAATTCTGACTTTATAACTCGCAATTCTGACTTTATAACTCACAATTCTGACTTTATTACTTGTAATTCTGACTTTATATCTCACAATTCTGACTTTATAACTCACAATTCTGACTTTATAACTCACAATTCTGACTTTATAACTCACAATTCTAACTTTATTACTTGTAATTCTGACTTTATATCTCACAATTCTGACTTTATAACTCACAATTCTGACTTTATAACTCACAATTCTGACTTTATATCACACAATTCTGACTTTATAACTCGCAATTCTGACTTTATAACTCACAATTCTGATTTTATATCTCACAATTCTGACTTTATAACTCGCAATTCTGACTTTATAACTCACAATTCTGACTTTATAACTCACAATTCTGACTTTATAACTCACAATTCTGACTTTATATCACACAATTCTGACTTTATAACTCACAATTCTGACTTTATAACTCACAATTCTGACTTTATATCTCACAATTCTGACTTTATATCACACAATTCTAACTTTATTACTTGTAATTCTGACTTTATATCTCGCAATTCTGACTTTATAACTCACAATTCTGACTTTATAACTCACAATTCTGACTTTATATCACGCAATTCTGACTTTATAACTCACAATTCTGACTTTATATCTCACAATTCTGACTTTATAACTCGCAATTCTGACTTTATAACTCACAATTCTTACTTTATTACTTGTAATTCTGACTTTATATCTCACAATTCTGACTTTATAACTCACAATTCTGACTTTATAACTCGCAATTCTGACTTTATAACTCACAATTCTGACTTTATTACTTGTAATTCTGACTTTATATCTCACAATTCTGACTTTATAACTCACAATTCTGACTTTATAACTCACAATTCTGACTTTATAACTCACAATTCTGACTTTATAACTCACAATTCTGACTTTATAACTCACAATTCTGACTTTATATCTCGCAATTCTAACAATTCTGACTTTATAACTCACAATTCTGACTTTATAACTCACAATTCTAACTTTATTACTTGTAATTCTGACTTTATAACTCACAATTCTGACTTTATATCACACAATTCTAACTTTATTACTTGTAATTCTGACTTTATATCTCACAATTCTGACTTTATAACTCACAATTCTGACTTTATAACTCACAATTCTGACTTTATATCACACAATTCTGACTTTATAACTCGCAATTCTGACTTTATAACTCACAATTCTGACTTTATATCTCACAATTCTGACTTTATAACTCGCAATTCTGACTTTATAACTCGCAATTCTGACTTTATAACTCGCAATTCTGACTTTATAACTCACAATTCTGACTTTATATCTCACAATTCTGACTTTATATCTCACAATTCTGACTTTATAACTCGCAATTCTGACTTTATAACTCACAATTCTGACTTTATTACTTGTAATTCTGACTTTATATCTCACAATTCTGACTTTATAACTCACAATTCTGACTTTATAACTCGCAATTCTGACTTTATAACTCACAATTCTGACTTTATATCTCACAATTCTGACTTTATAACTCGCAATTCTGACTTTATAACTCACAATTCTGACTTTATTACTTGTAATTCTGACTTTATATCTCACAATTCTGACTTTATAACTCACAATTCTGACTTTATAACTCACAATTCTGACTTTATAACTCACAATTCTAACTTTATTACTTGTAATTCTGACTTTATATCTCACAATTCTGACTTTATAACTCACAATTCTGACTTTATAACTCACAATTCTGACTTTATATCACACAATTCTGACTTTATAACTCGCAATTCTGACTTTATAACTCACAATTCTGATTTTATATCTCACAATTCTGACTTTATAACTCACAATTCTGACTTTATAACTCACAATTCTGACTTTATAACTCGCAATTCTGACTTTATAACTCACAATTCTTACTTTATTACTTGTAATTCTGACTTTATATCTCACAATTCTGACTTTATAACTCACAATTCTGACTTTATAACTCGCAATTCTGACTTTATAACTCACAATTCTGACTTTATTACTTGTAATTCTGACTTTATATCTCACAATTCTGACTTTATAACTCACAATTCTGACTTTATAACTCACAATTCTGACTTTATAACTCACAATTCTGACTTTATATCTCACAATTCTGACTTTATAACTCACAATTCTGACTTTATAACTCACAATTCTGACTTTATATCTCACAATTCTGACTTTATATCTCACAATTCTGACTTTATAACTCACAATTCTGACTTTATATCACACAATTCTGACTTTATAACTCGCAATTCTGACTTTATAACTCACAATTCTGACTTTATAACTCACAATACTGACTTTATAACTCACAATTCTACGGAGCCCTAATCCTGACATAGAAGAAAAAAAAATTATATCGTGGCCACGAATTAGGAATTCGTTCCCACGATTTAACAATACGTGCGCACGTTTTATTAACTCGTTCCCTCGATTTAGTTAAATCGTTCCCACGTTTTATTAACTCGTTCCCTCGATTAAGCTAAATCGTTCCCACGTTTTATTAATTCGTTCCCTCGATTTAGCTAGTTAAATCGTTCCCTCGTTTTATTAATTCGTTCCCTCGATTTAGCTAAATCGAGGGAACGAATTAATAAAACGTGGGAACGATTTAACTAAATCGAGGGAACGAGTTAATAAAACGTGCGCACGTATTGTTAAATCGTGGGAACGAATTCCTAATTCGTGGCCACGATATAATTTTTTTTTTCTTCTATGTCAGGATTAGGGCTCCGTACAATTCTGACTTTATATCTCGCAATTCTGACTTTATATCTCACAATTCTGACTTTATAACTCACAATTCTGACTTTATAACTCGCAATTCTGACTTTATAACTCACAATTCTGACTTTATTACTTGTAATTCTGACTTTATATCTCACAATTCTGACTTTATATCTCACAATTCTGACTTTATTACTCACAATTCTGACTTTATTACTTGTAATTCTGACTTTATATCTCACAATTCTGACTTTATATCTCACAATTCTGACTTTATTACTCACAATTCTGACTTTATTACTTGTAATTCTGACTTTATATCTCACAATTCTGACTTTATATCTCACAATTCTGACTTTATAACTCACAATTCTGACTTTATTACTTGTAATTCTGACTTTATATCTCACAATTCTGACTTTATAACTCGCAATTCTGACTTTATAACTCGCAATTCTGACTTTATAACTCACAATTCTGACTTTATAACTCACAATTCTGACTTTATAACTCACAATTCTGACTTTATAACTCACAATTCTGACTTTATATCTCACAATTCTGACTTTATAACTCACAATTCTGACTTTATAACTCGCAATTCTGACTTTATATCTCACAATTCTGACTTTATAACTCACAATTCTGACTTTATAACTCACAATTCTGACTTTATAACTCACAATTCTGACTTTATAACTCACAATTCTGACTTTATAACTCACAATTCTGACTTTATATCACACAATTCTGACTTTATATCACACAATTCTGACTTTATAACTCACAATTCTGACTTTATATCTCGCAATTCTGACTTTATAACTCGCAATTCTGACTTTATAACTCGCAATTCTGACTTTATATCTCACAATTCTGACTTTATAACTCGCAATTCTGACTTTATAACTCACAATTCTGACTTTATATCTCACAATTCTGACTTTATAACTCACAATTCTGACTTTATAACTCACAATTCTGACTTTATAACTCACAATTCTGACTTTATAACTCACAATTCTGACTTTATATCACACAATTCTGACTTTATAACTCACAATTCTGACTTTATAACTCACAATTCTGACTTTATATCACACAATTCTGACTTTATATCACAATTCTCACTTTATAACTCGCAATTCTGACTTTATAACTCACAATTCTGACTTTATATCTCACAATTCTGACTTTATAACTCACAATTCTGACTTTATATCTCGCAATTCTGACTTTATAACTCACAATTCTGACTTTATAACTCACAATTCTGACTTTATATCACACAATTCTGACTTTATAACTCGCAATTCTGACTTTATATCTCACAATTCTGACTTTATAACTCACAATTCTGACTTTATAACTCAAAATTCTGACTTTATAACTCACAATTCTGACTTTATATCTCGCAATTCTGACTTTATAACTCGCAATTCTGACTTTATAACTCGCAATTCTGACTTTATAACTCACAATTCTGACTTTATATCACAATTCTGACTTTATAACTCACAATTCTGACTTTATAACTCACAATTCTGACTTTATATCACACAATTCTGACTTTATATCACAATTCTGACTTTATAACTCACAATTCTGACTTTATAACTCACAATTCTGACTTTATATCACACAATTCTGACTTTATATCACACAATTCTGACTTTATAACTCACAATTCTGACTTTATATCTCGCAATTCTGACTTTATAACTCGCAATTCTGACTTTATAACTCGCAATTCTGACTTTATATCTCACAATTCTGACTTTATAACTCGCAATTCTGACTTTATAACTCACAATTCTGACTTTATATCTCACAATTCTGACTTTATAACTCACAATTCTGACTTTATAACTCACAATTCTGACTTTATAACTCACAATTCTGACTTTATAACTCACAATTCTGACTTTATAACTCACAATTCTGACTTTATATCACACAATTCTGACTTTATAATTCGCAATTCTGACTTTATATCTCACAATTCTGACTTTATAACTCGCAATTCTGACTTTATAACTCACAATTCTGACTTTATATCTCACAATTCTGACTTTATATCTCGCAATTCTGACTTTATAACTCGCAATTCTGACTTTATAACTCGCAATTCTGACTTTATAACTCACAATTCTGACTTTATAACTCGCAATTCTGACTTTATAACTCGCAATTCTGACTTTATAACTCACAATTCTGACTTTATAACTCACAATTCTGACTTTATATCACAATTCTGACTTTATAACTCACAATTCTGACTTTATAACTCACAATTCTGACTTTATATCACACAATTCTGACTTTATATCACACAATTCTGACTTTATATCTCGCAATTCTGACTTTATATCTCGCAATTCTGACTTTATAACTCGCAATTCTGACTTTATAACTCGCAATTCTGACTTTATAACTCGCAATTCTGACTTTATAACTCACAATTCTGACTTTATATCTCGCAATTCTGACTTTATAACTCACAATTCTGACTTTATATCTCGCAATTCTGACTTTATAACTCGCAATTCTGACTTTATAACTCGCAATTCTGACTTTATAACTCGCAATTCTGACTTTATAACTCACAATTCTGACTTTATAACTCACAATTCTGACTTTATATCACACAATTCTGACTTTATAACTCACAATTCTGACTTTATAACTCACAATTCTGACTTTATAACTCACAATTCTGACTTTATATCACACAATTCTGACTTTATAACTCAAAATTCTGACTTTATAACTCACAATTCTGACTTTATAACTCACAATTCTGACTTTATAACTCACAATACTGACTTTATAACTCCAAATTATGACTTTGTAACACAATTCTGACTTTATAACTCACAATACTGACTTTATAACTCGCAATTCCTCTGAAACTCGCAGAACCTCTCAAATAATTACATTATATTGAATGTGAGAATAATCAGTCACAGAATGCAAACAGTGGAACACTTCTGCACAGTGCATGTTCTATTAATATAGTAGTCCGTGAAACGTGAAAATTGAGTCATTTTTCAACAAAACCAAGCACTAGAAAGGTTCTTAACATTTAGAAAAATGTTGATCATCACATTTGCAAGATCAAGCAAAATATACTACAGTTACATAAGTTGTCAGTCATTTAATCTTTTTGGCCGAGTGTGTTACACATATTTAGTATAACAGCACTGGGATTTCTCACTGTTTGTATCAATCCACTTGTCTGTGTTCGCAGCTATCCGGACCAGAATTTCTGAGCAGTGAAAGCATATGCCTTTGAAACAATCTTACTGACCCCAAACTTTTGAGCAGGAGTGTATTTTTAAATGATTAAAGTGTAAAATGAAAAATAAAATGAATTAAACAGAATTACATATATACATAGTTTTTGGTGTATAAATTTGGTTTAATAAAAATAATTTTTACTCTAATGAACTGAATGTCAATTAAACAGATTATTTCAAGAACTGTCATATCTCTGAGGTGGAACGGACCGATCTCTAAAGGTAAACGTTTATGTTTATCAAACATGTCTAATAGCTCCCACTGAAAAAAACACTGGATTTGTGTCCCTAATGCTTTTCACCAAAGTGGACCACATTCGATGAATATTCGTTAATATTTTCTGTGCTGTAGTAATTCATTACTTGGATGAGTCTTAGAAAAGCTCTTCAAATGAATCTGCAGTGCGGCTGTTGGGTAATAGGGTGTTCTGGGGGTGGTGGAGGGACATGCTTACATCAGTGTGGAGAAGTTTTATGTGGTCAAGGTTCAGCATAATGTGAAGGTGGACTGTACATGTGGGAAACGCACTTAATGACCCACAGAGAAAACTGAACATTGCGTTAAGAGGCAGACTGAGCAGATAATTGGTTGGTGAAGCCATTAACATGACCCGAGCCTCTCTCGGCATCAGACCTTGAGTGGTTTGTTGCTGTGTGGGTCGGTCTGTTCCTCCACCGAGGGTTTCTGGATGACAGTGGAGAGCCGCTGCCTTTGAATCACCAGCTCCTGCTTGAAGTCCTCCTGGGTCTTAGTTTCCAGGAGTTTCTGCCTAAACGAGATGTCTGAGAACAAGGTGGCAAATGTGCGACCGAGCTCTATGGCAGTCTTTGTACTTTTCTGCACAGTAAGAAAGAGGAAAAATAAAAGGAATCTTAAATTGCATATCATCTGAGATGAGAGAAGCAACTCTACAGATGTAAAAAAAAAAGTCTGAAGACTCCAAGTGTAAAAATGAACACGGCTGCAAATTAGTAGACATGATTGGAGGTTATGACTGGAAGGTGAAAGGAATGGCTTACTGTTCGAGGCGGTGCCAGGATGAGGATAACATAGCGGACTTCACAGCAGTTTACACCCCAGTTCTGCGGCCGCTCCAGACGGGTAATGCAAACACAGCGTCTCTGAAGACTCTTCACGTTACAGCTGAATATAGAAGGCCACACACTTTACATTAGCTGTATGTTGAAAGTGACCCAATGATGCTTTTTTACCTTTCATGCAGTTTGTAATATGGCTGTTTGTGAATTTAGTGTGAGTGAAGATAAAAAGAGTTATTGTCTCTCAAGAAAGAACTGATTCTGAACTGCCTGAAACGAATGGTCAGTAATTCCAGTCTTACTTCCAGATCAAACCTAACTAGGTTGTAACACATTTGCATAATGCCAGCCTATGGTCTTCATTGGCTGCCTGTGAACAACGTCTACTTTGACCTTTAAACACTGTAGTTATAGCTGAGACATTGAAGAGTTTGGTTCATGATCAACATGTCGAGAAGACTAATCTAGAACGCAAATGGAGACAAACTCGTTTAGAGGTCTTCAGAATCGCGTGGAAAGACAGCTCGTCCCGTTATAGAAAGACTCTAAAAGCAGCCAGAGCCGAGCATCTCCACAAACTTATAGAAAATAACCAAAACAATCCAAGGTTCTTGTTTAGAACAGTGGCTAGATTAACAAATAAACAGACATCACCAGAACAAAACATTTCATTAAAGTTTAGTAGTGATGACTTTATGAATTTCTTTACTGATAAAATCGAAAGCATCAGAAATACAATTGTAAATGTACAATCTTTACCAGAGTTTTATGATTCAGCCTCAATTATCGCCCCTCAAGAACAGCTGCAGTGCTTTACAACTATAGGACAGGAAGAGCTAAATAAACTTATCACTGCGTCTAAAACAACAACATGTTTATTAGATCCAATACCCACTAAACTACTGAAAGAACTGTTACCTGTAGCAGAAGAGCCTCTTCTCAATATTATCAACTCGTCTTTATCTCTAGGTCACATCCCACGACCGTTCAAGCTAGCAGTTATTAAGCCTCTCATTAAGAAACCACAATTAGATCCAAATGTATTAGCAAATTACAGACCCATCTCAAATCTTCCATTTATGTCTAAAATACTAGAAAAAGTGTTGTGCTCCTTTTTGCAAAAAAACGCTATCTATGAAAAATTTCAGTCAGGATTCAGATCTCATCATAGCACAGAAACTGCGCTCGTTAAAATTACAAACGACTTACTTCTAGCTTCTGACCAGGGCTGTGTCTCAATACTAGTGTTACTTGATCTCAGTGCTGCGTTCGACACTATAGATCACAAAATACTCCTTGATCGACTACAAAATTACACTGGTATTTAGGATACGATAGTAAACTATGGAGTGCCGCAAGGATCAGTATTAGGCCCTCTGCTATTTTCAATTTACATGCTGCCACTCGGCAATATTATAAGAAAACATGGAATTAGTTTCCACTGCTATGCTGATGATACTCAGTTATATATTTCAACACAACCAGATGAAATCTCTAAATTATCCAATCTGACAGAGTGTGTTAAAGAAGTAAAACATTGGATGACTAGTAATTTTCTTCTATTAAATTCAGATAAGACTGAAGTATTACTTATCGGGCCAAAAACCTGTACACAGAATCTCTCAGACTACAATCTGCATTTAGAAGGATGTACTGTTACTCCATCCTCGACAGTTAAAGACCTGGGTGTTATATTAGACAGCAACTTGTCCTTTGAAAATCATGTTTCATATGTTACAAAAACAGCCTTCTTCCACCTCAGAAACATTGCTAAGATACAGAACATGTTATCTGTTTCTGATGCAGAAAAGTTAGTTCATGCTTTCATGACGTCTCGACTAGATTACTGTAATGCATTATTAGCTGGTTGTCCTGCTTCTGCAATAAATAAGCTACAATTAGTACAAAATGCAGCTGCTAGAGTTCTTACCAGGTCAAGAAAATATGATCATATAACACCAATTTTATCATCTCTACACTGGTTACCTATTAAGTTCCGTATCGATTATAAAGTATTGCTAATGACCTATAAGGCTCTAAACGGTTTAGCTCCTGTGTACTTAATCGATCTTCTATCGCCCTACAATCCTTCATGCTCTTTAAGATCACAAAACTCTGGACTTCTGGTTGTACCTAGGATATCTAAGTCCACTAAAGGAGGGAGAGCGTTTTCACATTTGGCTCCTAAACTCTGAAATAGCCTTCCTGATAATGTTCGGGGGTCAGACTCGCTCACCCAGTTTAAATCTAGATTAAAGACGCATCTCTTTAGCCAAGCGTTCACATAATGCATTTCATGTCAGATCAATTGCACATATCTTTGCTTAATGTTATGAACAGCAGCTACGCTAATTATTCTCTATTTGCTTTTCTGTTTTACCTCGGGACACCCGTCCCGAGGTGACCGGAGAGGACATCAGCTTCAGTTTGGATCCAGCCTCTTAAGAAGACCTCAGATGACCAACACCTATGAAGAGACGGCGCCAACTCCTGCGAAGACCTCAGAAGATGCACCATGCACATTCCCAAATTTCTATATATCCTAATTATTGTTGATGTATTTCATTTTTTTCAGGAGCTCATTGCTTCTACCTTAAAATTAAATGCTAACAGTATTTGTAAATTAATTGCACAAATTATTACATTTGCTAACTGCATTCTTCTAATATTGTAATTTTGACATGCATTCTCTGTAAAGCTGCTTTGAAACGATATGTATTGTGAAAAGCGCTATACAAATAAATGTGAATTGAATTGAATTGAACTTTCCATGCACTTCCAAAGGTAAATACGGTAAAACCAACGCCATCATTACTGTTCGTAGGAAGCCTCCAGAGCAGATATGGTAAAAACATACTGGTGGACACTAAATATGGTTATGTTTAAAACCATATGCATATATATTTTAAAGCACTTATTTATTAATGTTAAAGTGTTACATACAGCACACAGAGCCAGGACTGCTGGTAGCGAACTCCAGTGGCTGTCGCCGTCACACCCTGAATGGTCTCGGTCAAAAGGTGAACTTGAAAAGACAGAAAGAGAGATAAAATGTAAAACCCATTCCCTGTTGTTAAGGACAGCGGGTCTTCCATTAACCACAATCTCAGAGGGGTTGCCCTGGATTTCTGGATTGCTAGACTAGATGACCTGTGGCACGTGGGGCGAGGAGCCCGCTGCTCACCATTGGCATCCTGTCCTCCGGCATCTGTGAACAGAGCGCTCATGACCTCCTCCGCATTGCAGCTGCCCTGCCCGTCCGTGGCCACATGGTAGAGCATTCTGCGCAGTACTTCATCCAGGGAGGCCGCCTTCTCATCCAGCAGGATGCTGACCTGAGCCAAGAACCCATCCAGATCCCGGTGAGCCCTCACCTCCTCCTGGAAATTCATCAGCTTCACATACTGAAAGAAGAAAGAGCAGTTTAAAATGGGTTGTTTGGCAATGAAGCCACAAATTATCCTTTAGATTCATTTATTTTTTTTAATCAATCAGTTAAACCAGTTAACAAAGCATTTGCATTATCCATTTGGTAATGCTTTTATTCAAAGACATGACATTGAAGCACAGTAGTGCATTTTGGTAATGCTTTATCATAAGATCTCATTTGTTAACATTACTTGATGTATTAACTAATATCAATGAGCAATACATTTGCTACAGTGTTTATTAATCTTTGTTAATGATAGTTAATAAAAATGCATGTTCATGTAAGCTCACAGTGCATTAATATTAACAAATGCAACTTTTGATTTTAATAATGAATTAGTAAATGTTGAAATTAACTAAGATTAATAAATGTTGTAGAACTAATGGTAACTAATGAAACATTATTGTAAAGTGTTACCTGCATTTGTATGTTTGTAACATTACTAAATAGTTATTTTAGTTTAAGTACTTATGAGTGATTCTGAATCAGTGAATCAAATTTTAAATAAAAATGAAGCAATTCAATTTTGTTTGCAGCTTTAATGCAAAGCTATAAATATGTGCAGATCTGGGTGTTAGCGAACAGTATTACAACATTATATTATAGCAATGTAAAAAAAAAAGGTTTTAAAATTATGATTAATTTTAAAATAATTATTTTTCTAATTTATAATTTTTTTCCACCAAAACTGCATTTTTTTTTTTTTTTTGTTAAAAAATACAGTAAAAACAGTAAAATTGTGAAGAATTTTTATAATTTAAAATAATGTTTTTTAGGTATGCACTGATATGAAATTTTAGCCGATACCGATAACCGATAATTCTTTATATTTGAAAGCCGATAACTGTATTTTCCTTCCATTTAACTATCATATTTCAAGCAATTCAAAATCATAATGGCGGATAGCGCGCATCTGAAGTGTCTCAGCTGAAGGAAATCCATCCATTATTTATTTATCGGGTTGATAATGATAACATTAAAAATTAACAAATATCGGCCGATACCGATATGGTATTGATATATTGTGCATCCCTAATGGTTTTCTAATGGTATTCCTGTAATCAAAGCTAGGGATCCACCGATATGAACATTATGGCTGATACCGATAATTCTCTATATTTGAAAGCTGATAACTGATATATTGGCAGATAAATCTAAATCAAAGTTTTTATATAATTTTTGAGAGCCTGATAACAAAAACAAGTCTCACCATTAAAAGCCATGTCCCAAACACACAATTATAAATATGTTATATTATATCATTATAATATTATGTAGCCTATATGACAGATTTGCTCTGCACATGTTGTACTTACAGTAACTGTATTTTCCTTTTTGAAGTGATTTCAATCATATTTCAAGCAATTCAAAACCATCATGGTGGATAGTGTCTCAACTGAAGGAAATTCATCCAATATTTATCGGCTTTAATATATCGGCCAAATTTTCTTATCGAGCCGATAACGATAACATTAAAAATTAACATATATCGTCCGATATCAATATTATGGCTAATATATCCTGCATCCATAATGGTTTTCTAATGGTGTGATCAAAGCTAGGGATGCACCGATATGAACATTTTGGCCGATACTGAGAACCGATAATTCTTTATATTTTGAAAGCCGATAACCGATATATGGGCCGATAAATCTAAATCAAATTTTTTCTGATTAAGCCTGACAAAAGTCTAACCACTGAAGTGTCACAGGTAAAGGAAATAATTATTTATCGGCTTTAATATATCAGCAAAATTTTCTTATCTGGCCGATAACAACAATATTAAAAATGAACATATATCGGCCAATACCGATATGGTGGCCGATATATCGTGCATCCCTAATCAAAGATGAATTTTCAGCATCATTACTCCAGTCTTCAGTGTCACATGATCCTTCAGAAATCATTCTAATATGCTGATTTGGATTATTTTTTCCAAAATTTTGAAATTAGTGCACATTTAGTGAATTTCAACAATTTAAAAAAGAGAAAAATGCTCGGTAACACTTTAGATTAACTCACGCTATGAAGCATTAGTTAAGCATTAGTAAATAGTCAATTCATCATTTATAAAACATTAATAGACATTAGTAAGCCATTTATAAATACAGCTATAAATGCTTTGTTCTTGATTTATAAGCATATCTATAATGAGTTTAATAATTGTATTTTCATACTTTATTAATGATCAATTTATCATTTCTAAATTATGTATTACATTATTCACAAACCAGTTATTTAGGAGTTGTCAGTGGTTCATAAGATAATTTAGGAAGTGTAAGTAAATGATTAATAAAATATTTAAATGTACATTTATGCATCTTATTATTTAGACATGTAGTATTAGTTACTTAGTGTGTTAATAAATGCTTTATTAACATATTCCTAGTGTCAAAACTACCTTGGTACTAACTTTAAAACATTAGAGAACAGCAGTGCAGAAGATCACTGAACCTTTAAATCTCATTTATAAAAGCTTTACAAAGCATAAATAGTCCTCACTTTAGATGAGCTCACAAAAATAGTTAACTGACCACTTCTAATTGTTTTATAATTACCTGAATTAATCATGAATTGCAGTAGGAATATGTGTTAATAAAACATTTACTTACACACTAAGTGTCACGGCTACACAACCTGCACCTTCAGACACGGACACTTACGCCACGCCCACTCGTTCACAATCACCGGAATACTGAACACCTGTGCATCATCACCAGAGCCACATATAAGCACACCAGTCCCATTCACTCATTGTCTGGTCTTGCACCGATCCCTACACGTCACTCGACCTCGTCCAACCTGAACATAGTACCTACTGTTGTCTTCATCGTCTTCATCTCCAGTCCTGAGTCCTCCGTCATCATCTGTGTCACCATTGTCATCTGCCAAGGGAAGTTATCATTGTTATACCATTCTACGTGTCAAGATTATCTACCTGTGTCTTCACCTGTGTCTGAAACCTCTGTTAATAAACACCGTTGCACTTACCTCATCTGTGTCCTCGTCTGTGTCTGACAGAAGACCAGACCTGATGCAGAGCTCTTCAGGCACAGGCGGGGACCGCACCACGGATCCCTTCCTGGAACTGGTCAACGCTGTACGGTCCTCACTCCTTCAAAATACCACAACCACCGCGCCGTCATCATTAACACCTACTCCACCGCTCACTTCTTCAGCTGCCCCTGCGAGTCCCATGGCCAAACCAGCGACATACAGCGGCGCGGCGGAGGATTGCAGCGGGTTCCTACTACAATGCTCTCTTTACCTGGAAGCCAATGCTCATCTGTTCACCACCGAAAGAAGCCGGGTGGCGTTCATCATTAACCTATTATCAGGTAAAGCCCTGCAATGGGCCCAATCATTATGGGAAACTAATTCTGCGATCCTTGGTTCTGTATCCTCATTCTGTTCCCAGTTAAAGGAAGTCTTCGGCCAGCAGACAGCTGATTTATCCATTCACGATCAACTATTCAACATTCGCCAAGAAAAGAACGAGACTGTAAGTTCATATGCTGTGCGCTTCCGCACCCTCGCTTATATAAGCGGCTGGAATGAAACCGCTCTCATCACAGCTTTTCGTCATGGATTATGTGAAGAAGTCAAACAATGGATCGTGGTATATGAAGATTCCCTGGGGTTAGAGAATCTTATCCAAAAATCCATCCGGGTTTCCCAACGACTCGCTGCTTGCAGTCACACCGCTCCCGCTGTAAATCCTCCGCCCGTCTTACCATCTGTCGCGCCTCCAGCACCTGAACCCATGCAAGTTGATACATACCATCTCACCACCTCAGAACGACAACGCCGCATCAACTTAAGGTTGTGCTTGTATTGTGGGGGAGATGGACATCAACTACCCACCTGTCCAGTTCGACCTCCTCGTCCAGCGGTGAGTACCATCCAATTACCTCCTCAAACAGCACGCTTAACTAAAACCTGGGTGAACCTAAGACATTGTCAATCTTCTGTTTCAGTACAAGCCCTCCTCGACTCCGGGTCGGCGGGGAACTTCATCAGCCAACAAACCCTCAATCTCCTGAATGCCAAACGTCAACGCAGCCCCGTCGACCTGAAAATAACGACCATACAGGGAAAACCGCTGGGCCGAGGTCATGTCCGTTACTTCTCCCCCACACTCATCCTTCGCGTCGGTCACTTGCATGTGGAGGACATCACATTTATGGTGCTGGAGGAGTCAACCGCTGACATTATCCTGGGACGCCCATGGTTAAACCAACACCAACCTTACATCCATTGGCCAACTGGTGAAATCCTCAAGTGGGGTAAGAACTGCCATGAACACTGCATCACCTTACCTGTAAAAGTTCCTCAATCATCATCTTCATCCAGAAAACCACCACTACCGATCCAATCTACCTCAGTTGAAAGTCCAGAAACCCAAGTCCAAGTAACCATTCCTTCAGCTTATCGGGCGTTCCAGGATGTCTTCAGTAAGCGGTTGGCAACTCAACTTCCACCTCATCGGCCATGGGACTGCGCCATCGACCTCCTGCCTGGGGCTACGTTACCTAAGGGAAGAGTATACCCCTTGTCCATCCCGGAGCAGAAGGCCATGGAGGAGTACGTCCAAGAAGCTCTTCAGCAGGAATTCATACGACCATCGACTTCCCCTGCCGCGTCGAGTTTCTTCTTCGTGGCCAAAAAGGACGGAGGCTTGCGGCCGTGTATTGACTATCGCCATCTCAATTCACAGACAGTTAAGTTCAGCTATCCCCTTCCTCTGGTCCCAGCTGCCCTGGAACAATTACGTGGAGCCACCATTTTCTCAAAACTGGACTTGAGGAGTGCCTACAACCTGATTCGCATACGGAAGGGGGACGAGTGGAAGACAGCGTTCATCACCCCGTCCGGGCACTACGAATATCAGGTGATGCCGTATGGGTTGTCCAATAGTCCGTCTGTGTTCCAGAACTATATGAATGAAGTTTTCCGAGATTACCTGAACAAGATCCTCATCTACTCTCATCGTACTGAAGACCATGTGAACCAGGTCAAACTCGTCCTCCAGAAGCTCCGTGAACACCAACTCTATCTTAAACTGGAAAAATGCGAATTCCACACCTCCTCAGTCCAGTTCCTAGGTTATGTCATCGATTCCAATGGTGTGAAGATGGACCAGGGGAAGGTGGAAGCCATCACTCACTGGAAACAACCCAACACCATTAAGGAGCTTCAGAGATTCCTGGGCTTTGCTAACTTCTACCGCCGTTTCATCAACAACTACAGCATGCTCAGTTCACCACTCACCTCTCTTCTCCGTAACCGGCCCAAGTCTCTGTCCTGGAACCCCACGGCCACGAACGCCTTCCATCAGTTGAAACTCGCCTTCAAGTCCGCTCCGATCCTGGTCCATCCCGATCCAAACCGTCAGTTCATCGTCGAGGTAGATGCCTCTTCCACCGGGGTCGGAGCGGTACTGTCCCAGCGGCAGGGGGATCCTCCACGACTCCATCCATGCGCCTTCTATTCCAAGAAGCTATCCCCGGCGGAGCAGAATTACGACATTGGCAATCGTGAGCTCCTGGCGATCAAGCTCGCTTTGGAGGAGTGGCGACACTGGCTGGAGGGAGCCAAGGAACCATTTGAAGTCATCACCGACCACCGCAACCTTGAATACCTACGAGACGCTAAAAGACTCAACCATCGCCAAGCCCGATGGGCTTTATTCTTCACCAGATTCAACTTCAAAGTTACCTACCGTCCAGGAAATCAGAACAACCGTGCTGATGCTCTATCTCGTCTTCATCAAGCAGATCCCGATCCTGAACCTCCAGAGCCTATCCTCCCTCCAGCCATGATCGTAAGCCCTATCCAGTGGACCATCAACCAACAGATCCAACAAGAGAACCTCCTCCAACCTGCTCCGCCGGGAGGTCCAGAGGGTAGACTGTACGTTCCACCTCATTACCGGATCACCCTCTTGGACTTAGCTCACTCATCTCCGGGCTCTGGACACCCAGGCAGGAGAAGGACCCTCTCGCTCCTTCAACATCGTTACTGGTGGCCATCCATGCTTCAGGATATCTCCCGGTACATCAAGGGTTGCTCAGTCTGTGCCATCGCGGATACCCCTAGGAAATTACCTGAAGGAAAGCTTGTGCCTCTGCCCATCCCAGAACGACCCTGGACCCACATTGGAATAGACTTTATGACAGATCTTCCTTCCTCGCAAGGATTCACCTGTATACTCGTTGTGGTGGATAGATTCTCGAAATCTTGTAAGCTCATTCCTCTCAAAGGACTGCCTACGGCCTTCGAAACGGCAGAGGCACTCTTTCACAACGTCTTCCGCCACTTCGGCCTACCTGAAGACATCGTTTCTGACCGCGGACCACAGTTCATCTCCCGGGTCTGGACCGCATTCTTCCGCCTCCAAGGGGTATCCGTCAGCCTCTCGTCAGGATACCACCCTCAGACCAACGGCCAGACTGAGCGGAAAATCCAGGAAATCGGGAGGTTCCTGAGGGTCTATTGTCACCGTAACCAGGACTGTTGGAGCCAGTATCTGCCCTGGGCGGAATACGCCCAGAATTCCCTCCAGCAGTCCACCACAGGGCTCACGCCGTTCCAGTGTGTGTTAGGATACCAACCTCCCTTGTTTCCATGGTCGGGTGAGCCCTCGGAGATCCCAGCGGTAGATCACTGGTTCCGACAGAGCGAGAGGGTCTGGGACTCAGCTCACGTGCACCTCCAGCAGGCAGTCCGGAGGCACAAAGAGCAAGCTGACGCCCGCCGACGACCCACTCCTCAATATTAACCAGGACAACAAGTTTGGCTCTCTACTCGGGACATCCGCCTCCGGCTGCCTTGCCGTAAGCTGAGTCCCCGGTACATCGGACCATTCACCATCGAGAGGCAGCTGAATGAAGTGACCTACCGTCTTCAACTCCCAGCACAGTACCGCATCTCACCATCCTTCCATGTTTCTCTTCTCAAACCCTTCACTGACCCTTTGTCTCCTCCTTCCACAGAGCCTGGTGATGATGCCGTACCTCCTCCTCCTGCCATCGATGAAGACACTAACATCTACCGGGTGAGAGCTATCCTTGACTCGCGGCGACGTGGGTCCCAACTGGAATACCTAGTGGACTGGGAGAACTACGGCCCAGAGGAGCGATGCTGGGTCAACCGCCAGGATATCCTTGACCCCAGTCTACTTACCGTGGTAGACCCCGTCGCCGCCGTCGTTCCCAACCGTCAGGAGCCGCCCGTGGAGGAGGGGGTACTGTCACGGCTACACAACCTGCACCTTCAGACACGGAAGTTATCATTGTTATACCATTCGTCAGTTCTACGTGTCAAGATTATCTACCTGTGTCTTCACCTGTGTCTGAAACCTCTGTTAATAAACACCGTTGCACTTACCTCATCTGTGTCCTCGTCTGTGTCTGACACTAAGTAACTATTACTATGTGTCTAAATAATAAGATGTATAAATGAATGTTTAAATAGTTTATTAATCATTTGCTTACACTTACTAAATGAACTACTGACAACTCCCAAATAACTGGTTTGTGAATAATGTAATACATAATTTAGAAATGATAAATTGATTATTAAAGTATGAAAATACAATTATTAAACACATTATAGATATGATATGCTTATAAATCAAGAATAAAGCAATTATAGCTGTATTTATAAGCCACTTACTAATGTCTATTAATGCTTTATAAGTGATGAATTAACTATTAACTAATGCTTAACTAATGCTTCATAGCGTGCAGTTATTATAAAGTGTTACCAAATGCTCTTATGTGCTTCAGATTAAACTGTGAGCCTTCCTAGCCATAAACATATCAATTAAACAACAGATTTAAATTATAAAACAGCTTTAGTAAGAATGGCTTACTCTTCTTGATGTATGTAGAAGGCCAAATCCTGAAACATCAGTATCTATTCATAGGTAGAAAGGAGAGGAGAAGGGAAAAAATTATAAATTGTTAAAACCCTTGTGCTGTTACATGGATGTATGAGTTTGAAGGACAGACCACTGAGCCAGGCCTCCCAGAAGATATGTTTTCCTTCATTATCTTGAACCCTCTGTATTATGTCTCCCTGGTTATAAATAGTCAAAGAGTCTCCAAGTCTGCAGAAGTGCATTGTGGTCCCTGAACCCTGACACCGCAGTCACTTATGAATAAGACCTGGCACAGCCTGCTTCCCCAATGCTGCAAACACATCAGCCAAAACATGAAAACAATACTGATTGTTTTTAAGGCGGAAAGTGAACACAGAGAATTTTTGATGGGTGTTCACAATGTGGAGGAGGTAGAGCCGCTGCTGACGGCTGATACTACTGGGATCCGTCTATACCTCAGGCTACAATCACAATGATTTTTTGAGATTTTTGAAGTAGTCTCAAAGAGAATCTCATCTAACCCACCCACACACCCACGAACATCATATCTGAACCGCACCACACAGATCTAAACAAACGCTCAGATGCATCACACGCTCTGACCTGAGATGGTCGTCTGAATGGGCGTCTCATAGTGACTGCTGTCTGTCGGGATCGCGAGTGTGTCTTGTTTCCTCTGGCTCTCTTCTCTGCAGTCCTCTGTTTCGGCGTCTCGCAGCTCTGAGACATCAACATGTCACAATAGAGCTCCTTAAGTAGGCCTTTCTTAGCTTTAAGATGATTATTATAATCTCATTTCCCTGCCTAACTCAGTCTGACGTGACCTTTTACATGAAATATAGCACATTGCATTTTGTATAGAAGCTGAGGTGTTCACTTCCTATTCAATGAATCATGCTCAAGCATAGAGATTTTTATTTATTTAACGCTATTTATGGTATGTGACTGCAGATCCATCGCCCTCAAAAATATATGCACCATCTGTTAAAGCTACAGAATACTAATAAAAACCTGCCCAAAACCAGGCACACGGAGCAATATAACCATAGCCGCCCCAATAAATACCTTCTTTGCATGTAAGAGTATAATCATGACATGAGGTAAACTACATGATATTCTGAGGAATAAACTCTGAGTTTGTGCAGGCTGCAGCTGTTTGTTTTATAGTTGGGGTGATACGCTGTTAAGTCTGTTTACTCACAGTCTACGGTTTTGATGGTATTTACTCAATGTGATATGGTGATTTTGAGCAGGTTGTTTTTTATATACACTACCCTCCAAAAGTTTGGAAACGCCCTAGAAAAGTGGGGTTTTGGACAATATTGGCATGAATCCTTTTTCATTTGTGATAATTTTGCACTGATAAGGGACAACACAAACTATGAAAACATAATTTATTGCATAAACTGTTTATACATAGACAAAAATTAAATTTTCGATTCATCAAAATATCCAGCATTAGCAGCTATCTGACCTAAACTGGGTTCTGATTGGTTCATTGTATTCTAAACTTAATTGGCAATCAATTGTTTAAGCTATTAAGGTGTGCTGACCCAAAAATCTTTTACAAACCTGGGGCAAGTTTAAACCAGTAACGAGCATCACAGCTGGCAAAAGGGCATGTCTTACTTTGACATGTATATATTGACATTATTATGAAATCAAAATGAAAATTATTATTGCTGGTCTTCAATGATAATGTTAAGTCACTTTAATGTATTTGCACCAAAAAATGATAAGGATTTATGCTGATATCGTCCAAAACCACATTTTGCCAGGGGTGTTTCCAAACTTTTGGAGGGCAGTGTATATAAAATTTTGCTTATATGATCAAGACATGCTCTTACAGTATTTAACACATCAGACCACCCCAATCTCACCTTCAGCCCTCCTCAACCTGTTTCACATTTTATTTGAAAAAGATGCAGAGGAACAGATAAAGAATTATAATGTTTATAAATTTAGTTCTCACCCGTCCCTTGGAAAAGGTGGCCATTTATTGTCTGCCCAGATGGAGTGTCTGTGGAGGAAACAGATCTCAATTGTGCTTTCATCTTCATACAAGATGGATGGATGGATGGATGGATGGATATGTGGGTGGATGGATGGATGGATGGATGGTTGGATGGGTGGATGGATGGATGGATGGATGGATGGATGGATGGATGGATGGATGGGTGGATGAATAAATGGGTGGGTGGATGGATGGATGGATGGATGGATGGATGGATGGATGGATGGATGGGTGGGTGGATGGATGGATGGATGGATGGATAAATGGGTGGATGATGGATGGATGGATGGATAGAATGGATGGATGGATGGATGGATGGATGGATGGATGGATGGATGGATGGATGGATAAATGGATGGGTGGATGATGGATGGATGGATGGATGGATAAATGGAGGGGTGGATGGATTGAGGGGTGGATATATGGGTGGTGGATGGATGGATGGATGGATGGATGGATGGATGGATGGATGGATGGATGGATGGATGGATGGGTGGATGATGGATGGATGGATGGGTGGATGGATTGAGGGGTGAATAAATGGGTGGATAAATGGATGGATGGATGGATGGATGGATGGATGGATGGATGGATAAATGGATAGGTGGATGATGATGGATGGATGGATGGATGGATGGATGGATGGATGGATGGATAAAAGTACTGTCAAGAATATGTCCAGGTCATTATTTTCCCCAAAATCAAAGGAGAGATTTTTTTGCTTAAACAAAACTAAAGTCAGCATGGAGCAGAAATTATGATTGACTTTCTTTCCTATTGTGATACAAGTGAAACAGCTTCTCAAACAAGATAAAAAATGTAGCGTGGGATTTTGTCCATCAGGAAGTGATTGGATCATTATAATTTGCTAATTACTCATGCAAGTTTGCAGTACTTAGTGAATTAAAGATTGGAAAAATACATGATTTTTAAAAAAATAATGACATATACAAATGAATCATTTATAATGAACAGCAATATTCCATAAAAAATAAGAATCCTTAATTTTTGATTTGATGTTGACTAAGCCTATTTATAGAAAATAACAATTAAGCATCCCCAGTTCTCATTACTATATTGATTAAAATCTGTAATTTAAAAATTAAAATATGTGGCATGGACTCCTCTAGACCCCTGAAGGTGTGCTGTGGTATCTGGACCAAGATGTTAGCAGCAGATCCTTAAAGTCCTGTAAGTTGCAAGGTGGATCCTCCATGGATCGGATTTATTTGTTCAGCACATCCCATAGATTGAGATCTGGGGAATTTGGAGGCCAACACCTCAAACTCGTTGTGCTCCTCAAACCATTCCTGAACCATTTTTGCTTTGTAGCAGGGCACATTATCCAGCCACCAGGGAATACTGTTTCCATGAAAGGGTGTACATGGTCTGCAACAATGCTTAGGTAGGTGGTACGTGTCAAAGTAACATCCACATGGATGACAGGACCCAAGGTTTCCCAGCAGAACATTGCCCAAAGCATCACACTGCCTCCGCCGGCTTGCCTTCTTCCCATAGTGCATCCTGGTGCCATGTGTTCCCCAGGTAAGAGACGCTAACACACGCACCCGGCCATCCAGAAAACGTGATTCATCAGACCAGGCCACCTTCTTCCATTGCTCCGTGGTCCAGTTCTGATGGACAGGGGTCAGCATGGGCTCCCTGACTGATCTGCAGCTATGCAGCTCCATACGTGTGTATTCAGACACCTTTCTATCAGAACCAGCATTAACTCTGTTGAATTGGACCACATGGGTCAGCCTTCGCTGAGTCTTGTCCGCCCATGAGCCTCTCGCCGGTTCACCACTGTTCCTTCCTTGGAGCACTTTTGATAGATATTGACCACTGCAGACCGGGAACACCCACAAGAGCTGCAGTTTTGGAGATGCTCTGATCCATTGTCTAACTATCACAATTAGGCCCTTGTCAAACTCGCTCAATATATATTGCGTTATTTTCTGTGACTGCAGAGTGCAGATGCTGTGGATAGAGCTTAAGTTGTGTTGAACACAGAACATTGCTTTAAGGGATCTATTAAGGGCTCTCAGAAACGGTTTTGTCACAGACAGTGTGTACGTCCAGCCATTACAGGACTCGTGTGGCCTGAGGGCTGATGGGGTCCTGAAGTAAGAATAGAAATGACAGTCTTTCCTCTAATCCCAAGTGTCACATGACCAGACTGTACAGCAAACCAAGCCACCAGGGAGGAATTTCCATTCTCAGACACACTCTCAAAAGATTTTGCAGTAGACATCATTTTTTATTTATTATTTAGCAAGCGTTCCCGTAGGAACAAATGATATTTTCTGACAAAGATATAACTGAATCAATTTGTTCAGCAGGGTTGCAAGAGCAGCGATCTGCCCTTAAGCGCTACAGTGTTTTGAGGACCATATACTGTTGTAACAAAGCAAGTTGTCTGCTAAATTAAAGATGGTGGAGATGATGGTGGAGCTGCGTTCATTGGAGATAACAACACGATGTGCTAAGAATATCCCTGATATGATTTTTTTTTTGCAGAAAATTACCTTTTTATCCCATCCACCCTGAAGAAAATACGTGGCCCTAAGCCTTCCATGCATGACGCTATCAGGGCTGGTGTAAATTGGATGAATTTCAAAGATGGGAAATTTCCATTAAATCCCAGTCTCTTTGATGGGCTGGAATAAGTGTGTGCAGCTGAGGTTAGGGTGAGAGTGAGGATCCTGAATTTATAATAGTGACTCATGACTGCTCTTCACTCTTGCCCCTCTTCAGTGCCATAATAAGGCTCATTTACAACTTTTTATTTATTGATCATACCGACTCTAGAAGCAGTTGCATTGAATTTTCCCTTTGAAACACAAGTGGAGTGATTAAAACACTGAAAAGTCCCTGTAATGTTGATATCAGCACTCAATGCCGAGCAGCTAATCAAATTCGACTCCATCTCCGACAAATCTGATATGTTTTCATTGCCCTCATGTAATGCATGCAATCATATTTTCCTGACAATGCTACACAAATTCCCTCTCAATGGACAGCTTGTTGTGATCTGTTCTCTGCTGCTTGCCTCACTAGACTTCCTGTTAGCAGGCTTGCTGACTTCCTGTTGCTGACTGTGCTGTCCTGTGGTGTTGACAGGAATAATAGTTCCATGAAGAGGTCTGTACCTTTTGCAGGAACTACAGTAAATTGGCACTGACCCTAAAATAGTTGTTTTAGCTTTCTCTGAGACCTGCTGACACTAAGTTCCTTAAAAGGTTCACCCAAAAATGAAAAAATGAATTCAGTTCGGATGCAAAAACCGCTAAGTCAGTCTGAGATGTTTTTTATTTATTTATTTTTTTTAAATCAGGATCCTATGTTTAGGTTCAGTAATTTCACTTTAATGGCAATGAAAAGTTATTAGTCAGTTACTGAAATGCCTTATTTTTAAAAAATGTCACTTTAGTCAGTTCATAGGTATTTAACAGATTTGACGGTCTTTTGCTGCAAAACCAGCTAAATGCATGTGTGCTTTTTTGTAATAATTGGGGCTTTCGCACCATGTTGTTCTAGGAACTTAGTTATATAAGGGTGGTTCCAAGAGAACTAATGTTCCCCTAGGACCATTTTCCTGGTTGCATTTGCACCGCCAGTAGGAACTCTGAAGTGATGTAAACAGCGCTTGTTGTTGTGACTTTTATTTTGACAGCGCAGCTGACTTTTATTTTGACCACAGCCTGAGCACACAGTGCTCGCATTCTCCATCTTCATTAGTCCATCTGTTTAAAAGTCCTGTCTAATACGTTATTATACAAAGAAAGTAGACAGTATATGAAAAAGTATTAGTTTTTGCCGTGTGGTTGATGCTCAGTGTCGCTAGCTGAGCAGAAATACATAATCATGTTTTGCTTGGTCCGCTCGGCGCGGTGCGTCTTGGATGGTGAGAGCATCGAGGAGAGTTGAAGTCAGGTCAACTTTATGGTAATGAGCTATGACGTGGTTCAGCGGCAACCAATCGGAATGTAGAGGTCCTCGTTTGAGAGGATTCTGATTGGTTGCCACAACTTGTCATTTACTTTGACCCTCCCGTCGGCGGCGGTTTGAACCAGGTGTGCCTCATACATCCTGAAAAGTGAAGCTGCGGGCTCTTTGATCGCCCCCTGGTGGCTGGATGCAGTACAGGTTATAAACCTCGCCCTCTCCATTCAAATGAACGGGAATGAGTCAAAACAAAAAAATAAGTTATGCTTCAAATAAAGATGGTTTTGGTCATTTAAGGTAGTTGTTATCACGCTGATATATATTCAATTGTTCGTTTTTGTGATAAGTTTGATTTTAGCTAGCAATTTGATGCTATAGAAACGGGGCGTGTCGTCATGATTGACAGTTGTGATTGACAGCTTCTCTGAGGACTGTCGGAGCTTCGAGGGGAGATTGAAGATATAACTAACTATTAATTTTTGATTTCTATGTTATTTCACACCGACAAAATAATTTGTTCAGCAGTAAACTGTACTGACCGACCTACAGGATCTGACGGATCACTGAACTCTTTTCGGTAACGTTAAATGAGGGCTTTTTAAGCTAATTAATAAATGTTGTTAGTTAAGATAACAGGCCTGACGTTAGCCGTGATGGAAAAAAGCAGGTGATCGTTATCTGGCAGTTACCAATTATTTTTATGGGTATAAAATAATAATTAGCAGGACAAAACTAATGATAGCTTACTCTAATTAATTATAGAGCACTGTCTACAGCAATCGATCTCCTGAAACGTTAGTTCAACTTTATTTAAAATGGCAGGACCGTTTCTGACATTTTAGAGTTGTTTAGTGGCATATAATATTGAGTTTATCTACTGAATTTATGAGTTTCAAAAATATTATTCTTCTAGAAACAGAATAGCTTATTATTTATAGGTAGAATTTTAAATTGTGTATAATTTATATAGTCTATTTAAAATACATCAATGATGACGCAGTCGTCTAGGCGGAAGTTTGATACCGCGACTCCGCCTCCGGCTCCACTGACGATTTCTTCTGCGCATGCCCAGGCTCCAAACTGACGTTTTTGCATAACATGTCAACGCCCATCGTCGTACGTTTTACATTCAGTTCATTACAATGGAAGGAAGCGTCGTCGCGTCATCCATCTTTTTTTACAGTCTATGGTTTGAACACAGCGTTGTTGGCAGCCAAGGTGAATTTTGACGCTCTCACCGGTAGCGGTGTGAATGCACAGTTAGTTCGTGGAGTAAATACATAGGCTGTGTACACAGCTTTTTAAAAATGGTGGGTGCTCTAAACACACCTTAAGCAGGCAGAATAAAGTAAGTGGATATTTTTGTTGTAATCACGCCTTTGGATAATTCTGAAATCGTGGCATCCATAATCGTAAATGCAATTAGAAATTCGATTAATTGTGCAGCCCTAGATGAATGAACGAATACTATGTGCGGAGAGCATTCGCTTAATATCGTAATCTAATTTTTGATGGAGGTGGTGTTTAGAGGCTTTTGATTCATAACTGTTCAAATGTATTTGCTTATTCATCAACTCACACATCAGTTGTGGTAAACGGAAGCTCAAGCACGCTTGCTTGATGTGCAACAATGAGGTTCATATTTGTGTACGCAGAAATCTCTCCGATTTCATTCTAATATATTCATTTGTATTTTGAAAATGAATGAAAGTCTTATGGGTTTGGAAGAACATGAGGATGAGTAAATGATTACAGAATTTTAATTTCTGGGTGAGTTATCCCTTTAAGGATGGACCGGATGGACATATTGAATAAATTGATTCATATTATTATTATTATTATTATTATTATTATTATTTACATTTATTCATTTTAAATCATTAAACTTACTCCTTTCTTTAACTTTTAAGAGTTTTGATGTTTCAGAATTTCTCTATTTTGAGCTTGTCCCATACTCTGCCATCAGCTTTTAACTTCTATAATAATTATTATTATTATTATTATTATTATTATTATTATTATATTGTATCCCTGGCGTCTGCCATGACAAAGTCGTCAAACATGATTTTTTTTTATCAATCATCAGGAGATAATGAGGCTTGATGTGAAAGGGTTACTCTCGCAATTTGACTCTATTTGTTACATTTCTTAATTCAGTATGTTGATTGATTTCATTGCAGTCTAGTTTATTTAACACAGACGGATCATCATATTTGCATATTTACATCTGAAAAAATATGCATAATTATTTCATTACCAGCTGAATCCTGACTCATTCTTACACCAGTTTTCACCTAATATTGCACTGCAATGAACTGAATATACAAGTAATATGACTTTTGACTGATTCTCAGTGGATAATCCTCTTAGAGAGAGAGAGAGAAAAAAGATAATTTTTCATTTAAATATTATTTGACAATTTTCCAGTAGTACATTAGAGTCTGATTAAAACAGCTGACTAAAAAATGCATACTGTACCATATTCAGTGTTGATTATCACATACTGTAATAAGAAACATTCACAGTCCTTTAAAATTGGCAACGTTAAAAAAAATGAAAAGTATTTCTCATGCCTTGTAATCTTCCAGTCTAAGCAAATACAACCAGAACAAATGATTCTGTAAATTACCCAAGAGACCAAAACTTTCTGTCCACTTACAGGTCTCCATCCCCACTGACTGAGTTGACAAAACACAGCTGAACTTACCGGATGGCACAAAATTAAGCACTTCCTTGCTTTCCATCATTTTCCTCAGAAGTATAGCCGATCAACCCATCATGGTTTCAAATAAAAGTCTACTGTCTGCTTCATAACTCTACTTTTACACCTCAGCAACTTCAGTATACACTTTCTTCAGTGCACATGAGACGGGGCGGGTTTGCTCTGCCTCTGGGTCCCTGTGCCACTGACACTAGACTAAACTGAAACGGACACATGATTTCTCATTAATGCCATTACTACAAACATGCTGCAATGTTGTGTTATACTACATTATATATATATGAGAGAGAGAGAGTAGCTAATATAATGGAAATGTGTTATTTAAGCACATTACATCTGCTCACAATTATCAGAAATGCTAAGAAATTGAGCCCTGCACTGGGTCTGCCTGGAGAATATTTAAAACGTCTGACTATTAAATAACTTTCATGAATTAAACAATTTTCTTTCCACCAAGAAGACTCATATTTGAGAGCTGATATGAATTTGAATTAATGCAGGATAAGTGGTCGCAAGGTGGAAGGATAATTAAAATTTGCAGTCGAGATCATGCTACCAGTCCATTGAGAAATTAACCCGGCATCACATCCGTAATAACGCTAATATGCTCAATTTGGCAAATTTACACAAAGCACCTCTTGAATATCTGAAGAATATCCCTTAATAACACACAATACACAATGAGCAATAATGACTGAGAAATACACTAAGTTTTAGCATAGTAAATCAGTTATTGTGCTTATATATTGACAAAAACATATGATAAATGTGCAAAGGGAAATTTTGTTTTGACTGTCCATCAACAAGACAGATGCAGCATTAACTTTTACGCCTTTCTGAACGTAATAAACGAACAAATAAATAAATCCTTGATGTTCACCCCACCCTCATTCATGTGCTTTTCCATTGAATTCCTTTAGAATAATGTAATCATTCATGGCATACCTGCTAATTATTTTTGTAGAGGTTAGATGCCTTGTAAACCTTTATTTTCCCGTCTAAACTTATATCAAAGAGGTGCTTTCACAAAACACCTCTGGCGCTCTGTTAAATGTTTGTGAGTTAAATGTTAGTCAGTTCTAAGCAGATTGAATGCCACTAAAATTATGCCAGAAAAACATGCAGCATGGTAGTAAAAGTTAGTGGGTGTATTAATTATACAGACCTCAGGTATGAAGCGTCAGTGAGTTATGCCTCAGGCTGCTGCTAGGGGGCAGCATGCAGCAGGAGACAGAATTCAGAAACATGACTCAACCAATAATTTATTATTTATAGAGACTTATAGCAAATATTTAGTTATATGATTAAAGTAACAGGGTCCACAGACATACACAGAGGCATTATGTGCATGTGTACTGGATCCTTTCTTTAGAAAATAAACTGTTTATTGAATTCTCAATACAAAAAAAGGTACTAAAGCGGTCACTGGGGTACTAATATGTACAGATTTTTACCTTTAATGTACTAATATGCAATCTTTAGGGGTAAATAAGGTACAAAGGTGTAACTTTTTAAAGTGAAGTAAACTTTAAAAGTATTAAAAGTAAGTATTTTGTGGTGGAAATGATCATTTGATTTTTTTTTTTTTTTAATAAAACAGTTGACTCTTTCTGGCTAAGTTTTCATTGCAAGCAATTTATTTATAATAAGGACACACAATTTTAGTCTGGAATTGAGTAACAATAAAAAGCCCTTATTGGCAGAAGCTATTTAAAGCTGCTGTCTGTAACTTTTTTTTGTGTTCAAAATTTACAAAAAAATTATATAATGAGAATAATCAACATGAAACATGTTTTTGTCTTACTCTGAATCATTATGGTACACTTAGTTATAATAAGTGTTTATATTCAGACTATTTCAGACTGGTCTGGTAGGAACAGCTGCGGAGTAGCACAGTACTGCGTGACTCGCCATAGACATAAACAGGGAGAAGTAGATCCGGCTACAATGTTCTTCCGCAAGACGCGTGCAGTTCTGTTTATCAACCACTAGAGCGCCAAAAGTTACGAATTGCAGCTTTAAACTAATTCTGCCTATCATCAAGGCCTCATATTGTAACATAGACAAATGTTATTTTTGTAATTTTACTAATTGATTAAATAATCATTTTTACCAAAATCAATCGTATGTCTTGTTTTTTCCGTCATTAGAATCGCTGCATCTGAGGCTGTTAGTTTTCATCAACTTACAGGTTATAAAGTTTATTGTTTGTAGTTATGTGGGTGCTCAGTTTTTCTGTCAGTTGGCCAAAATCTCATGTTATAAAAAATGAAATGCTTCGCACATGATATTTAAGACAATACTGGCTAAGACTCGACCAGACTAAGACACTCTTCCTCAAATGCATAAAGCATTAGTCTTTATACTGTTTCTTGAGTAAAGAAAACGCTGTACTTTTTCAAAGAACCAGGGGCACGTTCAAGCTCAAACCGGCGCGCAACGTTTTGTGCAACAGGGTTTGAGATACGTTTTCTCTTTGGTGGGTGTGTCAAAGATGTCAGCACAATCAGAGGTAAGATGTATATAAACCACGCGGTATTAAAGAGACAGCTCGCACAATGGGTATGAATGTAACATAAAAGTACTACACATATTTATATATTTTGCTATTGTATTTTGGAGTGACACTTTCATAAACTTTTCTATTCTCCTCTGATTATATAATGGTAAATATCATAGCACAACAACAGTGATCAGCAATAATGATAAGCCTAATACTCACAATAAAAATGATAAGGTCATATGGATCATAACACAGTCTCGGAGGTAAGAAGTGGATTATCCTTCATCTGAAATGTCTTTTCATCCTGAAATGCGAGGCAATGAATGCAGCCTTGTTCTTTATTTTCCTTTGCATTGCAGACAAGCAGAAACGCGCCAAGAGTGCGACTGCGAGCAGGGTTGCCAGGTTTTCACAACAAAATCCACCCAATTTCTCCTCAAAACCAGCCCAAAAGTAGCCCAGTCGAATTTCAGGTGCTCCCCTGGTAAAATTCGCCTTCCAGAGACTAAATATCGCGTTATTTTGGGTCGATTCAAACCTGCGGACATGAAAAACAACCCGCGGCAACAGTGTAAAAGTAGCCCAATTCCGAGGGAACACCGCGGACTTGGCAACCCTGACTGCGACTCTTCACTGGTGATAGAGGCGGAGTTATGAGGAGCCAATAGAGTTACGAGGTTTAGTCACAAGCTCTACTTTTCATTGGTTAAATATTTGCAAAACCAACAGACAGATGTAAAGAGTGATCAATAGTAATTGTTTATGAAAAATAAAAATGACGAAATATACAAGGTTTTTTGCCTGACATGCACAGCGACAACATTTTAAATTTTACTAATTTATAAAGTAATTGTCTTAGCATTAGAGTGAAATAATAATAACATAAACATATTATTTCTCCTCATTGTAATTTCCTGTTTGGTGTGATGACATTTAACCTCTGTAGTCCCATTTGTTTTCAACCACCTTTTTCAAGACAAGTAGAAGCTTTCAAAATAATCACAAGAGGGTATTATCAAAGACTATAGAATAACACAAGACGTGTCACTCGTATTGTTTTGAATGGGAGAAAGTGTAACGCGCAATATGGCGGAATAAGTCCCGCCTTCTAAATAAGAGCCAATCGCCGACTGGTAAAGTCATCGCGTCACTTCAGCGGCCGTTAGAATCACCGGTTTCTATAGAAACAGTCAGACGCGCGCCTCCGAAGAGAGCTTGATCCAGCCTGAAAAATATATCTTTTTTTGTCATGATTCGAGCGTTTAGAAACTAAATTTATGAGCCGGTTGTTGTTAGATTTCATTGGTGATTTCAAATATGAAATTTAATCGTAAGGTTGGCGAACAGTTTTGGAGAATTTGATGTTTCCCCATTCAAAGAGATTGCATGATGCCCAGGATGCCCGAGAGGCGTTTCAAAGATGGCCGCCGAGTGAAATGACTTGTTTTAAAGGGACTTTGTTATTATTACTGATGTGTGTGAAAATATCGGTTTATGACAGAGCTTATTTCAGGCATTTAACCAAAAACCCATTCTGATGGAACCAGAAGTGATACAACGCTAACTTGTTTCTGTGGACGTTAGGATAGGGATTATTGCATATTGTTTTATAATGTATGTACAATACACTGAGGTGCAAATAGTAAGCTATCTGCCACTATTTGCATAAAACATAAAAGCATATATAAAGATTACACTTAGTGCAAAGAAAATACTGCTATTAGTGAAAATAGCACTTAACATGATGTTTACACATCAGATGTGTCATATTTCATTTCAAGCTGCTTGACACTGTAGTCTCCTTGGTCAACAAAACAACACTAAGTTTTAAAACAACTTTATTATGTCTGTAATTTGTGAGAGAGAAAAAATTATTTGCATATGAATAAATATTGAAATTGTTTAGGATTATTTTACAGTTCTTCAGATCACTGTTCTAACATTAATTCTACTTTAACGTTAATTTGCATTCTTAAAATGGCTTAAGACTCACAATGTCTGTTTCTGTGAAAGGTTTTTATGACACTCTTTGTGTGTCCTTGATACAACAAAATGTTGACATCTGTTAGTCATGATGACAAACAACCCCTGACACATCAACCAGACGTTAAAGAATCACCTATTACAGTGTTTCAGATTGTAGACGAGTGTTTTTATCTGTTTTAGTGAATGTCAACAGTGCCCTCTGCTGTTGTACCTCGACTTATTAAGTGATCATAATATACAGCAGTGGTTTTCCATCCTGAGGATCCACAGCACTGCACATTTTGTATATATGTCTTCATAATACACCTGATTCAGATCATCAGCTTATGTAATCATCTACATTCCTTGAACTTCTTTGGCTTAAAGTTCTTCTAAAAAAATCAGTGTTTCATAGCTCAAAATGATCAAGAACAGATAAAGCAGTGGGGAATGTGCAATAAGGCCTTGCGGTTGAATGATTTAATTACTGTATGTGTGTTTGGTCAAAGCATGGGAACTTAATGGGCACATTCCTTTAGAATTATTGATGTTGTTCTGTTGCTTATTTGTCCCTTTGGTGAATTTCTGTTTGGAAAAAAATGAATAAATAAAGATGCATCGGCTACATGAAGTGAGATTTAAGAACATGTTTATATTTTACCATGGAGACCATCATAATTTACTTAATTTAAACCTAGAATGTATTTCAATCAAAAATGTTAAGTGTACTTTTACCTACAGTAATTAAAAGTTAAACTCAATGTTTAAGTTCACTCTTTATGAATACCTCACTAGGTGATTAATTTGATGCTTTTTGAGACAACATTAAGTTAAGGGAATGGATTTACTAAAATAAATTCAGCTTGTTTACAATGCAGACAGATGACTATGATGACTGGCTATGTAAAAGATAAATGAAAACACAAAGTTCAGTTAATGCATGCATTTTCCTCATCAAAGCCAAGATGACAATTAGAAGGAATCATTTCTAGGAATAGGTGACTGAGAATAAAGAAGCACAGATAAAGCTCATTTTACATACACTGCAGTCAACCATTAGAAATGAGCAGAGACATGAACATATCATATATCATATAATATATATTTACCAGGCCTGAAAAACGTGCTAAGCAATACCAAGACACCCATTCACAGGGTTAAAACAACCCAATCGCTGGGTTTGGCCATTTTCGACACAACTTGGGTTGTTTTTAACTCAGCATTTGTGTACTTGCATAAAATACTTGCAATGTACTTATTGTATTCATGTTGTATTGTAAAACACTTGTGCTGCTTTTGAGGTGGGATATGGGTAGATTCAAGGGTGGGTTAAAGGAAGTGTTGACAGTGTAATTACAGATTACAGAAATTATTAGATGTAACTGCATGCAGTTATTTAAAAAAAATAAATAAAAGTACCATAATCATGCATGCACACAATGAATGCATTGTATCAAATGATTAACACAGTATTTAAAGACACATTTAGTTAGACATTTCTGTTCTGACATTTGTTTTGTTGGTTATCATCTTTGATTTGCTGTGTGATTGATGTAAATATCTCTCCTGTGATTCTGCTGTCTGTTTTCATTGTTTATTAAAGACTATTTATGATATTGCCTTCTTCATGCATGTTGCTTACCACAACAGATGTGACAATATTATTATGAAAATGTGCATTAATGTTTTATTAAACAGTTTTGCTCATTTACTGCATATTGTAATAAATAGAACAGACTGCACTTAATTTACCTTCAATTGAAGGGGAAATTGCAAAAAAAAAAAAAAAAAAACATACATCTGTACCGTGACACCTTCAACGTAAAGTAAAGCAGCACTTTCACAACCTTTAGAAACTGTTTGGCACAAAACAGATTATGTGTAACAGAGTATGTGTCTCCTACCTGTAAAACTGGTCACTATGACTTCTGCCATTCCACCTCTAGTGAAGACCGAAGAGGATGTGAATCCGTCAGTCATGGACCTACAGGTTAACAGACAATCTTAAATACTTAGCTACACTGTTACATTAGTTAACATTTTAACAGAGAGCCATGCCGTCCTTCTGTTATATAATCTAATTTACATTTCTCTCTGTGCAACATGAACATTTAATCTGTGCAATAGTAGATCTAAAACTTACAACTACACTCTAAAAAATGCTGGGTTAAAAACAACCCAAGTTGGGTTGAAAATGGACAAACCCAGCAATTGGGTTGTTTTAACCCAGTGGTTGGGTTAAATGTTTGCCCAACGTGCTGGGTAGTTTTATTTAACCCAACTGTTGTATAAAAATTACTGTATTGCTTGCTTAAAATGAACCCAAAATATGCTGGAAATTAACATTTATTAATATGTTTAATAAATGAGCATTTATTAATAAGATAATTAATAATAAACAATAAACATTTATTAATTTGCTTATTAATAAATGTTCACCTTTTGATTATTATTGTTGCCTCTACTAATTATGTGTCTGATTTTTAATTTCTCACCTATTTTGGATTCATTTTAAGTCAACCATATAGTCATTTTTAATCAGTAGTTGAGTTAAATAAAACTACCCAGCAGGTTGGGCAAACATTTAACCCAACCACTGGGTTAAAACAACCCAATTTGTGAGTTTGTCCATTTTCAACCCAACTTGGGTTGTTTTTAACCCAACATTTTTTTTAGAGTGTATAAATATAGTTGCCACATAATGTAGCAGTTACAATTTACATAATGCTGGGTTAAAAACAACCCAAGTTGGGTTAGAAATGGACAAACCCAACGATTGGGTTAAATGTTTGCCCAATGTGCTGAGCAGTTTAACTCAACTATTGTTTAAAAATGACTATATGGGTGACTTAAAATGAACCCAAAATAGGTTGGAAATTAAAAATCAGACACATAATTACTAGAGGCAACAATAATAATCAAAAGGTGAGCAAGCAATTTAATAAATGTGTATTGCTTAATTATTATTCATTAAGCATATTAAAAAATGTTGATTTCCAACATATTTTGGGTTTTAAGCAAGCAATACAGTATTTTTCTAAACAATAGTTGAGTTAAATAAAACTGCCCAACACGTTAGGCAAACATTTAACCCAAATGCTGGGATAAAATAACCCAATGGCTGGGTTTGTCCATTTTCAACCCAACTTGGGTTGTTTTTAAACCAACATTTTAAAACAGTGTAAAATCACCTGATTTGTCAGATTTTCTCATTATGGTTTCAAACATGTTCATACATCCAGGAGAAAATGGCGAGCAGTCATTAACATTGTATTTAGAATTTTTCAAATTTAATACACAATTTTAAATTAAAAAATTGTTGTTAGCATTAAATGAATGTCAGTATGAAATGGAAGTTGTGTCTTTTCTTCCCTGATCTCATGTGAGTGACAGGTTGTCCTGCTCTCGCACAGTAAACACCTCATCAGAGAAGAGATTAAAGATTACGAGGGCATAATGATGTGCAGTAACGTTATTGCAATATTCCATAAAAACAACCATTTTTAAATTTTGATTTTGTGGTGACTGCATGGAAATTATAATTGAAAAAAAAAAAAAATGAACAGTTTTTCAGAATGTCTTTGGTTTCTCTCTTCTGCTATAATGACAGAAGCACAAGAGCTGCATGAACTCCACAGGTGTGTGTAAAACCTGATAATATCCCTCTCCAGCATGATTTGAAAACTATGCAGCTTGTGCTTCAATGAGAGTAAGAACAATCTGGCCATTTGTTCAAAGGAGCTGATCAGTGTCACAAATATTACTAGATTAGTGACAAATAGTAGACAAACAGCAGAGCATGGCACTAGCAATGGCAAGGTCATAGGTTTGATTCCTAGGGGATGCAAAAAATGATTAAAATGTGTAGATTTACTTTGCCTTGAATGCAATGTAAGTTGGATAAAAGCATCTGCTGAATGCATAAATGTTAATGTTTCTAACATTTCTATAACCATTCTGCCGCTCGTGGCCCCTTCGGTCTTCTGGTGGGCCAGTGGTTGACAGAAGGTGCTGTACTGTTCAACATCAGCTGCTTTGCAGTATTTTTAGGTCTGTCATCCCCTCATTCTGCCAGTGCTACACATCCCAGTCCAGAGTATCGTGTATTTAACAGTCCAGCACTTTAGAAGAGAACACAACAGCACACAAAGCCATCATTACAAATCATTCAAATGCACTGGACACAGGGTATGTAGGTTTGAGCATTGCATTTACATTTTACTTTTTTCAATGTATTCACTGTTGCAAAGTGACTTGTTTTGTGTTTCATAAACATTTTACCATTTAAATTTAAATGAAAAGCCTGTAATGAGTTATTTAACGGGATGTTCCATTAACTTACCCCAGTAAGTGTGACAATGCAATAACAGTCTGATCTTCAATAGGTTTTCTGACTTTCAAAAAACTCTCTAATATCATTGATATCGAAATCATCAGAATTCGTCAGCCATCTGTATTTCTCTTAGACGTTTCACCTCATGCTTCAGGTTTAGTTGCATTAAAGAACACGGGTGGAAGGGTGCATGACTCTCTTTCTCTGATTTCTAGGAAGAAATAATTATGTATGCTCAGAAATACGTTCTCTTAAATATTAGATTTTTTGCTAGTAGTAGCTAAAATCAATTTATGTCACTTTAAATACATGAAAGATATACTATTCTGGGTGCACACTATACCCAGATCTCTTTCGCTAGTCCAGTAATTGCCATACCTGTAAGGAGTGCATTTATTCATTACACACTGAGTGAGATGGAGCTATCAAAGTGCCTTCAGAAAGACTTGATTACCACAGTACTGTAAGTAGAATGTAATTGCACACATGTCTGAGAGCACCTGTCAGGTATATATGTAGGGACAAGAACATGGGTTTGTCACAATAGGGATTAGGAATTTCTTCTCTGTGCCATTTACATTGTAATTACACTTGATATAATTTCATATATATGATTTTCATATGAAGAAAATGTGAATGCTTGCCTATTCAAAAACTAAGATGTCAATTCGCACCTGCAAACTCTGCACTTGCTTTAGTTGGACTCTTGACCCTTTTGTTTTAAAATAAATTGATTTTAAGCAATTGCAATAGGGTTTCGCTGCAAACTCTCTCTTTTTTCTTTGGTTTCTGTAATTCTTGACTATTACAGAACTTCAGAAAAAAAAGTTCCATTTCCAAATGCCACCGTAAAAGTTCAAAGCGGAAGATTAACAACTATTACTGCTCAGGATTAGACACTTATTGTAAAATCCTCAACAATATGAATTGATATGAAATGACAAAAACAAAAAGTTTTATAAAATTATACACCTCAAACCTCACATTTCAGCCTAATAAATGATTATGTATGTTATACACTGCCCTCCAAAAGTTTGGAAACACCCCTGGCAAAGTGTGGTTTTGGACGATATCAGCATAAATCCTTATCATTTTTTCGTGCAAATACATTACAGTAACTTGACATTATCATTGAAGACCAGCAATAATAATTTTCATTTTGATTACATAATAATGTCAATATATACACGTCAAAGTCAGACATGCCCCTTTGCCAGCTGTGATGCTGGTTACTGGTTTAAACTTGGCCCAGGTTTGTAAAAGATTTTTGGGTCAGCACACCTTAATAGCTTAAACAATTGATTGCCAATTAAGTTTAGAATACAACGAACCAATCAGAACCCATTTTAGGTCAGATAGCTGCTAATGCTGGATATTTTGAGGAATCAAAAATTTAAGTTTTTTCTATGTATAAACTGTTTATGCAATAAAATATGTTTTTGTAGTTTGTGTTGTCCCTTATCAGTGCAAAATTATCACAAATGAAAAAGGATTCATGCCAATATTGTCCAAAAACCCACTTTTCTAGGGTGTTTCCAAACTTTTGGAGGGCAGTGTATATAATTAATCTGAACAAAAACGAGCTTAATAAAAATCCAAATTCACTCTCTGACAGTAAGTGCCACTTATGGAAAAGTAGAAATACAGTGGTTACCCCTATACACAAAACAGCACTGCGTTTACAGAGTGGACACCAGAACCCAGAAATCTAATTCACCACTGGTTCCTTCGAGATTTTCCTGTGGAGTTTTATAAAGGGGTTTTTCAATTTATAAGTTATGGCAAACATAACGATGATACTTTGACATTTGTTCTACAATGTACCCAAGAGCCCTTTATTATATTCTTTAGATATGGTTCAGTCAATCTTTCAGTGCAAGCTTATTTGATTTATTTTCCCCCTTGTCATCATCCACCAGATGAAAATAGCAAGTCTACTTGCTTAGAAAAGTAAAAGCTCACCTCTGCTCAACAAGCCTCACAGTTTGTATCATCATTCATGTCTGGAGCACAAGAGCACAAACAGTGAAGGACGTGAAGGAAAGAGGTTACTGGCATCCTACACGTGTCTGGTGTTGAAAGGCTTTGATCACCTCTACACTGACACCAGTGACCTTCACAGCTACAAAATGAACAACAGCATCTCCGAGGCATCAGGGGAGGCCCCTGTTTACACTCTGACCTCACGGCTGACCCTGGGACATGAGCAACAAAGCAAACACAATTGCAAGGAAGCTGCGAAGATGACTCAATCTAAACAAGAACAGACTGAAGATATCCCAAAGGAAGATGCTGTCAGTGTAGTTCTGCATAAAGAGTGGAAGTTAAAGATTGGTGGGTCATCAATCACTGATGGCAAAACAGGTAGAATGACAGCAGGACCTCAATCGGTCAATGCAAAAGAGCCAATCAGGAGCTCTGTGTTTGAAAAATGGGAAATGATGGATAGAGATGAACAGAGGTCACTGGCTAAACGCCAACTGTCTGAGGAAAGTAAAAAAAACTGTACTCATAGATTAATGAAGAGCACAGTGATGAAAGAGGAAGATTCGAGGAAGATGTCAACCACTGCCTCAGGAAAGCAAAGAACACTTTAAAAGGACCTAATTCCGAACCCTGAGGTCTTCCGCAAGTTTGACGCACATGCAATCAATACTGGAAGAGAGGTGAGAGAGATCAGAAGTCTTTTGAGATTAGTTTGATATGCGTTTATTTGGATTTGTAATTTGCAGCTTAGAATCAAGCGGATCTTTTCGGTGCAAGCAATCACCCAGACAATCACAGAGGGGGCAATGGGTGATTTAGACAAACTGCGTGCCATCTGGATCTGGCTTTGCCACAACATTGGTCAGTATCAGTCTTTCTTTCATATGCACATACTCAAGGGCATTTTCCACATCTGCTTGCAACAGTTTGCTTTTTTTTTTTGATTGATTTAATTGTCCTTTTCCTCTAAACAATAAAAGCTTGATATAAATTGAGCTGTGATGCTGAAACACCATAGCAGGATTTAATTCACTATATACACTCTAAAAAATGCTGGGTTAAAAACAACCCATTTTGGGTTGAAAATGGACAAACCCAGCGATTGGGTTATTTTAACCCAGCAGTTGGGTTAAATGTTTGCCCAACGTGCTGGGTAGTTTTATTTAACTCGACTATTGTTTAAAAATCACTATATGGCTGACTTAAAATGAACCCAAAATATGTTGGAAATTAAAAATCAGACACATAATTACTAGAGGCAACAATAATAATCAAAAGGTGAACATTTATTGATAAGCAATTTAATAAATGTTTATTGTTTGATTATTATTCAATTTATTAAACTTATTAATACATTATTCAACTTATTAATAAATGTTAATTTATTAAACATTAATAATTTCCAACATAATTTGGGTTCATTTTAAGCGAGCAATACAGTAATTTTGAACAATATTTGGGTTAAATAAAACAACCCAGTAGGTTGGGCAAACATTTAACCCAACCGCTGGGTCAAAACAACCCAATCACTGGGTTTGTCCATTTTCAACCCAACTTGGGTTGTTTTTAACCCAGCATTTTTTAGAGTGTAGACTCTAAATTATTGGACCAGTATCGGACATTTCTGTTTATGATGTCCTATTCTGCTTATCTTATAAGAATCATCTGCCTTAAAATAATAATGATTGAATCACTGAATAAGAATCATTATTGTAATAAAGAAACAGACAGTATGACGTGTGTTGGAACAACGCCCTAAAATGATGCTGGGTTAAAAACAACCCAAGTTGGGTTGAAAATGGACAAACCCAGTGGTTGGGTTAAATGTTTGCCCAACCTGCTGGGTAGTTTTATTTAACTCAATTATTGCTTAAAAATTACTATATGTCTGGTTTAAAATGAACCCAAAATAGGTTGGAAATTAATAATTACTAGAGGCAACAATAATAATAAAAAAGTGAACATTTATTAATAATCAATTTAATATTTTTTTTATTGTTTAATTGTTATTCATTAAACTCATTAATACATGTCCATTTATTAAACATATTAATAAACATTAATTTCCAACATATTTTGGGTTCATTTTAAGTAAGCAATACAGTAATTTTTAAACAATAGTTGGGTTAAATAAAACTACCCAGCATGACACACATTTAACCCAACTTCTGGGTTAAAACAACCCATTCACTGGGTAAGATATTTTTTTTATCAAATCCGATGTCTTTTCGAATCTTTTGTTTCGAATCAGTGATTTAGAGCGTGTATCAATTTGCCAAAGTCACGTGATTTCAATAAACGAGGCTTCGTTATGTCATAAGTGTTTCGAAACGTTTCGAAATTTCAATAGTTCACGTGACTTTGGTAGTTTGATACGTGCTCCGAACCACTGATTCGAAACAAAAGATTCGTAAAGCTTCATGAAGCAGTGTTTTGAAATCGCACATCACTAGATATTGTTGAATAAAGTCGCTATTTTGTTTTGTTTTGGCGCACAAAAAGTATTCTCGTCGCTTCATAACATTAAGGTTGAACCACTGTAGTCACATGAACTGTTTTAAATACGTCTTTAGTAGCTTTCTGTCAATGCAGGCCTCACTGAGCCATCGGATTTCATCAAAAATATCTTAATTTGTGTTGTACAAAAGTCTTATGGGTTTGGAACGACATGAGGGTGAGTAATTAATGACAGAATTTTCATTTTTGGGTGAACTAACCCTTTAAAACGACCCAATTACTGGGTTTGTCCATTTTCAACCCAACTTGGGTTGTTTTTAACCCAGCATTTTTTAGAGTGTACCATTAGCTGATGTATGAAAAAAACTAATTCTGAATGTTTAAGTGGCAGAACTTGAAAAGTTAATGGAAAACTATCTGCTCTGATAACACTAAGTTATTGTTAGGAGATACTGTTTTGTCTGTTACCTGTAGAGTATGATGTGGAAGGATATCTGGGCCTCACTGAGAAGGTTTGCTCACCTGAGCTGGTCATTTTGACCGGACGAGGTGTGTGCTCTGGTTACTCCAGCGTCTGTTTAGAGATGTGCAGGTAAGCAATTTAGAAATTAATATAGATGGAGGTATACAGAACTGTTTTGACACTCTACACTTAAAAAGTTATGAATGTTATAGTGTTAGATAACAAATATCAAACCAAATCGCAAGACAGACAGTACATTCTTCCATCAAAACATTTCACACATTTAGATTATACAATATAAAACAAGACATATACTGTTTAAAAATAAGATAATAGATCATTTTCATATTATGTGATGAACCACACACCTGCAGTTATTCTGATTGACAACTGTATATGAACTTGTGGGAACTGTACAGTACATCTAAAAAAAACACTTAAAACTCATTACATTAATTGTTCTGAGAAAAACTGCAGCATCATTTGTTTGCTACAGAGCCCCTAAAGTGACATTTTTAATATTTCAAGACTTTTGCATATGCACAAGAAGGTTTTCGCACATGCATGTGAAACTGTCATTGGGATGCTTGCAAGGTTTATGTTTTCTCCATCTATGCGCTAAAATGTTGTTGTGCATTCATGGATTGTATTGATTGAAGATGTTAGACCAGCTAGAGTAATTAGCTATCTGTTCAGAATCTATGCCAGCATATCAATCCATTAGAGAAGACATAGGATATATTCAATTATACATTTGAGAGAAGAAAATCTCTATAAAATATGAAAACAGATGTAAAATGTTGTTGGGTACTGGGTTACACAGGAGTTAAAGGATAAAATAGCAGATCAGTTGGTAAAATAATCAACGATATTGAGTTTAAAGTATTTGAAAAAACTAAATTAGATCAATAATTCAACAAAATATTCAAAAAGAGTGGCAGTGGTAATGACCAATACCCCTAGAAGACTAAGAAGAAGAAAATATTTTTGTTCAATAAAATTGTGATGTCCAGTGTTGAGGTTTCGGACTAATACACACTTTTTTTGCATGCAGTCTGTACTGCAACAACTTGCCACACTTAATCTGAATGATGGTCTAATCCCACTATCTGTTCAGGGAAGCTGGTATTGAGTGCAGAGAGGTGTCGGGTCATGGTAAAGGCGTTGGTTACCGGCAGGGTCAGACTTACCAGAACACTAAATGCAGTGTTTCTGGATGGATACTGGTACTTGCTGGATGCCTGCTGGGGCGCTGGAAGAGTGGACCTGGACAACAGAGCATTCATAAAGAGGTGAGACAGGATTTTTACATATTATATATTAATTTCAGATGTACAGTTATATACACATTATTGCATGCTGTGATCATAACAATCACATGCTGCATGTCTAAAACAGAAATCCAATTTCAGATATGAGGAGTTTTATTTCCTGACGGACCCTGAGAACTTCATTAACTCTCACTATCCTGATGAGGAGGAGTGGCAGCTCTTGGAGAGCCCCATTGAGCTTGAAGAGTTTGAGAAGAGGGTGCTGAAAACTACAGGCTGAACTTAACCCTCATTCACCCAAAACACTTCCTGATAGTTACAGGTGACTCATTTCAAGTTCTTAGAAAGGAACTCTAAATTTCAGAGAAATGTTAAAACTTTATGTCTAAATAGTAATTAAATAATTTAATGTAAATTATAAATAATTATATAATTTTTAAACAAATATCACGAAATATGAATGCATAAATATCATTATGTTTTTCTGCCCAACCACACAACATTTTACAACCTGAAGTAACACCTGAAGTAACATCTCTGTCTTTTTTTTTTTTGCATTTTGCATTTTGCATTTTGGTTGTACTGCATAAATTTGGCAGTTTTGTATTTTATTCCTAACAAACAATAATAATGATTATGCCAGACTACTTAATCAAAATTTATTTTAAAAAAAAAATAAAATAAAAATGAACCCAAAAATAAAAATTATCCCATGATTTACTCACCCTCAAGCCATCCTAGGTGTATATGACTATCTTCTTTCAGACGAACACAATCAGAGTTATATTAAATAATATTCTGGCTCTTCCAAGCTTTATAATGGGAGTGAATGGTAACCAAGATTTTAAAGCCCAAAAAAGCGCATTCATCCATCATAACAGTAATCCATACAGCTCCAGGAGGTTAATAAAGGCCTTCTGAAGCGAAGCGATGCATTTTTGTTCGAAAAATATCCATATTTATAACTTTATAAACTATAATAACTGGCTTCCGGTAACGGTCATACGCGAGTCTAGTTCTGGCGGAGGAGTGACCTCTGACCCAACTCAAAACGTATTGATGAACACAGAAGCACAGAGCAAAGCAAAACACTGGTCACGAATTAGAAGTCTAAAATGAGAATATTTAAAGAGAAATGTGGGAGGAGCTTGAGTTTATTGTCTCTATTTGTTTGAATCACGAGAGGCATCAAAGCTTACGCTACTCCTACATCATACTCTGAAACTCGACTCTCTCGTGAACACACGAACAGACGTTACCAGAAGCTAGAGATTATAGTCCATAAAGTTATAAATCATTGGTTACAAACCATCCCATAACAACGTGATGAATACGGTCTTCAACTAGATGGAACTGCATTAAATATTTTGACTGTTGCGAATCCCAATCAGACTTGTAACACTGCCTGAATCATAATCATGCACTATTCGCTGTTGGTCAGAGGAGAGAACTGGCCTCCCGACTGAGCCTGGTTTCTCCCAAGTTTTTTTTCTCCATTTTTATCACCTGTTTGCCACCTGATGTCACCTGTTGGAGTTTGGGTTCCTTGCCGCTGTCGCCTTTGGCTTGCTTAGTTGGGGACACTTGACATTCAACAATGTTTTTGATCTGCCTGCATTGACGCCATTGTATGTGAACTGAACTAAGCTGGGGTGCGTTTCCCGAACAACGATGTAACTCGATGCTGAACTACCATAGTATGATGCATCGTTGAACAAATCAACTAGCTAGTCACGACTGTTTCCCGAAACCGTATTGTCGCAAACCTGCCGTTGAACCACGTTGGTGAATGACGTCACGCAGGTGGTGGAGTAATAACTTATTTAAATGAATCTGTTTGAGATCGAATTAATGCTAGAATTTCTGCAATAAATTATGAACATGGCATTAGAGGACTAATTCTCATTTTCCCCAGTTATTTTGCTTTATTTTCAGATTAAATCAAATGCTCATTCTTACGTACTAGAGCACGTACGCACATGCGCACTCTTCAAAAACGGTGCTTTAAATCCCTTGACAAACTAAAATATAAAAATGACATTTGTATATATTCAAAATAAAAGATATACATTGTACTTAATGTCAGCTTGTTTATTATGCTCAAGATAACTATTTATTAATCCACATGTCATAAAAACAAGAAACTATGCTTCTAACTTCAGCTCGAGAGCTGTCGTTCCAACCACACAAGTTTGCAATGCAGTTTGCGAATGTTCGTTTGAACGATGGTTTCGGGAAACACCAAATCGTTGAACCATGTAAGTAACGACGGAACTTGCGATGTTAGTTGGCTAACGATGCTTTTGGGAAACGCACCCCTGGACGATGACATCACTGTTTTCTCCAGTGCTGATATATGGACAAATTACCTAAATTACTTACTATTGATTTTTTACAACAGAATGAATCAATACTGAACTTATTTAAGCTGGACAATGACACCATTTTCTTTAAGAGCTGCTGTGCAGCCAAAATTATTTGCCAGTTATCACTCTAAAGCTGCTTTGACACAATCTGCATTGTAAAAAGTGCTATATAAATAAAGGTGACTTGACTTGACTTGATAGAAGGCCTTTATTAACCTCCTGGAGCCGTATGGATTACTTTCATGATGGATGGATGTGCTTTTTTGGGCTTCAAACTCTTTGTTACTATTCACTCCCATTATAAAGCTTGGAAGAGCCAGAATATTTATTAATATAACTCTGACTGTGTTAATCAGAAAGAAGATAGTCATATACACCTAGGATGGCTTGAGGGTGAGTAAATCATGGGACAATCTTAATTTTTGGGTGAACTATCCCTTTAATGAGGCTTTTTTTTCTTCATTATGATTTTAGGACAATTGATTACTTTATGCACCAAAAAATAATAATTCAGAAACTAAAAACATGCTCATCATAAAAGAGTTCTATGTTTGATTTGCATCTGTAGTGTATTCTTGAATAATCTACTAGATGAGTTTCATGTCATTGATTAATCAATTGATGTACTGCTGTGAGTAACTGACACCTTTACCATTTAAATGCCACAGAGAACGGCGAGGCGACGGTATTGATGAGTTTCCCTCAGCCTGTCGATTTCACCTATCAGATTTCCCAGCCTAGCGGCCATGAACTACAACAGCTGAGCAACTCCACCGGCCTCCTCACAAGCACCCGGCACAGCATGGAGCTGCGCCTCATGCCCACAAAGTCTGGCACATATGAGGTCAGGGTTTTTGCTCGACCTGGAAACACTTCCAAAGCATTCAGCTGGGTTTGTTCCTTCCAGTTGGAATGTCCAACACCCAAAACCTCAGAAGAGCTGCCAGAGAATCCCTACGTGTCCTGGTGCCTGCAACCAGACGCTATGAGTTTAGGACTCAAGCCTTGTGAATATGGGAATGATATCATTTTTCTAGAGTCTGGATGCTTTAAGTTAGTTTTAAAGACTGCTAGACCACTTATGATGTTGTGTGAATTGAGCAATAAGGACCTGGATAAGACTTTAGCTGAGAAATGCTTGGCCATTCAGACTGAGCCAGATCAACTCACATGTAACGTCCTCTGCCCGTACTGTGGTTACTACCGTCTATCTGTATTTGTAAGGGACTGGGTGAATGCAGCGGACAGCTTCAAGAATGCAGGCAACTTTCTTCTTTCCTGTCAACCTGAATGAGCTTTTTCCGTGTGGTCTCAGCAGTTGTTGCGGTCCTGGTATCAGGGCTTTGGAGGCCGGTCTCTCCAGGTTCAGCCATACAGAAGCTCTGGTTTATACACCGCAAGGAAACTGCAACATCACCTTCCAGAACCCTCAAGATCTAGACCTCCATGCTGTTCTAACTAAAGAACAGTGCAATCAACCAGCAAGTCTTCTTTCAAACCACGTCCTCTTCACTCACAATGGGAGCAAAGTCACAATCAGCATTGCCCTTCCTGAGTATGTAGTCTACAAGCTTGGTCTCTATGGAAAAACATCCCCCAAGCAAGAATTCACCTTGCTGTGTGAATACATCCTGAAGAACACCTCAGTGAATAAGTGGCATCCGTTCCCATGCACGTACAAAGCCTGGAAGAGGGGCAGTGTGCTGTTTGAACCTCGTACAGGGCTTTTAGAGGCCTCGTCCTGGGTGAAATTTTGCGTACGTGTCCCAAAGGCCAGAAAAGTGAGTGTGCAAGGAGATCAGAGGGTAGATCTCCAGCTCAGTAAGAGCAGGGTTTGGGAAGGGACTGTGTTTACAGGCAGAGAGCCACAGCTTAAACTTGCTGCCAGCCAGAGTGAGACTTCCAATGAGATGGTGATCATGATGTCCTTCAATGTGCTGGAGTCAGAACATAAGATATGACAAAGTTCTACAACTCACATGAAAGAATGGGACACTTTTGGGAGACCCCTGTGTTGTAACCAGGGCCTAAAATTAACACTCGCCAAATGCAAGTAAAAATCGTTGTTGACGAGTTAATGAAACATCAATCACCAGTTGGGCAACATTTTTATGAATTCTAACATTGCAATGCTGTGAGAACATGAACATGAACACTCTAAAAACACTTGTTGCTTTATGTTGCTTTGCATGAAACTAAACGATATACAGAATAACAGCAATTTTTAGATAAAATAAAACGTACACAAACCTGTATTTTACCAAAGACATGCACCAATTTGATGGAGCTGCACTGCTCTCTCCTGAAGAGGGTGTAAAAAGCCTGGGATAAATAACTCAACCCCTGGGTTATTATGTCTGACCCAGGATCTGGGTAAAACAAAAATTACCCAAACACTGGGTTGTTACGTCTGACCCAGGATCTGGGTAACACAAAAACTACATAAATGCTGGGTTGTTACGTCTGACCCAGGAGCTGGGTAACACAAAAACTACATAAATGCTGGGTTGTTACGTCTGACCCAGGAGCTGGGTAACACAAAAACTACATAAACGCTGGGTTGTTAGGTCTGACCCAGGAGCTGGGTAACACAAAAACTACATAAACGCCGGGTTGTTAAGTCTGACCCAGGAGCTGGGTAACACAAAAACTACATAAACGCTGGGTTGTTAGGTCTGACCCAGGAGCTGGGTAACACAAAAACTACCCAAACACCGGGTTGTTGGGTCTGACCCAGGAGCTGGGTAACACAAAAACTACCCAAACACTGGGTTGTTACGTCTGACCCAGGATCTGGGTAACACAAAAACTACCCAAACACCGGGTTGTTGGGTCTGACCCAGAAACACAAAAACTTCCCAAACACTGGGTTGTTACGTCTGACCCAGAAACACAAAAACTACCCAAACACTGGGCTGTTACGTCTGACCCAGGATCTGGGTAACACAAAAACTTCCCAAACACTGGGTTGTTACGTCTGACCCAGAAACACAAAAACTACCCAAACACTGGGCTGTTACGTCTGACCCAGGATCTGGGTAACACAAAAACTACCCAAACACTGGGTTGTTGGGTCTGACCCAGGAGCTGGGTAACACAAAAACTACCCAAACACCGGGTTGTTGGGTCTGACCCAGGATCTGGGTAACACAAAAACTACCCAAACACTGGGTTGTTACGTCTGACCCAGGATCTGGGTAACACAAAAACTACCCAAACACCGGGTTGTTGGGTCTGACCCAGAAACACAAAAACTTCCCAAACACTGGGTTGTTACGTCTGACCCAGAAACACAAAAACTACCCAAACACTGGGCTGTTACGTCTGACCCAGGATCTGGGTAACACAAAAACTACCCAAACACTGGGTTGTTGGGTCTGACCCAGGAGCTGGGTAACACAAAAACTACCCAAACACCGGGTTGTTGGGTCTGACCCAGGATCTGGGTAACACAAAAACTACCCAAACACTGGGTTGTTACGTCTGACCCAGGATCTGGGTAACACAAAATCTACCCAAACACCCGGTTGTTGGGTCTGACCCAGAAACACAAAACTTCCCAAACACTGGGTTGTTACGTCTGACCCAGAAACACAAAAACTACCCAAACACTGGGCTGTTACGTCTGACCCAGGATCTGGGTAACACAAAAACTACCCAAACACTGGGTTGTTGGGTCTGACCCAGGAGCTGGGTAACACAAAAACTACCCAAACACCGGGTTGTTGGGTCTGACCCAGGATCTGGGTAACACAAAAACTACCCAAACACTGGGTTGTTACGTCTGACCCAGGATCTGGGTAACACAAAAACTACCCAAACACCGGGTTGTTGGGTCTGACCCAGAAACACAAAAACTTCCCAAACACTGGGTTGTTACGTCTGACCCAGAAACACAAAAACTACCCAAACACTGGGCTGTTACGTCTGACCCAGGATCTGGGTAACACAAAAACTACCCAAACACTGGGTTGTTGGGTCTGACCCAGGAGCTGGGTAACACAAAAACTACCCAAACACTGGGTTGTTGGGTCTGACCCAGGAGCTGGGTAACACAAAAACTACCCAAACACTGGGTTGTTGGGTCTGACCCAGGAGCTGGGTAACACAAAAACTACCCAAACACTGGGTTGTTACATCTGACCCAGGATCTGGGTAACACAAAAACTACCCAAACACCGGGTTGTTGGGTCTGACCCAGGAGCTGGGTAACACAAAAACTACCCAAACACTGGAAAAATAACCCAAAAAATGACCAAAAAGGCTCAACCCAGGACTTGGGTAGAAAAAATAACCCAAGATGTTTGAGAGTGAATGACGCTCGGGAAAGTTGACGGGCCAGTGCTGCATCGTCACGAAAATATAAGTCTTTCCCATTTAAATATTCAAACGCAAGAAGACATGAAAGGGAACTCAATTTGTTACCCAGAAAGCCGTATCTCAGACAGCACGCGAATATTGAATTGATCTCTCTTTCATGTCTTCTTGCGCTTGAACAGACAAATTCACACTAAATTGTCAAAAAGTGCCTATCTTGAGGAGTATCCTAGTTAACATAGTCGGTTATGTCTTAAGTGAACTTAACAGTTGAGAAACGCATGTGTTTCAGTATATTGGATCCATGCAGCTCTTAAAGTGACAGCAGCCTAATAAATCTGCTGCAGTCGTTAATGTTGATCAAACAACAAAAGACAAAATCACTCACTACTCTTGACTGAATAACTTTTGTAACTTTAATAAGGATTAATTTATGTTTAATTTATTCAGTGAAGACTATCCTGTGTTAAATGACATCTGATTAATTACACTATAGCTGCAGGAAAATTACATCAGCTCAACCTCATTCAAGGCTGTTGATATACTGTAGTAAAGGAATGCCAACTGAGATCTGTTACTGGTGTAACTATAGCGAGAATCACAAAGCTAATGTGACTTTTCTTCATACACTCATCCTAAGAACAGTGCTACATCCCACATTAATGAAACACTTGAACTATCGCACCTCATGAACTAAGCCGAGAGTCTGAAGCACTAAGTTTAGAGTAGGTGTGATTAGTTTGATCTGGCAGACAATAACTCTATGGAAAGTTGATTTGCACCATTAAGACTGTCAGTTACTGAAACTGAGAGCCCTCCATGCACAAATGTGACTCTGAGAAGCTGGGCATCCATGAGTTTTCCACTGGCGGAACAGCAAATGCATTATGATATTGGATTCAATTTAATAGCCATAGGTATTACTCATACTTCGATGTATACAATATCTACTATGGGATATTTTTTTTTATAATTTAGGTTCCCAGAACAAAAAACAAATCTACAAAGGCATGAAAGCGAATGATTGACAGGATTTTGTAAGTAGAGATGCTGGATGAGAGGTGAGCCAAGAGGGGCCGTTTTAATGTTATCCATGCAAAACACACAGTTTGGCTCTTTCATTTGCTGCCAGCAGGCAATGATAAAGAAAATCACCGATCAAAGTAACATCGCTGTTGTTTGTGTTGTTTCCGTACATCCATAGCTGGAAAAAAAAAAAAAAGAAAATCTGTCTTACAACTCCTTTTCAAGAGTTAAACAATGTCGCAAAGATGTTCTTTTACTAATTTTAGGTGATTCTGGCTCAACTCCATCATAAAAAAATATATATATTTTGACACAATTTTACATTACATTACATTATATGCAAATACATATTTTTGTGCACGTATGCTGTCTCAACACTGATTTTCTCTTTGAAAATGAGAAGATGGATCTAAAAACAACTGTTTAAAACACATCGCATAACAAACAAAGCATATCAATATAAACCATATTGTCCCATCCTACTGGCGAAACTCAGTTTGAAATCATGTTCCACAGAGAAATTCTGCGTGTGCAGTGCTTAAAACAACACTATTCATTCAGCACAGAATGTGTTTGTAGAAATATATGTACCTTTACATCCCTAATATAAACTCAAAACCCAGAAACCTTGCTGCAGTTCTGAGGATGACTCTTTTCTAACTGCCCCCGGCTTCAATCCAGACAGAAAATGTGTGGTCAGTTGCAGTTGCAGGAAGGGCAGCACAGGAAGGAAATTGAAAAGCTAAAACCTAAGAGGTCATTTATCTCCCTCTACACCTCTGTGATCCAGACTATCAAATGATATGAGAATGTAATCCCTCCTGAGACCCGGACGGGTTGTTTATTTCTCAGTCTGCTTCACTACATTGAATTAAAAGCACCAGATTTAAACCTCAAGACTAAAAACAACATGCGATAACTCATGCAAATCTAATTCAAGTAAATAACCCAAACCTTAAAAAGCCTCATATGCTGAGATTGGCATTTCAAGGAGAAAAAAAAAAAGGAAAAAAAGGAAATAAACATCACATAACAAAGAAAAATCACATGCTCACAGAGATTTTGGGAAAGGTCATCAATGAATAAACAGATGCAGTTTCACATCGTCAGCTCTAGAACAGAGATTACACTAACATTGTCCCACTCTATCTATCTATCTATCTATCTACAGTATCTATCTATCTATCCATCCATCCTTGGGATGAATACATGTACCGTTATTCACCCACCCAACATCCATCCATCCATCCATCCATCCATCCATCTATCTATCTTTGGGACGAATACATGTACCGTTATTCACCCACCCAATATCCATCCATCCATCCATCCATCCATCTATCCATCTATCCATCTCTCTATCTCTCTATCTATCTATCCATCCATCCATCCTCGGGACGAATACATGTACCGTTATTCACCCACCCAACATCCATCCACCCATCTATCTATCTATCTATCTATCTATCTATCTATCTATCTATCTATCTATCTATCTATCTATCTATCTATCTATCTATCTATCTATCTATCCATCCATCCATCCATCCATCCATCCATCCATCCTCAGGACGAATACATGTACCGTTATTCACCCACCTAAAATCCACCCATCCATCCATCTATCCATCTCTCTATCTCTCTATCTATCTATCTATCTATCTATCCATCCATCCATCCATCCGTCTATATCTATCTATCTATCTATCTATCCATCCATCCATCCATCCGTCTATATCTATCTATCTATCTATCTATCTATCTATCTAAATGTATCAGAATTAGGTGAATTCTTTCCTATTTAAAACAAGAAAAATACCAGCCAAAAGCATAAGTAAAGTAAACTTGTTATCCTTTTGAATTAAGTTTATTTTTCCTTCACGACTGGCAGATATTTTTTCTTGTTTTAAGCCACTCACATTATTTTGATAAATATTTCAGAAAACAAAATATGTCATTTTGCTTCTCAAGTAAATGTATATTGATTTAAGACTGTTTAGATATTTGTACTGGAAAACAAGATGAAAATAACTTTTTGCAGTGCAGAACATAACATCATGTAAAAAATCATAAGATCTATGATGTATCTATGAAGAATAATATATCATGGACTATAAGACTTCATAAAGTATTCTTTCCCTTCACCTTTTTAACCATTTTTGTGACAAAATGTTTGGGATTCATTGCAGAGAAGCAACAAAGTTAACTTCAAATGACGACAGAAGTGAACAACAGCTCTAGGACTTGGCTTTATTTCATTATCATTAGCCTGACAGCGAGGACTGATTAGAACCGTGAAGTTTGCCAATATTGCCTCTGCGCTGACTGCTTAATCTGACCTACAGTACAAGATGTCCTGTGCCAAACACTGACCTGCCACAAGTGGGCTGATTGGAATATTATTCATAAACAATTTTAAATGTCACTCTGTGCTGACTCACTCAGTATGGGAACACATACACTGCTTGACATATGTTGATATTGTGGATGGAATGTGACCAATTCATTTAAAAAAAAAAATCAAATTAAAAAGACATTAATTATAAGTGCCCACACACATAAAAACATAATGTGATGACTGTTACGTTCAGGCTGCTGGTCGAGATGTACTGATATCAAATAAATTGCAGGTTTGACATTGCCCTTTACTAAAAGCAAAATGTTTTGTTGCTCAGAGGAGCAAAGTTACTCTTATTATCATTCATTTGGATCTAATATAGTCCAGCTGAGCTGCAGGGACTAACACCTAGAGGTTAATTCTGAAAGATGGTCCAATACCAACACTTCCTGCTCAAACACCACCTTACGTGTTATCAGAATTATCGTAAACCAGTTTACTAGTTAAAAATCACACATAAACACCCTTTGTGACATTTTGTGCATGAGATTGTCCTGTTTTGTCGTTGCCGGCATGAGTTCTTGAAGCTCCGCCCTCTTCTGGAAAGGGGGCCGGGAGCAAAAGCTCATTTGCATTTAAAGGGACACACTCTGTGTTGTCTTTCTCTACTGTTCACATTCACTTAAGCCATAACTGACTATATTTACTAGGATAGTAAAGAAATAATTCTGTGTGAATTTGTCCATTCAAGTGCAAAAAGATGTAAAGGAGAACTCAATTCAGTATTCGTGTGCTGTCTGAGACATGGATTTTTGGGCATGCGCTTCAGATGAGTAATAAATTGAGTTCCCTTTCACACTTTCTTCTTGCGCTTGAACATTAAAATTCACAAGGCTTAAACCTTCCTGATGTGTGACACCTGTCCCGCATGTCATTCATGTTCACATTCACGCTCATCCTGAAGTTTATCTGACCTTATTTCTTAGAATTGTGAGATATAAACTCGAAATAAAATAAAAAAAGCTTTAAAAAAGACTTTTGCGATTGCAATTTTATATCGCACAATTCTGAGAAATAAAGTCATTATTAAAAATGACAATTGTGAGTTACAAATTCTGAATTGTGAAAAATTTAAATTAAAACTGAAACTATAGATCCAATTATTAATAAATACTATTAATAAAATGACTGCTTTGAAAGAAAGAAAAAAAATCTGAAAAAAGTGATAATTTTTTTACATTTTTTTTTAAAAACTTGACAGCAAGTACAAGTACAGTATATTGACATTTGATATGAATTCTAGTAGGAAGTTGAGCAGTAACATTTTGAAATGAAATGATAAAAATTCAAATACTGAAAAAGGCCTTATTTACGACTGCCTTTAGAAACCCAAGAAGCATCACTGATTTTCATATAATCATATGTTGCAATCAAAAAACGTACCATCATCTGAGGAACACACACACAGAGAATCTCAAAACCCATGACCAGAAAGCAAATGAAATAGCTCACATTGAATTGAAGAGAGCTGTATTGACATGCAGCAGGATTATAGGTGTACAGACAGTTTGTTGCATAGTTTCCAAAAGCACTTTATTTCACAAACTGGAGAGGCTAAAGTGTTCTTGAACGTGAATATAATTGGCTAGCACAAAAATCTCATTGTGCAATATCTGCAGTTGAAATTACAGTGCAAATAATCCTAAAGGAAAGGTCAAAAATATATGTGATATGTCTGCTGGGCAGCAGGGGGCAGTAACTCAATAAGCCAGAGGAGCTTGCAAGTGTCTTTGCACTTTGAGAAGCATAAACTTTCCGGTTTTCTGTTTATAAGACGCCTGCCAAATGCACTTTCCTTTGCTTGTTATTTAGGAGAATCATCATGAGAAGCACACACGCTCCTGCCTTCCTCATCATCAACTTGTTTATTTATTTAGCAAATGAAAGCCCGAGCACCTCAGCGTTAGCATCCTGGACAGTGTCCATATTCAGCCTGGCTGGAAAAATTGACATATGCACAACTTAGAAATAAAAACACTTCACGGTACTTCTAAAAGTAATTGCGTAGAGAGCATCTAGATTGCACCGTAATGGCTTGAGAAGGCTCTGTACTGTTACCTACGTGGGTCTTACAGGACTTAAGAATACTTATTAGCACCTTAATGACTAATCTGTGCCTGACTGTGTTTGAAGCACCGGTCTGATTGCATTTGGACAAGGTCTGATTGCTGCCCACTGCAAAGGGTGTGCATTAAGTTCACTATTATGTTGGGCGAAAATGGAGTGATGCTGAAATATTTATCTAACGGCTTCAGAGATCAGCATCTGTGGAAATATTCAACAAACACAAGCAGATCAAATATGAGGGGTTGTGGTGCATTTTGTCCATGTAAAGGGCCAGTTGGTGGGGTTTCAAAATTTGTCGACGGAGAAGGATCTGCCTCATTGCAGGGAGGTCAAGCGAGTTTGCATCGCTCATTATTTTTTTCCTGACAGAAGTGCCTCTCGCTGTAAGCTGAGGGAAAGTTTGGAGGGAGGCGTGCGCTTGGAATCCATCAGGCAAAGCCAGGCTTCTCTGAGTATATATGCCTGAGGCCTGACTGGATAGCCTGGACCGCATGTGATAGACAGCTTACTGACAGACATACGGCCAGACCACATGCACTGGAGGAGGATGGCTATGCATCGTGAGTGAAAGAATTGAGATTGAATTCCTGAGATGACAGATCAAAATAAAAGGACAGGGAGAAAAAAGACAAGAAATCAGCTGTATGGCACATAGACAGGATATGTATATCGTCTTCTGCACTTTATTCAACACATGTTCCAGGCCTCAGACGGCACCGCACACAGTCTGTTCATTTATGGATCAATCGCATGACACAAATTTTTGGTCCGATTTATCAATTTATTTTAAAATAAAAATTAAATGCAAAGTAAACTGAATACAGCTCTTTTAAGATAAGCATGATTTTAATTAAAAAAGGTCAAAATGTCTTAATGAATGCCTCATTAATAAAAATATCTGCGACCAACTTGCAGACCCTCATGACTGTGTCAAAAAGTCTCTATATCAGATAGTTTGACATTTTATAACAAGGCAAGGTTAGCTAAAGGATTAGTTCACTTCAGAATTCAAATTTTTTGAGGAAAACATTCCAGGATTTTTCTCCATATAGTGGACTTCACTGGGGTTCAACGGGTTGAAGGTCCAAATGTCAGTTTCAGTGCAGCTTCAAAGAGCTCTACATGATCCCAGACGAGGAATAAGTCTCATCTAGAGAAACCATTGGTCATTTTCTAAAAACAAAAATGATATACTTTGTAACCACAAATGCTCGTCTTGCACTGCTCTGTGATGCGGCATGCATTACATAATCAAGGTGGAAGTACCGATCCAGTGTTTACAAACATAATGTAAAAAAGGTAAAACAACAATGTCGGATGATTTTGAAGTTGGAGGAGAAAATGAGATGGAGTTTTTCGCTGTACTGCAGACTTTTGCATGACCTTTCCAACGTGATTACGTCGCTTTACTTTCATTTTGTTGAATGTTCGCCAGTTCCCACCTCCTCCTTCCCTTATCAACATACCTCCTCACAGTAGTCTTTTAAAAAGGCATCTGAAATGATAAACTGAATGCAATGTAGTGTTGTCAAAAATATAGATTTTTTTTTTATGCATATCGATACTGAAATATCTGAAATGCTTCCAATACTCATTTTCTGCAGAATATATACACAATACCAGCTGCTTTTTTTCTCTCTCATCTCTCTGACAATGAGTAACACACAAACCCATCTCATGAATATTGTTGGTGTTACAGGGCTTGAATTTGGCATATTGTGCATAATTTTACCCATTCCCACAGATTTTGTGTTCACATCCAAAATGTGCACGCATAAAGCCGCCTCTCAGTACTAAATTTAATTCTTTTTTCGCTGCTTATTGCTCTTCGAATCTCATAACAGAACAAAACCGATCGTCATTGAAATCTCGTAACAAATCAAAACCGACTGTTTTTGAAATCTCATGACGGACTGTCACTGAAAACAAATTTTGCACAAATACACACAAAATAATGTCAAAATGTCACTTTTGGTGAGTATTCACATAAACACAGTCAGTTATGTTTGAAGTGAACCTAAATAGTTGAGAAAGAAAATGCATGTGTAACAGTATAATGGATCCGTGCGTCAGGTCTTAAAGTGACAGCAGCCTAATAAACCTGCTGCCAAATTATGAGATAATATTAAAAATATCTATATGGCAGTTTTCCCCCATGGTATCAATGTCAAAATTGTGGCCAGTGAAAATGCTGAGTGGCTAGTGACTTTGGAAAACCACTAGCCACAGTGACTGGTGAGCAAAAAAGTTCCTGTCAAGCTCTACTCTTGTATTAGGAGTTCCTTAGTAAAACTTGCTCTTATGAGTTTTGTAAATACATTTTAAGCTAAAACTGCTAGCTAACAACTGGCCCCTGGTTCCAAAAAGCATCTTTTCCTTTCACGGCCATTAAAAGTGAAATAAATGCTCTAAATTAGCAGGCTATCCATGTGCAAGGATGGTAGATTTCAGACTGCATACTTCTATTGGCGTGCAGAATGCTAACGGTATCAGAATGACCTGTTGCAATCATAATGTTTTCATCTGAAATTCAGACACATTAACATCAGTTATTCACATTAGAGAGATTTCATATTGTTAGACAAAGAATCTTTTCGTGTCGTCTGTATGCATTCAAAATAGACCGCCTTAATTGTCTGCTGAATTTTCTGTGAGCGATCTGAATAGTGCCGCTCGTCTTGACTATCAATCTGTGGATGGTTTTAATCACAAAGGTTTCCTGCATTTATTGGCAGCATAGGCCTCTTTCAGTTATCAAGAGCGCCGTTGACATCTCTCATCCCTGTTTGTCTGTTCAAATCGGTGCCAGAGTGCGTTCCAATTAGCAGTTATATAATGAGAGAGAGGTACTTCAACACAATCGTCAAATAAAGCACTGTTCCTTCCTCTCGAATGTGAGCAGAAACTATTTGTGCATTTGCTGCTTTGAAGAGCTGAAATGTTCTTTACACACCTTCTGTTTCTATCTGGTCCATGTATTGACCCATGTTACCTCATTTCAGCAGTTACTGAGCACAACGGCACACCTGACCTTGGGTTTGCTCCAGCAAACAGGTATTGTGTGAGAATAAGTTATAGCACAATTACTCCATGTGAGGTGTTTATGAATGCCTTCAGTGCTTTCATTTGATCTCAGGTATGGCTTTGAGTAATACAGGACAAAAACAAAACAGATAAAGGAAAAGAATTTTCTTCTATACCTATTTAATGATAAGGAGAAAAGGTTTTGTCATGCATCTACTTCAATAGCAATGAAACTCATTGAGAATACTGCTTTACAGCAAACTATTGTGGAAAGCCATCGCTGATATATACTGCATAGCACAACAGCAAGCTAATAGATATTATTCCCAAGAGCAGTGGAAATGTAATGTTCGAGTATTTAATATCTAAGTGAAATATCTTGTGTTGCTGGCCAATATAGCTACAACATCAATACAAAAGTTGTTGTCTTTGTTCTAACACTGTAAAAGATTATTAAGGCTTCAACCAGTGTACTTCCACCATGTCATATAACCATTATTGTTTGGTGCATGAAATGGTTTGATTTCAGTGTTCATTTTCATACCAGGAACTTAAGCAAAGGGGTGTTCCCAAAATCCAACGGTCTTCAATTTATGTCAAAACCTCAGTGGACTCTACAATCGTTTCACAACAAATTGGTGGATTTAAAAGGAAATAAAATGTGAAAATTGCAACAACATGTCAGTAACTGTGTTAATTCTAATGCCTGATCTGATATTAATGATTCATGTACAGCCAGATGATCTTTGTCTGTGTGTCAGTAAATCAAACCAGTGACTAAACGCTCAACTTCACATTGTTTCTCTTAGTAGGATGAAAATAATCTGTTATTTAAACAGTGATTATCTTTCAAAGGATCCTAATGCGAGGAATATGGTTATTTATTTTCAACAATGTGAAAGTCTCAGTTGAGCTTTATTTATTTGTATTCGGTTCATTTCACTGTGAATTCTTTGGTAAATCAATCACATTTTGGTGCAAACAGACTTTTACGATATGAACTCGACAGTAATGCGACAACTGTGTTCATTCTAATGCCTGATATTAATGATTCATGTACAGTCAGATGATCTTTGTCTGTGTGTCAGTAAATCAAACCAGTGACTAAACAACCAACTTCACGTTGTTTTTCTCAGTAGGATGAAAATAATCTGCAATCAAAGAACGCTCCCTTTACAATCGCTGGAGCTGTCAATCAAACAGAACGAGTTTATCAGTGACTGAGTTCTGGATTCACGCCAAAACTCCCGTAATAATCAACGAATCTCTTATTTACAGTGTGTTTGCACTGTTAGTTATGAAGCATTCGTTAGTGTGCAGAAATTGAGTTTCAATGACGAGATCGTCTGTGATCGCCTACATATTCATCACTGCAACCTTTAATGCCATAGATCTAAATATAATCAACACTTTACATGATTAGTTAACCTTGAGTGCTGTAATGGTAACAACATGCTAAAAGTTTTACAAGAGAGTAATACTTAGCTGTTTCATATGTAAAGATGTCAGCCAATCACAGCAGTGGGCGTTTACACTGAATCTCACAGAGACACGCCCCTTAAAACAGAGCGTTCAAATCAGAGGATAAAATCAGGGTAGAAAAAAATGCCTTTAATTTCGAAATGATGACCATTTTTTGATATAAAAATCATACTAACATTGTAAGTGCACCCCAGGAAACATTATAAAATAATAAAATAATGCAGTTCATGACCCCTTTAAACCTGTTAGTTGCTCAATTTGGTGACTACATTGAGTACATCACTCACTGTGTTACTGCATAGTGATAAAGCTGAAAAAGTATAAAATATAATTTATAATATACTTTTTTTAATCTTATTGCAAACATGCCGTTTCAAGCAGAATTCTCGTCACTATTTTAAGTCATCACTATTATCACTTTTTACAATACAGATTGTTTCAAAGCAGCTGCACAGTACTATAATGATAGAAAATTAATCAATTATAAAACTAATTCCATTTCAGTTATAATGAAGGTCTACAGAAGAAGTGTCAATTCAATTCAATGTTGATTCAATTCAGTTATGAAACAAACTTAATATCTCTACAGAAGACAATAGTGTCATTATTCAGCTCACTTCAGTTCAATGAAGATTTAATTCAGTTAACTCTGTCGATGTTGCAATATTCATCAATTCTGATTCGATTCAGCTATAAAGCAGCTTGACAACAGTGTCAATATCCAGCTCAATTCAGTTTAAGTTTTGTTCTCATCCAATTTAAGTTAAGCTCCTGTTGGTGTCAATCAAGAGCTCTATGAAGTCTTGTGTATATTTTTCAAAATGTTTTGTAACCGGCAGTGATTGATTTACAGCTGAGTAGGTGGTATTTTGATATTTCTGAGATGCATCAGGATTGATTAACTGATTTGCGACGTGGTCACTCTGAATGTGGTTCGATGAATCAGATCGCAAAATACCCAGGATGTTTAGCCTGTATTTAGTATGATCCACTTATGATCAGATTACTCAAAATGAATGTTAATACCAGGTCAGAATGGGGCCATTGAACGTTCTGAAGTATTTTTGTCTTCCAGTGAGTTTAAGCTACATGGAGCATAAGGTACATAACACTAATGCTGGTTGTTAGTTTTCCTGTTTTCCTCTTCAGATTTGGAACAGGGTTAAATGGGGTCAGCATGTTTTTCTTTTACAGTGGATTGGCAGAGGGATGGCTGGGGCAGAAGTGCCTGAGGTCTCAGGTGGAAGGACTGCTGGGCAGCAGGACACGGCTCCCCAGAGGAATACAGGACAAGAGACACGGGCCAGGATGATCCAGCTCATCTCCTTTACTCTTTAAAGTTCAGCAGAGTGGAAGCTTGTGCAAACATCTCCAATCACAGGCATGAGGTTGCAAACATACACACACAAAGAACAAATTTGCTTTTGCTGATGCACATGAGATGCTTTAGAAATGATACTAGATGGGGGCCCAATTTTTTGGAAAAAGTAGATCTTTCCAGTATTCACAAAAAAGCAATGGAAATGGCATTTCAAGTTGGGCAGGTATCATGTTCTTATAGTCAGGAGCGTTTCCTCCGAGGATGCAAAGGGAGGCAGTGCATCCTCAAAAAAATTGGAGAAAATAATCTATATTACAAATATAAAACAACGCAAAGTTTATAAATCACAATTTTTTTTAAAGTAACATTGTCCAACAGCGACACCAGCAGGTAAAGTTACAGCGGGAGGCTTGCCTCCTCTGAGCCCATTGACTTATAACAGCAAGTGTGCAGTGGGTTTAGTGGGGGGTAATTAAGAATGAATGGAGGAAAGTGAGAGGAGGCAATGCCTCCATCACTCTATGATTGGATATGATTGGTTATGATTGGCTATGATTGGTTTGTGTGATAAATCCCACCTCTTGTTTTTGTGTGTTTGTGAATAGGTCTGAATGAACAACATTATGCCGTTAAGTAAGTTAACAACTCAGCCACTTAAAGGGTTAGTTCACCCAAAAATTTAATTTCTGTCATTTATTACTCACCCTCATGTCGTTCCACACCTGTAAGACCTTTGTTCATGTTCAGAAGACAAATATTTTGATGAAATCTGAGAGGTTTTTTTCTCTCTCATTGAAAGCAATGAAATTACCACATTCAATGTCCAGAAAAGTAGTGTGTTAAAACAGTCGACTGCAGTGGTTGAACCTTAATGTTATAAAGCGATGAGAATACTTTTTTTGCGCAAAAACAAAACAAAAATAATGACTTTATTTAACCAATAATGAGTCGGCGTTGTACGTAAACGTGGAAATGCAGCACTGCGCCAACGGCGTAACAGACTGACAGGGAAGAGGAAAATTGTTAAATAAAGGCATTATTTTTGTTTTGTTTTTGCTCACAAAAAGTATTCTCGTCGCTTCATAACATTAGTGAAAATTGTCACATTGACTATTTTTACAATGCCTTTACAACTTTTCTGGACATTGAATGTGGTTTTTGTTTTTGCTTTTTGTTGCTTTCAACAGATTATTTAAAAAACCCTTAAAAATATCTTAATTTGTGTTCCGAAGACGAACGAAGGTCTTACAGGTGTGGAACGACATGAGGGTGAGTAATAAATGACAGAAATTTCGGTAACACTTTATTATAGGGAACACATATTTACTATTAACTATGACTTTTCCCTCAATAAACTCATAATTTACTGCTTATTAATAGTTAGTAAGGTAGTTGTTAAAGGGTTAGTTCACCCAAAAATGAAAATTATGTCATTAATGACTCACCCTCATGTCGTTCCACACCCGTAAGACCTCCGTTCATCTTCAGAACACAGTTTAAGATATTTTAGATTTAGTCCGAGACCTCCATTGAAAATGTATGTACGGTATACTGTCCATGTCCAGAAAGGTAATAAAAACATCATCAAAGTAGTCCATGTGACATCAGAGGGTCAGTTAGAGTTTGTTGAAGTTTGTACATTTTGGTCCAAAAATAACAAAAACTATTTTTTTATTCAGCATTGTCTTCTCTTCCGGAATCCTTTCCATTGAATTGATTCCATTGAATTGATTCCATTGAATTGATTCCATTGAACTGATTCCATTGAACTGATTCCATTGAATCCTTTTATCTGTCAGCGTTGGTAATGCACTTTTACGTCGCCGTGGTTGTTTTTGGCGATTAGGACATCCGCGACATTTTGAAGCATCAAAAATACATTTTGGTCCAAAAATAACAAAAACTACGACTTTATTCAGCATTGTATTCTCTTCCGGGTCTGTTGTCAATCCGCGTTCACGACTCCGCTTCTTCTTCTTCTTTCCTGTTTTACGGCGGTTGGCATCCAGCTTATTGGTGCATTACCGCCCCCTTCTGCTCCGGAGTGTGGTTCACGACTCCGCAGTGACGCTGCTGACGTGTTATCCGGTGCGCCCGAGCTTCGTTTACAGTCTGAGGGAGACGCACGCTGTATTCAAGCTATTCTACATTGTTTGTATTTTGGTATTGCTATATTTTTTAAAATGGTGCGTAAGTGTGCATGTCGCGGATGTCCTAATCGCCAAAAACAACCACGGCGATGTAAAAGTGCATTACCAACACCGACAGATGAAAGGATTCAATGGAATCAGTTAAATGGAATCAGTTCCATGGAAAGGATTCCGGAAGAGAAGACATTGCTGAATAAAGTCGTAGTTTTTGTTATTTTTGGATCAAAATGTATTTTTGATGCTTCAACAAATTCTAACTGACCCACTGATGTCACATGGACTACTTTGATGATGTTTTTATTACCTTTCTGGACATGGACAGTCTACCGTACAAACATTTTCAATGGAGGGACAGAAAGCTCTCGGACTAAATCTAAAATATCTTAAACTGTGTTCCGAAGATGAATGAAGGTCTTACGGGTTTGGAACGACATGAGGGTGAGTCATTAATGACATCATTTTCATTTTTGGGTGAACTAACCCTTTAAGTTTAGATATTGGGTAGGATTAAGAATGTAGAATAAGACATTAATATGTGCTTAATAAGTACTAATAAACAGCCAATATTCTAGCAATATGCATGCTAATAAGCATAAAATAATAAAGTTTTACCAAAATTATATTTTTGGGTGAACTAACCCTTTAAACATTACTGATTTATGTCATGCAAAAATCAAACTTGAAATGGCCTGAAAACATGATGACTGTGGGGGTTTTTAGTGAGCAATCAGCTTGGTGAAATTAAAGATCTCTGTGTCCGTGACCAGTGTTTAATGAGCTTGATGACTGATGATCTGAAAATAAGTGGACTATTAAAAAGAACAGCTGAACATCAGTTCACAAATAAAACATATTGTTACTGCCTTTAGTTATTATTTTGGAATAGATAAAAAAAACTGCTTAAACTAATTTGATGAGATTTATAATTGGTTTTAATAAATGGAACATTAATTACGTAGTTAATGTAATAATAGAATTGTGTTTGGTTTCTCTTATTTGATGCCAGAAAAATGTGGCAACATTAAGTGTAACTGGGAAATTAATTCATATATATATATATATATATATATATATATATATATATATATATATATATATATATATATATATATATATGGTCTGCATGAGAAAAATCAATTACATTGAATTTACCTTAAATAAAATTTTGAATGTCACAGATGTCCACTCCACTATTTCTTTGACAGGCAAAAAAGCATTTTTTTTTTTTTTTTTTTTTACATTTATTTCATCATTTTAAGTGCACAAAAATGAATCAATCTCCTCTAGCTTTCCTGTAATTCAAACACTTTGTTTCTAATCCATTACAGTAGTTTATCTCAGCCTAGTACACTGAATGGTCTTATTTGTACATCCACAGATGATTTACTCTGCTGGGCTGGTGAAATATAAAAGTCTGTAAATGGGGAGCCTCGTTATGAGAAGTCATAACCCTTTTAAAAATCCATCAATATTAATGTAGGGTGTAATTGTCTTTTTCTAACCAACAGAGAGCAGCACACTTTTTCTTTGTATTTGCAATTTGTGGGGTTTTAATCATCAACTCCAAGAAAGCACATAAACACCAGGTGATTTCAACAACTAGATAATTGAACATGGGCACTTATATTGGGTTATGCCGTTACGCTTTTGAGCAAAAACTGTTTGTTTTACCCTAAAGACAAAACCCCCAGGAAAGTCAAGTTGGCAGTTTTGTCACAATGTTTACAGCAGTGAGAAAAAAATCAATCATAATTCCTTCTTCGCCAATGCTGGCTTTGGAAATAATGGAAGTTGTGTATATGAGTCACTCCTCTGAATGCAAACACACAACTGGGAAAAAGACAGACAACAACCATAGGAGACAGACAGATATACAGTGCAGACGCAGTTAGGATGCTGTTATAATTGCAAAAGGTTTCGAAACCCTGCAAGCACACCGCTCAATCGTTTTTATTGATCGTGTAGGGATTTATAATCATAGTTGAGGATGAACTTTGGGAAAAATGAGGACGCCACAGAGATTATTCGACTGCCAAGATTCAGCTTCTGTTAGTGCAGCAGGAATCTAGAAAAAAAAAAAAAAAAGGTCAGCTGAGAGCTGACATTTTTGAAAAAGTTATGAATATTGTGATATGTTTACCATCTAACAGAACGATCTTTTCAAATGCTTGTGGCAGCGTCTCTTTTTCCAGCACAATCAAAATGAAATGTCAAATGTAAAATCTGACGTATAAGGAAAAAAAGACTTGTAAATACATAATAAAGGCAGACAAACTCTTACATAACCTGTGCTTTTACTACCAGTTTAAAGAAATTTTTAGGGGTTCAAGAGCGTAAACCCTATTGTAATTGTTAAAATTTCCAAGGATCAGCATTCTCCCATAAAAGTGATCGGGCAGAGCAAACCGTAAGTCATATAGAGACTTGAAACTTTGAGGGCTCGTAGTACTCACACCAACTGCAAAGTCAGCAAAACTCGCCCCAATTGGCCTGACGGGGGCGCTACAGTGGTGAAAAGTACGAAATCGCTCAAAACTCCTGGAGTAGGCAAAATGCATGCATCGGATTCAACCGTCAGGTATTTGGGATTTTTTTACCTACTTTTTAAAAACCTATGATTTTGGCCCGATCGGAACCAAACCAGTGCAGCAAGATTCTCTGGAGTCTGATTGTCAATAATTATCAAAAAAAGGTTGAAATTTTGATTCATTGTCTCTAAGGGTCGCCAAAAAGTTCAAAGTGGCAGAGCCACTTTTACTAAAATGGCTATAACTTGTGAAGAGAATGAGATATTTTCACCAAACTTGGCACAAATATGTAAGAGATCATTCTGTGGTCATGTCAAAAAAGATGTGGGAACTGGCCACTTGGTGGTGCTATAACATGGAAAAAAAGTTGTGGCTATGTAACCCTAAGACTGATTGACTTTTGCAAAAATTGGCATGCGTTGTCTTTGTCCAAGGTACCAAGACTGCCTTTGAGGACATTCATGTATCTCAAAAAATGTGGCCGTTGGTGGCCAATGAATTTTGAGCAGCTATCAGACAAGGTTAATGGAGGCTGATCAGAATGAAACTCGCTGAGGCCTGTGAGAAATTTGATAGAAATCAGCCACCATTTTCCAATGCATAAAGGATTGTATATCACATGATTTTTCGCACACGTCAATTACATTCATACCACATGGTAGAACTCCTCATTCTGAGCAACTTTGGCTCTAGAACTGCTGCTGTCCACCGAATCGTTTGTTAAATATTGGAGATTATTTCAAAGAACAACTTTGGCGAACTAGTCCTAGGTTTTTGGCTCAGCCTCGATAAAACCACTGGGGCACAATTCTCGGGACTCTTTAGGTCAGTAAGTATCAAAAAATGTTGAACTTTGGCCTTTGGATAGCTATAGCAGGGTCATTTACAAAATAGGAGTGGCCAAGTCTACCCAAAAGCCTATTATTCCTAAATAAAAACTCAGAACGTCATATAATTTGGTGAGCACGTGCAGCGCATGATTCTAAAGAAGCATGCAAACTTTTATGGAGATCGGCCCATACGTAGGGCTATAACTGTTAAAAAGGTGTAAAAATGCTGTATTTCTATGGCAAATCCCATGAAATGACTGAAAATGGCCCTTTTCCTGCATGATTTGCGTAGAACTTTTTGAAATTGGAAGTGCACATGCATCACATGATTCTAAACAAGCATGGAAACTTTTATGGACATAGGACAATAGGTGGCACTATAACTTTTAAAAAGCTTTAAAAACATGTATTTTCTTAGTAAATTGCCTAATCTAATCTAAGTGGTTACATGCTTGCTAAATAAAACATAATACATTTTTACGAATTGGCAAAAAAGCCTTAAAGGTTCCTTGAGGTTCATTTATAATGTTAATAAAGTTTTCCCCCCAAAAATTGTCATATATTTGCAAAATTTATTATTTTCAACCCTCATTCTGACCTTCTGTCTGAATGATCCACTGACAAAGCATTACTTACTCTCCGTGATGTAGCTGCTGTCAGATCCAGTACAGCTGATCGCTTCATCTACTACACATTTCTTTGCAAACTCTCCATTGCAGTAAATTTGCAGTAAAATGCTCTGAATAAACATACAATCCGGTACGGCAAAATATTAACCATCCGCTTGTTCTTGATGCTGAGATTCTTCTTAAGTCTGTACAAAAATGTTTTTTTTTCTGTTCTTCTTCTTCTTCTTTGTTCTTACTGCAGTTGGCATCCAAATTGTTGCAATACTGCCACCTTCTGTTCTAAATTCTTTTATTTTACAGTCGCATTGTCCAGTCCAGTTTCTTTAAGAAAATTAAATAGATATTTTCTATCTTGCATTGTATTGTGTATAAGTCTTCCTTTTACTGCATTATCCCACTGTTGCGGCCATTTTTTATTTATTTCCCTCCATACTATGCTTTTTCCTTTTGATAACTTAATATTGATTTCAACATTTTCTTTTCTTGCTGCTTTTTTTTTTTTTTTGCAGTTTGTCTGTTCTTTTGTTGCCCTGGATACCCAAATGAGCCAGGACCCACATGAATGAGACATTTTTCCCTTGTCTAGCTATTCTAAAGTAAACAAGATTTCATAGAGCAGATCCTGATGGTTTCTGGCTGTGCCTGATTTAATGCTTGCAAGAGCAGCTATAGAATCACTGCATACTGAAAAGTTATTATCCCTAGTTTTGTTCGATCCACTCTTATGCCTTCAATATGGCAAATAATTAAATAGTATAAACATAAAGAGTCAAGATCCACTTGGTAAACACTTGGGCACAGTAAATCTTAATCCTAAATCTTTCGATCCATCTATAAAAATCTGAAAATTGTCCTTGTATTTACAATCCCTATGTCTATAGTACTCATAAATAATATTATAAGTCTTGCTATGTCAGTAAGCTCGAGCTTGCACAATATGTAGGTCTGCTAAAACAGATTTTGACGCTGAACTGTTTTTCTGTTTGCTTTTGTTTCGAATCTTATAGGCCTATCTGTTGTGTCAGCCATTAAGCAACTGAACGCCGGTAGGCCAGTGGTGCGATGATGTAATATGATTAGTCGATGTCTTGCTTTACAGGCAGTCATATGCAAATATTTTGCCCATGTGGTGTCACAAATTACACAATATCCAAAAAAAGCTATAGCAGCTGGAATTGTCTGCTCCAAAGAGGCATAACAAGTGTTGTGTTTTGGGATGTACCAATGAACATAAGAGTCTCCATAGACTCCCGCCATCTGAGTTAAAATTCATTTTTGAAGGAAATGTCCGAAGGAAATTGTACGTTTCAACCAATCATTTTACATCAGGCTGCTTCACAAACGTGCCGTTCAATGCTGGATTTTCACAAAGGTTGATTCTGAAAGATGGGTCAATACCAATGCTTCATTCTCACACTTCATATCCAGAACTGTTGGTGCCCCCACATGCTATCAGAATTATCGCAAACGAGAGTTTCCTAGTTAAAAATTGCACATAAACTCCCTTTCTGACTTTTTTTGGTGCGTGAGATTGTCCTGTTTTGTTGTTTTTGCCGGTATGCCGGAGCATGAGTTCTTGAGTCCTCTTCTGGATGAAGGGGCCGGGAGCACCTGTTCATTTGCATTTAAAGGACACACATTCAAAAACAACACATTTTTGCTTAATTTTAACATGCTATAATAAATGATCTGTGGGGTATTTTGAGCTGAAACTTCACAGACACTTTCTGGGGACACCAGAGACTTATATTACATCTTATGAAATAAAATTTGCAGGATGTTTTGATGGTGCAAATTCCTCATATATGTCAAAAGATCAAGGAAAGTTAGATTTCTCATGTAAGACGTTTTTCCACATTTAGTTTTCATCTTTCAGGAAGGAAAAACAGGTAAATTTGTTCCAGGCCCTGTGAAAAAGAGGCCCAACCATAAAATGTATGTTTCTAGTCACTAACCTACTATCCAATTTTGTTTAACTTAAATACAATTTATAGGTTCTTCTCAAATTTAAATAGGAATCGGCATCAGTGGGGATCTGCTCAGATCTTGAAGTTGATCCCTGCTCCGTGTGATGACACATTACAGCCTCATGTTTCCACCTTGATGAAATAGTAAATACCGTGAAATGGCTACAGACCATAATTTAGACAGGAGATGACAGAAGGTTGGACACCACAGAAAGTATTTTGACATCTTCACTGTGAGATGAATGAAACAGGTGTGTAAGTACCCACATTGCACTCTATGAAGTAAAATATGGATTTAAACGTTAAAGGATGTTCTTTAAGAGAATAAATGTCAGCGGTCTGACATTCTGTCATTACTGAGCCTATTTCTATTTAAAGCAGAGCGGAAAGGGTAAAACTGTGCAGCATGTAGGTATGTAAAGTTGTATTTTACACATATCAAGTCACCTTTATTTACAGTATATGCTTTATACAATACAGATTGACAGTGATTTAATGTGGTTGGTTGATTTGACTGCACTGACACTATCGGATGAGAACTGAACTGAGCTGGGGTGCGTGCGGAAAGTTAGCTCATTTATAAAAGCTGTGAAATAACATTAGGCTCTCTGGATTCTCAGGAGCCACACAAACATAATGTCACCGTGACAGGGTGTTTATTCAGAATAAAAAATAGCGTCCCAGATCTCTCACTGGATTGCTATCTGGAACATGCTTAAATACTTCATTTCAACACATATTCAGATAAATGTACCCAACAATTACCTCTGATGGAGATGTCGGAAGCATATTGAGATGGATCGTTGCGTGATGATGTGGGTCTACTCTCAGGTGGATCAATGAATGATCTGGGATTGAAAATGGAAGGATGAGGGCTAGAGAGGTGCTTGGTATATTATAGCACTGTGCCCTTTCGGGATGGGGCCTCTGGCTCTTTTTTTAAATGAACTCCTTTTAACATGCCTCAGCAAATAGATTTAATTGATTTTCCCCTAGCACTGTGATTATATGGGCTTAGTGTAAATATTTTGCAACCAGTCCAAAATGCGACGCAGTGTGTGCTTACTGCGCCGTTACAGCTGGTTTTTAAATGTCAGCTAAAGCAAATGACGGTTTCGCTGCTCTGAGTGAGCCACAAAACATAGAACATTTAAATATTGCACAATTAGTTACTTATCATGAATATAAGAAATATTTGAATTACTATGTGCACTTTTTAGACTGTGATGTCTACTTGTTTGTTACATGTAGGCTACAAATAAGAATGAATGAGTGAAAAAAATGAATAAATGAAGACTAATTTCTAATGAACTGGAAAATGACCTAGAGAAAAGGGAAATTAAAAGAACATAAACCATCATTTTTGCTTGAATATGGGCCTTTTTATTTAAGAGATCCATATCTGTGTCTGGGATCTAATCAATAAAATGTGTTAAAAGGACTGGAATGGAAAAGCAGCATTATAACTGGGCACAGGGCCAAAATGGGCTGCAGCATGTTTCCATGTGGGTCGGAGGATCTTGATATCCTGTGTAATTGGGTGACAGACCGTGATGAAAGCAGCTGACTGAGTGTCTGAGTTATTTCACTCAGAATTTGGTTCAGAACATCACTTTGCTTATCATTCCCGTTTAAACAGACAAAAAATCAATGACCAATGTTGTAAAGGTAGGGTAGGTTATTTTTGAAGAGGCTAGCAATAGTGAGTTAACTTTGAAAGCATTAGATCCCACCCTCCCTTCAGAGCGTCTCCAGAGCCACGCCTCCTTCAAAACACATGAACGAGTACAGCAGGGAGCAAACAAAAGTCTCAAAAAACATAGCATTACAATAATAATGAACATCAACAACTTAAAGAGCACTGACCTGTACCTGTACCACCAGACACCTGATGACGTGTGATGTCTGTGCGACCAGGATGCAGGGTTACCAGATTTTCACAATAAAACCTGCACAATTGTTACTCAAAACTAGCCCAATCGCGTTCTGGGGGGTAAAATCCACATTTTGGCAGGGTTACCCTTGTAAAATTCATCTTTCCAGGGATTAAATATCATGTTATTTGGAGTCGCTTCAACCAGCGGACATGAAAAACAACCTGTGGCCAGGGTTGCCAGGTTTTCAATAAAAACAATAAAATCTGCACAATTGTTACTCAAAACTAGTCCAATTGTGTTCTGGGGGGTAAAATCCGTGTTTTTGGCAGAGTTCCCCTTGTAAAATTGTCATTCCAGGGGCTAAATATTACATTATTTGGGTTTGCTTCAACCGGAGGACATGAAAAGCAACCTGCAGCCAGGGTTGCCATGTTTTTACAACAAAACCCTCCCAATTGATACTCAAAACTAGCCCAATCGTGTTCTGGGGGGTAAAATCCGTGTTTTGACGGGGTTACTCTTGTAAAATTCTCATTCCAGGGGCTAAATATTACATTATTTGGGTTTGCTTCAAACGGAGGACATGAAAACAACCCGCTGCCAGGGTTGCCAGGTTTTCACAACAAACCCGCACAATTGTTGCTCAAAACTTGCCCAATTGCGTTCTGGGGGTAAAGTCCATGTTTTTGGCAGAGTTCCCCTTGTAAAATTCTCATTCCAGGGGCTAAATATTACGTTATTTGGATTTGCTTCAACCGGCAGACATGAAAAGCAACCCACGGCCAGGGTTGCCAGGTTTTCACAACAAAACCCTCCCAACTGATACTCAAAACTAGCCCAATTGTGTTCTGGGGGGTAAAATCTGTGTTTTGACAGGGTTACTCTTGTAAAATTCTCATTCCAGGGACTAAATATCATGTTATTTGGAGTCGCTTCAACCCGCGGACATGAAAAAACAACCCGCTGCCAGGGTTGCCAGGTTTTCACAACAAACCCACACAATTGTTACTCAAAACTAGTCCAATTGTGTTCTGGGGGATAAAATACGTGTTTTTGGCAGAGTTCCCCTTGTAAAATTCTCATTCCAGGGACTAAATATCATGTTATTTGGAGTCACTTCAACCCGCGGACATGAAAAACAACCTGTGGCCAGGGTTGCCAGGTTTTCCCAGCAAACCTGCACAATTGTTACTCAAAACTAGCCCAATCGCATTCTGGGGGTAAAATCTGCGTTTTTGGCAGAGTTCCCCTTGTAAAATTCTCATTCCAGGGGCTAAATATCATGTAATTTGGGGTTGCTTCAACCAACCTGTGGCAACAGTGTTAAAGTAGCCCAATTGTGCAGCAAAACCATGGACTTGGCAACAGTGCCATTCTGGGAATATATGGGAATACATATGCCGACAGGCAGTTAGGACATCGTATTATTTCATTCACACCGAATACAATGATTGGAAGAACATTTTATGGTCATACGCCTTCCACAGACGATATAAATACATTACACCACTTATTTATTGCTATCAGGACCTGAAGAGACTTTCAACCAGCATAACAAAAAATGTTTCTGGAACAAATCTCCAACCCTGCCTTAATAGACGAAGAGAAACTGTAGTTTGCCAGACTGCATCTCCAGCAATTATATCAAACAGATTTATTTTTAGGTTATGCGTATTGAGCTAATAACACTTCTTTTATAGTTATTTCATCTATTATTTATTCTTAAAGAATAAATGTAAATAAGTGTCTGATTTTGAATTTCCAACCTATTTTGGGTTCATTTTAAGCCAGCCATATAGTCTTTTTAATAAAACTGCGCCTATTTTAACCCAATCACTGGGTTTGTCCATTTTCAAGCAAAATTGGGTTGTTTTAACCCAGCATTTTTTAGAGTGTACTCTTTTGTGGTGCTTGTTGAAAAATTAATAGAGTTCTCTGAAATAATATCTTTGTGGAATTAATGGATTTAGCACGCTGAAGTTTTGACAAAATGTTCTTCCCTTCTCGAGATCCAAATAATCCCCCTGCCACAGTTCACTTGATTTACCTGGCCATAAACTATCTCTCTGTCGGACAAGGAATCTCTATAGCTTCTCTTCTCACTATGAATAACCGTTTCTCCACACATTTGGCCCCAAGCATGTTTTTGACAAAGACACACACCATGTGGAGTTTCACCTGAATAACTTTTCCACATTTTTGTACCAGTTTGTTCAAGGTTTCTGAGTCACAAAGGAACAACAACAGGCTTTAAATGAACCAGCATCTTTTATTAGTGCCATATGATGAACCAAAGAATGTTCCATAATGAGATTCCCAGCCTTCCTTTAGACATTTCCAGGGTTTTCTTACCAGGAGCTGGAGCGGGACCTCTCAAACACCTTTCCTAGCTCATTCCCACATCATCAGCCCTCACATTCATGATCATAACCACCGGGACTCCTTATAAACACACCATATTATACATAAAGGAGATCAGCTGTGGCGACGCCAGAACAGAGTCTCAAATCAGAATCTGAAGATTGGTTAGTTGAAGTAGCTTATGTTCCCAATAGCAGATTCTGCATTTGGTGTGGTGCTAGAAGCTTTGGGAAGAGTATTGTTTACTTCCACCCAAAGGCATTACCATTCCATTATTGATTAGAAATAGCCTATGTCTTCTCTTCAGTCAAGTTGAACAGAATGATATTAAATCCCTGTTTTCCTCAAGGGGATTTCCTCCAAATGGTTGAACTGATGCATGAGGAACTATAAAATGAAAGAAGAAAAAAGCTTCATTTCTCTCCTCTCCACATTTCATCAGGAATTGATTTTGGAGTGCTAGAAGGTAATTTGGGATTTAGAAACGTGTTGGATTTGGACCCCACAAAAATATGATTTTACACTGAAACTCTCAATGAACAGCACAGTTTCATATTGACTCTGTGTGACGCTATGTACATATGTACAGGTACGCTTTCCACTGGCCTTTGCGTTTGACTAACCACATTCATTTCTACAAAAGTGCCTTGCAAATTCAGATTCTGTTGGTTTTACTGGCGGTTCCACAGAAACAGAGAAAACACGATGACTTCAGTGTTGGAGAAATGAGGCCAGTATGGCCGGTTTCTTCAGCTCTGGAGCTGAATATGTTCCAGTCTGTCCAAAATCATGGGCCCGTCAGAATAGATGTCTCAAAAGTCTTTAGTCTGTTTATTCATCACAGCTGAGCAGGATGCTAAGAAAAATACAAATCCAGACAGGCAGCGTCGCCGCGGCAAACGCTCGAGCGGAGTTCTGGTGTGTGTCGAAGGACGCGGTGGAGTCGGACCAAAGTCTCACCTTTGCAGAGTCCTGAAGAACGAGAAAGAATGATCAGTTTATAATGGGAATTGCAATCTAGACAACTTTTGCATTTCCCACCAGCTTCATGTAAGTTTGGTCATATACACACCAGGGTCAGAAATGAACTTTTCCATTATATTTATGTTTATTTGCACAGACTCTTTAATTTTGCTCCAAGGTGGCATACATGAATTTACACAATAAATGCATAATGTAAATAGCCTACATAAACTGTAACAAAAATTATACAATTACAGAAAAATAAAAACTAAACAGTGTTTCCAGAATATCAAAATAGTGCTCATTTTACAAGTATTGTAAAAACAGATAAACTTAAGAAATATCATGGGTTTTTTGTGGCACCATCTTGGATATTTACCATGATAAACCATGTTATTTTAGGACATTTAATGTAAATACCCTGGTATTTAAATATGGTAATCATGCATATGTACCAAAGCACTATGGTATCATCATGATGCCGTTACTGTACTATGGTAGCACAGCAGTTTAGAGCTGCATGATTTTGGGAGGGGGGAGGGGGGATTTAGATTTTTCTGATAAAAGTTGCAGTTGTGATTTTTTAAAAATGATAAAAAAATATGATTTTAATCACTGGTTAAACCACTGGAGTCACATGGATTACTTTAATGATGTCTTTACTACCTTTCTGGACCTTGAAAGTGGTAGTTGTGTTGGATCTGAATGGAGGGAAAGAAACCTCCCAAATTTTCCCAAAAACCTACTTTTTCGAGCGTTTGTCCAATTTGCATGAAATTTGGTATGTAGCATCTACTCACACTCCAGGCAAAAAGTTATTAAAAGATTTTTGATCGACCAATCTGTTCGCATATAGCGCGTCAACGAATTTGACGTCAAGCACGCAAAAAAATGGATTTAATGCTGTATCTTCACAATGATTTCGTGTATTGACACCAAACTTGGTATATGTCATTACAGTATTGCATGCACAGTATCGCCACCTACTGGTGCCGAGATAAGAAAAATGGCTACTTTTGCTTATAGCTTTTGAATTGGTCTCCTTAGATTCCTTGAGGCATGCCGATATCCAATTTTCTGTGGTCCACCATTTTGGGCGTCAGCTATTTTGAATTTTGTCATAAAATGCTGTGTTTTATATCACAATTTTGGTTTTATTTCAATTAGTCACACAGCCGTGGTTTTACTGTAAGAGACTCCCCAGTTGCCATTTCGCTTAGAGCTCTAGAGAAATCAGCCCAATTTTGCAATCTCTCAGAATCACAGAAAAAAATATCTTTTTACTGAGTGAAGCCAGTTCCTTTGCAGCCACACTACAATCAAAGTAGTTATAAACCCATAACCAAACTGCTCCTCATCTCTAACCCTCACCTGTGTGGGTTTAGCTGGGCTCAGAACGTCCTGTTCAGTCTCCATGGTGACAAACACAGGAGTCGTCCGCCGTGGCCCTCTGTCCGTCACAGGGCTTAACCGCAGCAGTTGGGTGGGAGTGGGCGTGAAGTCCATTCCATTCCCAAACGTCAGGAGAGCGTTCCCTATTCATGCAACAGACAAGACGTCCCAGCTCTGAGTGAAACAGACATCATTTCCATTCGCAACTGCTTCTGTTATCAGACGCCTATTTGAATTCTAGGCCGAGAAGAGCTCGGCGCTTTCGGGCGCTCTGTATTCTGCTCAGGCCACACAGCTGCACCTGCCTCTCCACATCCTCTCATTAACTCACAGATGAGTGGCTTGACCAAACATCACTCTCATCCGCTCACATCGCTCACTCCGAGAGCTGCCATTTGGCTGTCTGAGGAGTTGCTTCATGTAAGAGATCTCTGTTTGAACAGGACTGAGCAGAATATTGCGGCTGTATTGATGAATCTCTATATATAATACATAAGGACCTTCAGAAACGGGACTGGAGAAGTGTGACTGAGAGGGGGCTGGATATCAATCAGAGATTCATTAATGCTTGCGGCTCCTGACATACATCAGAGCACGCTTTGCACTTTAGATAGCTCTTCATATTTTCAAGCGTCTCTGGCCTACTCAACATTAGATGCCAGACTGCAACAGATGATCTAATACCTGTATATTTGTGGGTCTTTCTTCTATATGAGCATTGTGCATGTTTAGTTTCAAATGTTTGGGGTCAGAAATGAATACTTTTGTTCAGCAAGAACACATTCAATTGATCAAAAGTGACAGTAAAAATCTTTATAATTGCTGTCATTTTTAACTTTGTGTTTATCAAAGAATCCTGAAGAAAATGGATCACGGTTTCCACAAAAATATTAAACAGCACAATTGTTTTCAACATTGAAATTAATCATAAATGTTTTTTGAACAGCAAATCATCATATTAGAATGAAGGATCATGTGACACTGAAGACTGGAGTAATGGTGCTGAAAATTCAGCTTTGATCACAGGAATAAATTACATTTTACTATATATTCACATAGAAAACAGTTATTTTAAATTGTATTAATATTTAGGGGTCAAGCCCTGAAGCTCCTATTGAAAATCGTTAGTTTTCTTATTATTATTCTTCCGCTCTTGAGTCTATGGCAGCCCATAGAAGCGTATGGTAAAAAATTTAGAAATTTGGCACACAGATAGAGAACAGTCTGAAATGTTACCATAGCAAATTTGGAGCCTCTACCTCAAACCCTTTAGCGCCACCAACAGTTCAAAGATTCACTCATGTTTATGCTCATAACTTTTGACGCACAAGTCCTAGAAACAAAATTCTATTTTTTATCTGATTCCATGCTGATTTGAATTAATTTTCTGCCATTTTAAATTTTCCGAAAAATCTACTTTTTCAAACTCCTCCTAGAGTGTTTGTCCAGTTTTATTAAAAGATTTTTGATCCATTCTTGTATAGCGCGTCAATGAATTTGACACAAAAATGGATTTGATGCTATATCTTCGCAATGTTTTGGTGTATTGACACCAAACTTGGTATATGTCATTACAATCATGATTTGGGGGTACATGCACAGTATCGTCACAGCACCACCTACTGGTGTTGAGATAAGAAAAATGGCTACTTTTGCTTATAGCTTTTGAAGCTGGTAGAATGACCTGCCATGCTCTATCCGAGCAGCTGAGTCTTTAGCCATTTTCAAAAAACTGCTAAAGGCTTATCCTTTTCATCAACACTTGACCCAGTAATATTAGCACTTACTTTTTCTTTTCTTTTTTCTATTTCTATTCTCTCTCTCCATCTATTTAAAAAAAAAAATCCTTGCTACGAGCACTTTGCTGGATAAACTGGGACTTGACATGGCACTTGCATACAGTTGCACTCATGTTGATTTGATTGCTTCTACTGTTATCATTTGTAAGTCGCTTTGGAGAATAGCATCTGCTAAATGACTAAATGTAAATGAATTGGTCTCCTTAGATTCCTTGAGGCATGCGTCGCCCTTTTTGGGCGTCGATCATTTTGAATTTTGTCATAAAATGATGTGTTATATGAACGCGTGAATGTATCGTTACGAAATTTGGTATGATTAATCGAGGCCATGTTCTGAGAGGACCTGTAAAGTTTTAGGTCAGCGCCTCCTAGTGGTCATGAGATATAATGAAATTTATGAAAAATTCTTATATGAAAAAATTCAACATTATAGAATTTTATTCAAAATCTACTTTTTCGAACTCCTCCTACAAAATTTGTCTGGTTTGTACGAAATTTGGTATGTAGCATCTACAGATACTCATGACAAAAAGTTATTAAAATATTTTTGATAGACCCAACCGTTGTTTTATACTGCGTCAACAAATTTGACTGCAAGCACGCCAAAATGGATATGCGGCAGTATCTTTGCTAAAGTTTTGTGTATTGACATGAAACTTGGTACATGTCATCACAGGCATGACTTGAGGATGCATGCAGAGTTTCGTCATAGCGCCACCTACTGCTCAGAAGTTATAAACCATGATATTATGTTATAAGCGCTTTAACTGATGTGATTTAAACAGCTTTATCCTAACCTCATGATCACAGATGTCCACAAATATTTCCTTTTCTGCCCTTATTTGGCTTGACCCTGTAATTGCTGCTTGCAGCTAGATTTCACATTATTACAGTTTTTGCTGTATATTTGATCAAATAAATGCAGCCTTGGTGAGCAGAAGAGACTCATTAAAAACACAAGTTCAAATGTTTTAGTTTTCAAAAACATTAAAATTTCTTACTGTGTAATTAATTTGTAATTAATTATGAATTATTAAAGTGTAATTAATATTTTAACAATGGATTTTCATATCTTAAGAATGAAAGGTGTTTGAAAAGTACAAAAAGAACCCTAAGATGAAAACATGTGACCTTCATATAAAGAAGAGAAGACAAAAGCCGATATATTCTGTCAACATAGATTTCAAGAACATTACATTGGTATTAAGGGTGGGGTAAAAGCAAACCTTTTTTTCCCCAATAATTATTATAATTAATCTTTACAATTCTAATCATATTCCTACATGAATAAACCCTGTTACTGAATGAATTCCAACACAAACCATAGACAGACAATCTAAAAAAAAAAAGTGACACTCTTCAAATGCTTTTCAAAAATGTCCTGGTTCTGCTTAAATGGAGAATCAGGGCGCAAGCGATGAGAGACCGATGAGGGGGTTTCTGAAATGTTCTGTCGTTTGAGAGAGGCAGCCTGACTGTTTTCTGTGCAGTGGGTCTGAACACTAGGTTGATGTGACATACAGTATAACGGAGAACGTATGACTAATGGTGCAATGAATAGCAAGAGGAGGCTTGATACTGTTCTGTGCTGCTGTGAAGGACATCCAACTTTAATATAAACTTCTACTTTAAAGAATTAAAAAGTTTATGGACAGCTAAAAGTAATTAAAATGCATTTCCCCTCCTCGCCAACTTCCGTGGCCTTCATTTAAAAATCTGCACGTGTTGTTTTAATGCATGCAGTGTTTAAAATTCATTTATGAATTTAAGGTTCAGAAACTTTTGACAATGATGAATCTGTTGCACCACAATAGGGTTTAAAACAGAGCATGTGATCCTGCCTTAACATTACAATGTTGACTAAAAATAACCATCTCCTGCCAGACTACACATGCAATGTCCTTACAGTATCAGGTTTTCATGATATGACAGCTGACATAAATGATTTACAGGAGCAGCATTCACTCACTTAGACAGACGTTGTCTGTGAAATAGTTCAGGAACTCAGTGCACTGGTCTCTCAGATTCCCACTGGCTGAACACGAGCACCAGGGAGACACGTTGGATGTGGAGTTGTCCACGTAGTTTGGTGTGATTGAGCTGCCTGCAATACCAAAAGGCCAGTGTGAGCATGGTGACTTTTGCTGATTTCCATTAACATGGTCAGTACACAAAATAGCATATATATATATATATATACATATATATATATATATATATATATACATATATATATATATATATATATATATATATATATATACACACACACACACACACATATATATATATATATATATATATACACACACACACACACATATATATATATATATATATATATATATATATATATATACACACACACACATATAATGTACAAACAGTATTTTCCATCCCCTAACCCTACCCTTAATCACAGCCCTTAATTTTCCATAAATTCACATTTAATCATAATAATAATAATAATTCTAATAATTCTAATAATAATAAGAGTAATAATTTGGTATGATTTCTTAGTGGTTTTGTTTTTGTTTGATATATATATCAAATAATATATGAAAAAATCAATACATACAGTATATCTATATAATATGTATTACATTATTTATTCAATATATATTTGTAGGTATTATATTATTATTATTATTATTATTATAACATATGTAATATTTTTCTACTATAAATAATTATATATATATATATATATATATATGTTTGTGTGTGAAAAAAATTAATACAGTTTATATATAAAATAATATATATTATTTTATTTATATAAATTATATGTGTGTGAATAAATCAATACATACAGTATATATATATATATATATATGAATAAATCAATACATACAGTATATATATTAAACAATATGTATTTTTTATAGGTATTGTATTTAGAAATCTAATTTCCTGTCAGAAGTATGTTTGTCGAATAAAATTTTTTTTTATTTCTGTTTAAAAAAGAGATTTATTTCAAGCGGATTCTGTTTGCTCAATATATATCAAATGAGTGTGAAGCAGAACTAAACAAACAAAAAAGGTTTTATGTAACAAAAAGCCTCATAAAAAATATTGCTTTCAGTATGTTTTATTGGGAAGTGAAATCAATCTCTCCGTGACTTTGAAAGTGCCTAGTTTTATAGTCTCTCATCACACAGACACACAGGTGTTTCTCTGATCTAGGGAAAAACAAAGGTATAACTCTCTAAATGAATTACATCAGCCTTACTCCTGTTTTAATGGACATGAGAAAGCAACAGCCACAATTACCATGCTGGTTTGCAGAACAAATATCTAAAGCACTTAAAACACTTACCTATCAGTCCAGTGTAAGCAATAAGACATGCTGCGTAGTTTCCCTGCTTGCAGCCGGTGGCAGACTGCTCTTCTGGCTGGCAGTCGTACTGAAACTGGGCCAAACGAGACCTGAAGAACAAGCACAACTGTATATGGACAGCAGTCAAGTAGACAGAAGTGTCCTAATAAGTGTGTCAGCCATACCGACATGCCCATGAAGACGAACACCAACATGGTCTCAACTGGTTTCACTTCACAAACGTTTTAGATTAAACTGGCATCCCAAAACAGTACCAAAATTGTTTCACATACACAAATAAAAATATGGGCAACCAACCAACCAACCAAACAGTCGATTTAAATCCCAACATCATGACAACGACTTTGATAAATAGTCATCATCATATTCATGCCATGCTGCTTCTCTTGACATCATTCACTAAGGCATCTGAGTCATCTCACAACCAAATATTATTTTCAAAGCGGAACTGTTTAGATCCTGTCTTTAATACCAATTAATCATCAACAGATGGTTTTCACTCTGTTATTTATAGTGATAGAGGCAGAACCTGATTTCACCAAGTGCAACATGTTCCAGGATCAACATCCTTGTTGATCCTGGAACAACATTTCAAACAACCAATCAATCAGATCCGTTTATGTCAAGTTTAGGCTTACAACCAAAGTTAGGAGCTTCTACATCAGTGTTATTCACCTATCATTTCCCTGATTTTAGGGATAACTTATGGATAGGGTTAGGTTTAGGGGTAGGGATATAGTTGGAAGTGCATTTTCAGACAGGAATGTTTTTGTGGGATTAACAAAATACGCGTCTATCGCAGCAAAATTACTGTGCACTGAAGTATACAATCTGAGGATCCAGAATAATATGTCTTAATATGCCAATAAAGTCTTGATGAAGGGCCTGAATCTGACTTCATCTACCCTGCAATGCTCAATATTAAATGCACAATCATGGGGTTTTATCTGGCACAGATCTACCAGCCTGACCTCAAAAACATTTCACAGGGTCTCATAGCTTTAATTTGTCTGTCCAATGCCCATTTATACAGACATGGTTTACGAGGAATGTGAAGAAAAGCTCTTTTCTTATCAGCAGTAATACGTGAGTACTCTCTTTTCTCTAGACAGCTATAGAAATCCAAGGCTTTCTTTACCCTGAGAAAAGAGTGCATGCAAGGTGAGTTTTTTTTAATTCCGCCGCCTACATGGTACGTGGTTGTCCAAACCCACAGAGAGTAGAAGCTTTTGAAACTGACCTGCAAATATAGTCGGCCTTACAGATTCTCATCTGGGAGAGGCAGCTGGGTTTCTCTTCTCCCTCGTAGGAGCAGCTGGGCACGATGGTCTGACGCCGCCTCTCTGAACAGGCCATGTCGCTGCAAGGGCAGAACAGCAGTTCGTGGGTGTACTCCGGAGGCACCCGGTCGAAGAACCGCCGCAAGGCCTTGTTGCACCTCGATTGGTTACACAAACCCGACTTGGTGGATGGCTTGATGCATGTTGACACATACTCTGTGCGCAGTTTCTGACACACATCGTCAATGTTGCAAGCTTTGGCCGCATCCAGGCAGCGGTTCACTGTTGTCATACCGACCTCGGAATCTGTGGAGAATAAAAAGGTTTCTCAAATCCCATTTTTAGGATGTTATAAAATCTGGTCTGTTTGGTCAAAAAGTGAAGCCAATATCTCAGACTGTCCTCCAAAAAAAAACGACCCTATAGGTCATTTTTCAAGACGTATGACTGTCGTTACCAATCAAAATACGTGTTCATTTAAATGCAATGTGTGCACTTTTTACACCATTTGTCCTATTTCCATTTAGCAAAACTCATTTTTTTATTAACGACTACACCCACCCCCATCCCTAAACCTAACCTTAGTGATTTATAGTGCATATACAATTTATGAGCACATGCGTTCCCTGGGATCAAACCCACGATCGCATTTTCACATGATTGCATATTGTTATATATTGCAATGCTCTGCCAATTGAGCTACGCGAAACCCGAAATATGACGGAGATAAAAGGGAATAATGCATTAAAATGAAAGTGTCCTGTTGTCGATAGGGGTGCAACTTTATTAAACGCTCCTATGGGTCTTTTTTCAGGGAAGTGACAAACAACTTATATAGGCATATGGGTTGGAGAACATGTTGCAATATCTAGTTAGTCTCAACCTCATTGGATTAACCAAAATTGGTTTTCTGTACATCCAGTCAAGGAGAATAAATGGTTTTTGCCAGATTTTTTATCACTGTGCTATGATTAATTTCATATAGACTTGCTCCTAAGCACTACATAAAACAAAATTAACTTGGGTTGGCTGTTTTACGTGTGAGTCAGAGAGTTTCAGCCTGTCTAAATTGGCGGTTCTTAGCCAGAATAGGCTGCAATGTGGACCAGACATTATGCCATCAAAGGTTCAAAAGTCTGAAGTAAAAGGCAGTGTTATAGTTAGGGCTGTAGCTAGGGTATTCGGGGATAGGTTGTAGCTGTGGGCCCTCCTTGACTGAAATTGTGTTCTGATGAACCCCCTTGGTTGAAATCGCATTCTAGTTATGTTGGGGAAATCACCCAGAAAGCTGAATCGTCACCCTTCAAGAGATGGTCCTGGTTGTAGTCAAGACCAGAGTCCAGGTTGAGTCCTGAGTATGTTGAGTCAAAATCAAGACCTAGACCAGAAGAGAGTCAAGTCCAAGGCAAGACAGAGACCTGAAGAGGGTCTGAATGATTCAGACAGTGTAATTATGGAATTGGTCTCAAATCTGAATCAAGACTAAAGGCCTGTTCATGCCAAGAAGGATAACCATAAAGATAACTATAATGATAACTATATTTGCATTCACACCAACAAACGATAACGGTCGGTTTTTTATAAGCTTACTCGCTGCGGTTTCAAAGTGTGAACAACATGTTTTTGCTGTTCTTGTTGCAATTGCACGGCTTTAACCAGCAGATGTCCTCAGCATGCTATGTTTCGAGTGAATAGCTAGTGTAATCGATCTAATCTAACAGTGAATTTAGCTGACAAAGTCAATATAGTGGAATAAAAACAACGCCTAGTTTTTTCACAGCAACTTCAAAGGAAGCAAGACAATGTTGTCGAAACTAGCGCTGGATACCTGAGGTCATTTTACTGTTTGCGAGCCTGGCATAATGATCTCACCATTAATACTTCTCAACATTTTTTCTGAGGTTATGACCGATTGTTTTCCATATATCCAGTTTCTTTAAAGTATCCTTGAAAAGACTTGACAAACAGTGGTGGCTTTTTCTGGACCTCAGCGATTAACTTCTCTGCAATGTCATTAAATGCACGAGCCCTTAAATTAGAATGGATTCTGACTGGCTGTCAGTGTTTTATCGTTCAACAGCTGGAAAAAAGTTGTTCTGAAATATATTGTTTCTCTACATCTTTATTGTTGTAGCCGTGGTGTGGACTCTGCTATTATTTTCTATTTAGAATGATTTTTAGAACTTTATCTTTATCGTTCTTGGTGTGAACTGGCCTTAACCCTCTGGAGTCTGAGGCTGATTTGGGGCCTGGAGAAGTTTTACATGCCCTGACATTTGTGCTTTTTTCAGTTGTTCATAAACATATTAATGGAAAAAGTGTCATTACACTGTATTCAGCACAAACTAGGCTACCATAATATGTGAGGAACATGTATGTACATGTTTGTGTTTTTGAAGGAATAACGTTTATGCGTGGTTATTGAAAAAAACAAAAAACTTAAGTCACTGAAATAAGGCCAAAAAAATTATATTATATATGTGTTCACAAGACTTCTGGGTATTGGAGGTTGTAGACTAGAGTTTTTGCTTCAAAATGAGGTAAAAATTATGCCGACTATTCTTTCATTTATAACAATATATTGATTTAGTTTTTGTAAGACACTTTTTGTCAAGAAACACAGTATGCATGGAGGCATGAATCATCATGAATAATGGGTGATTCTCACCTGAGAAGACAAAAGAATCGCATAATAATGACCTGAAATGACTTGCATATTAATGGCCGCATTAGCAGATAATGAGCTGAATCACGGACTTCTGACATGGCTCTCTTTTCATACAGATTACATAAACACAGAATGTTTGTTTTCGATTTGACTTACACGATTTAAAACTTGACATTTCAACGTTTCTTTAGACATAAATCAAATTTTTTTGTCATTAGTATTCACTAAGTTACAGTTCATTTTCTGAGAACTATCAGATTGGACTTCGCTCAGAGGGAGACGAGAGATCACGCAATTAGTTTTCTTTATTTTACACAAAGCACAACATTTTGTTTTTACTCTGAGTGTACACAATTAAAAGTATTTTAAGTCTGTTTTGCCGCAATGTGAACAAAATCCTGCAAAACGCGCCGGCGCGTTACCCGACTCCAGAGAGTTAATGGTGCTTTCACACTTGATTCAATTGCTTGGTCTGATTTTGATTGCTCCCCCCATCTCCTGCTCCCACTAGATTGTGTTCACACAGTATACTTGGGTCCAAACCACGGTATGTTTCCAGGGCCTAATGGTTAGAGAGTCAGAATTGTAAAGGTTGCAGGTTCGAGTCTTAGTACCGGCGGGAAACGTAGGTGGGGGCAGTGCTCTCTTCCACTCTCATTACCCACAACTGAGGTGCCCTTGAGCAAGACCCGGGCACCACAGCAAAAACGTCTGCCCACTTCTCCGGGTGTGTGTTCAATACTTGTTGTGTGTGTGTGTGTGTGTGTGTGTGTGTGTGTGTGTGTGTGCACTTGGATAGGTGAAATGCAGAGCAAAAATTCAGAGTATGGGACACCATACTCGGCCACACACCATGTCACTTTCACTTTCATCAAAGTGGCAGCTGTTTACCCCTGTTGCTGTAATGACAAAGCAGGAGAAGGCAAAAAGTTGCTTGCCTCTCTTTTAAACTTTGGTTTTTGAATGCTTTGTTTTGTTCCAAAAGCATCTGCACAGAACAGCACTTGCGTCTAATATGGCACGAATGTACTACAAATGTTCTAAAGCACACAGGAGTCTATTTCTCCTGGAGACAAACAGAAATAAGATTCTCTCTGCTTGCAGTGCGTCAGTCACGCTTGACAGGAACGTGAGTGAGAACACCCACAAACACACAGTTTTACCCAATCACATGTCATCAATAGCGGTTCACTTCTGCAATTTAGTATGATTGTGTTATATCAGCAGCTTCCCGTACAAGAGTTCGCATGAAGAAACACCTTTCTGAGGCAGACTCGGGAGTTTGGAAAACACTTTTCAACCCAGGTGTGCACCAAAAGTGCTAGTGTGAAAGCACTCAACGTCCAAATGCTCCCAAGTCCATGATAAGACCAAGATCATGAAAATATGGTCTTGGAGAACCCTTAAATGCATACCTCGGGTCTTTAGTGACCTGGGATGTCATTCACTACCCTCCTCCTCGTTCATTTATTAAAGTTAGTCATCAACCTTCTTGGTATTCCTCATTCAATTCATTATAAAGAATATAACAAGAAAAAAATCATAAAATTATAAAAGAATGCCTATTTTTGTATTCATTTTTTGTAAAAATTGTATAGGGTCGCAAACGACCCGAGGTGTGTATGAGTGTACGTATATTTTTTCTGCACAACAATAATTGAATCTTAGATGACAGAATCAGTGCAATTCACCTTTATTCCACAAGGTGACAATGTCTGATACACAATGCTGAAGTGATGACTCATTTAGACAGAAAACTTAATAATAAGAGAAACATGAAATGGCTCAGCGATTTACTGCAGAGCAAGTACTGAACGCAATCAAATATAACTGTAACTGTTACTGGATGGATCTGGTGAAGCTGTTAGCGATCGAAATATTGATTTTGAAGATGTTGAAAATTATATAGTTTTGAGAATAAGTTTGAGATCGCGAATGGGCTCATATTCGTGACCTCAAACATAAAACTAGCCCATTATTTGCTGAATTTACTGGGAAATGAGCTCTGACGAGGACTGTGATGATGGCATAAAACATCTGCTCAAACTGAGCCCTTTCAAACTCCAAAAGGTAACAAAATACGATTTATTTTATTCTTCTGTAATTGTTACTCTAATATCAGAGGAGTTGTATATTATCACGACAGGTAGAGATCCTTCCGTGTTAGATATAGATCCGGGTCGATAAAGACCCAAATATGTAAGAATGATTGGCGAAACAGTCATGCATTTAAGGGTTAATCCCATCTCATCCGGTCTCAAGTATTACAGCACAGGTCAAAAGTTTGGCTACATAATAGGGGTGTAATGGTAGAAGTATTCGTCCCAAACCATCAAGGTCAGATGACAAATACAGTCAGTTAAAGGTGATCCACACTCCAATCCAGAAGGGGGCATGCACGGTAATGCAACGCTGTTTGCTAACTGCCACAACAGACAAAAGACCAGAAGAAGAAGAGACGATCAATGCACCAACCCAAAACAAGAGTTACGATGGCACAGAAGAGCTTGCTAGTAGCCTATACACTGAATTTTGATTCATTTTTGTGACATGCTCCACAAACTTCACAGAAAGGAAACCGGGACGGCAGAAAGCGGCATTCTGTATGTTTTCTTATTTTACAAAAGCACAATGTTTTGTTTTTATTTTGAGTGTACATAAGTTTTGAATGATGTCTTACTCTTATCTGTATGACCATAAATGACACAGTATTTTAAGTTGTTTCTGCTGTTATAATGAGACAAAATCACTTGGCATTATGCCGATTTGTGTCGTGGAAGTCTCGCAACTACAGTCCAGTGATGGTGAGACTTCCACAAAACAAATTTTTCTCCTTCTCGCTCATCTTTCCGTGATTTCTTTAAAAAACTTAATATTGAATTTTGTGCATCCAACATTGTCACCGCATGTTAATGAACTTTCATGCACAAAGAAAACTAATCTCTGCACAAGATTTATTTTTCATCATTCTATTTATTTTGTACTTTTTTAACACAAGAGATGCTTTTCAATTCTGTAGCTGATTGCGACCAAATACCTTTTGTCTTTTAACAGCCCTACAAAAAAATATGACCTATGCTAGAGTGTTTACTGCTTAGTGTACCAACTACCCCAGGGGGACTAAAGACCGCTAGGTGGAACAAACTGTAACTGTCTGTTCAAAATAAATGAAAAGAAACCTAGCACTGGGGAGTTTTGCTTTTTCCTGTTGTGCCGGACTTGTATCGAACCATGACCCTAAAACTGAGGTACGTACCGAACCGTGACTTCTGTGTACCATTACACTCCTACTACATAATATTCAGTATATCTACATATGTTGCCATAATATTGAATTTAGTGTCAGGACAAAGACAATATGACAAGAGGATGAAAAGAGGATGTGAACCTGCATTTCACACTTATGTCCGTCGTGACATGTTGACTCATGAGGTGCATCGGACAGCACCACAGAGTAGAGATGAGTGGCCGTTTTCAATTCACATGGTGTTGTGGGACTGACAATGGAGAGGAGCAAATGGTGAAAGCATCAAAAAAGTGAGAAACTTTGTATTTAAATGAGAGGTGAAAAATATGGGCCGACAGCCAATCTCTTTGAGGCTTTTTGCTGTTCAGCCGACAAACAACTAAATGGATTTGAGTCGGATACATCAAAACATCAGACTTCAGTGTTTTTTGCAGCGCCTTTTGTTCTTCTTTTCAAGACCAATTTTGGCAGTCTTCTATTGCTATTTGGTTTTATGGAGATTTAAAAGTTCTTGATGTTGCATTAGGTTCATTAGTTCAGTGTTTTTTGGGTCTTTTTGTTTTTTATATTTCTACTTCTATTTTACTTTTTTTTTTCTTTTTTTAGTTTTAGTTTTAGTAACACGGCCTAGGCTGTAAAACTACAACAGCACTTATTTTTTAGTTTACTTAACAGCATTTTTGGCATTTTAACATTTTCAAAGTAATATTTTGAGAATAAAACATTGCGAGAATTACGTTTTGAGAATAAAGTGTTTCGAAAAGAGTCGAAATTATGAGAATAAAGATGTAGCATTAAAAAATTTGTTCTCATATTGTCATTATAACTTCTTATAATGCTAAGACTTCTCAAAATCTTACTCTTTTAATCTCTTAATAATGATGACTTAATCTGTAAAACTTTTTTTGCTAAAACGTCTGCTTTGGTTGTAACTGGAAACTTTATTTTTAAGATTGTAGGGTTACTAGATGTTCTGTGGCTATCACATGTGGGATGAATTTATTCAGTCACCTTTGCACATGTTGTAAAAAAGGAAATGCAAGGGTAATGTAGAAGTTCAGACAACTCAGGCTACTCTGATGCAAAACTCATTACAACCAAAGGAAATGCCTCTTGATGTGAAAGGAGATGGAACAAATTAAAAGCAATGCTGTGGAAACATCTTTCCAAGAAATAATTTTAGCATTCTGATCAACATCATCAAACAGAATGGTCTGCATCATGCCAAAGCACAGTAAACAACTTCAGCTAAGGTCAGTAAAACCTGAGGAAATGAAAATAAGCAGCTCACTCAGGCTCTCGAAACCTCTATTTCATCGCAATTAATAATCACAGAAGAGTTAAGAATGCCTGTCTACATCATTCACATAGCAGCTTTGTTGATTCTTACAGAGATGATGAAAAATCCAGTCCAGACACAAAGCTTCAACAAACAAACTCAATGACTAATTTCCATAGGACAGCTGAACAAAAACAAGGGTATAACTAAAGGAGATGACAGTGAAAACAAGTTTCAGAGCAACGCTAATATGCAACGACTGAGACTCTCCCACGCCAGAGACACATTTGCACTGCTAATACACATGCTATTAAGATGTTCTGGACACCGTGACATTTGAAGTGAAGATTATTGTACTAGGGTCTCTGTGTGTTAGTGTGTGTGCCTTTTGTTAAATAAGTCTATTTCTAAGCCCTGAGCTCCATTGTAGTCAGTCACAAAAAGACACATTGAAATGAAATGTTTGATATATTCAAGCCTTGGCTACGACTACATGGACTGCAATAAGTTTTTCTTACTTCACATGTATGTCAAATTGTTACAAATGCTGTTTCATTTACTTTCTTTTTCACAAACACTTATTCTTTTTTTCATTAAAGAGCATTTTCATATTTGCATGGAAGATTGTTTCCGCCACTGAATACAAAAAGGTAATTGCAACTTTTGATCTCACAATTCTTACTTTTTTTCCCCAGAATCGCGTGATATAAACGTGCAATTGCGAGTTATAAAGTCAGTTTATATCTCAAAATTGCGAGAAAAAAAGTCAAAATTGTGAGTTCACATTTCGCAATTCTTACTTTATAACTCACAATTGTGAGTTTTTATCACGCAATTCTGAGAAAAAAAGTCAAAATTATGAGATAAACACGTAATTGTGAAAAAAAGCCAGAATTGTAAGTTTATATTTTGCAATTCTCACTTTATAACTCGTAATTGCGATTTTATATCACGCAATTCTGAGAAAAAAAGTCATAATTGTGATATAAACTCGCAATTGCGAGAAAGTCGGAATTATGAGTTTATTTTTCGAAATTCTGACTTTATAACTCACAATTGCGACTTTATATCTCACAATTCTAAAAAAAGTCAAAATTGTGATATAAACTCACAATTGTGAGAAAAACGTAAGAATTCTGTTTATATTTCGCAATTCTGACTTTATAACACGAAATTGCAACTTTATATCACGCAATTCTGAGGAAAAAGTCAAAATTACGAGATAAACTTGCAATTGCGAAAAAAGTCAGAATTGTGAGTTTATTCTAACTCGCAATTGTGACTTTATATCATGCAATTCTGACTTTATAACTCGCAATTGCAACTTTATATCAAAAAGTCGCAATTATCTTTTTTATTTTTTATTCAGTGGCAGAAACAAGCCTCCATTTATTTGAGTGCATCTTTGTTCTATACATTTATCATTACTAAAGCATTATTTTTTTTAAAGCCAGGTTGTACAGTAGGTTGCCATATTGTATTAAACAGATCTTACCTGCAGTGATGGAGGCCAGACGGACAAAGTCATAACCTTTCTGCACTGCTTCATATGGATAGTTCTCTACCAGGTTAAGCCCTGCAAGAACAAACATCTTGTTTCAGATATAAAAATCGTATATGAAATGTTTTACACAGAACAATATATTTTATGGGACAATGTGGAGTCCAGCAATACTGTTAGATAAGGTGTTTTCATCATTGTCCTAACCAGGTGTGACATGACGGCAGATGTTGTTAGAACTAACACATTTCACCACTACACCAATCAAAAGACAAAACTAAAACTTTCTCTAACAAATATGTAAACTTGAAATACTTTATTATATCACAGTAGATGTTTTGTCACTGCCTGATTTTTAAAGGGCTCTTAAAAGTGTGAAATAGGCTTATATTTTTACAGTGAGATTTAACTGTGGGCTAGACGTGGTGAGAAATGCATCAAGAAACCAAAGCAACCAAAAAAATGTCCTGTTGCGGTTGGTTAGGACATCAACTTTGAATATATTTAAAACGGATTTTATCGCTTGATGCTTTATTGTGCTGCGCCTGGCTAGGACATTGTGTTTCATGTACATTTTCCATCCTGTCGTTGACAGCTTTAAGAATTCCACATGTAAATGACGGGATTTTTGACTCAATAACAGCTGCATACCAGTGTAGTTCACACTTCATCAGGGCAGGTCACGTTACTCGATGCTGAATATGTGTTGATATGCAGTCATATGTTATTTTGTTCATGCTTGTGATGTCTTTACCGAGTTATACAAAAGTTTGGACACATTTAATGTTTTTGAAAGAAGTCTCTTATGCTCATCAAGCCTGCATTTATTTGATCAAAAATACAGAAAACAGTAATATTGTGTATTATTATTAAAATAATGGTTTTCTATTTTAATATACTTTAAAATATAATCTATTTCTGATCGCCATTACTCCAATCAGTGTCATATGATCCTTCAGAAATCATTCTAATATTCTGATTTATTATCAATGTTTTTGTAAACAAGTAACAAAGTAAACTTTACCATGTATATATATATATATATACATAGATACAAACTGAAACTGAATTAGTGCCTTTCTCAAGGGTGGCCTCAAGACAATTAGATATTGTTGTGTTACTCGCCATGCATTCCAGATTGGTGTAGACTCCAATATATGCTGAGACAGTTTTTCTCTCTCTTCATGCCTCGTCTGCACTGGCAGCCGTGCATAGGGCTGGACAACAGGGCAGAGACGGCGTTTGCACACTGACTGCGGGCACCGGGGCCGAGTTTCATGCTGCCGTTACCGGCAACGCACTGGCGGAGGGTCCGAAGGCGCGGGCTGCAGGTTTCGTCACTGGAACAGGTGTCTCCTGCTATAAGACAGTCTCTCCCCGCAGAAAGCAGTCCCTGCAAAGCTAAAGGGCATGAGAAATTTACCATTAGTGTTTTGCCAGATCTGGATGTACTGATATCATTATCAAACAACCAACATTGCAATATCCATCTTCTCAGGTTTAAGTGACTGGTACAGTGAGTGGTTATGCAGCATCAGAAACAGCGGCCACCAGACAAAAACATCTCCACACAATACCCATCAGGTTTCAAACACCTGCACTTCATTAGATACAGTCACATCCCATCTGCTGTTCAGATGTAATTATTCATTTTTATCAACTGCAGCCTGCTGATTCAAGTCTTGTCTGTTACCACTCTGTCTGTTTATGCTTTTGTTTACAACTACCGTAAACCCTCCTGAATTCTGTATATTGACACACTCTAAAACATCTTGGGTTATTTTTTTCTACCCAAGTCCTTGGTTGAGCTCATTTTTTGGGTTATTTTTCAAGTGTTTGGGTAGTTTTTGTGTTACCCAGATCCTGGGTCAGACATAATAACCCAGGGGTTGAGTTATTTATCTCAGGGTTTTTGCGCCCTCTTCAGGAGAGAGCAGTGCAGCTCTGTCAAATTGGTGCATGTCTTTGGTAAAATACAGGTTTGTGTACGTGTTATTTTATCTAAAAATTCATTATTGTTCTGTATACCATTTAATTTTATGCAAAGCGACATACGGGGTGCGATGTGAGTCACCTAAACGAGTGTCGAGTCGGTCTTTTCATATGATGGAAACGCCTGATTGCTTGCATATAATTTTATGATTTTATTCAAAAAGATACAGATTATAATATACAGGTTATGGAGTCAGTCACAGAATTTTTCGGCTATGAGTGAAACGCAGGCAGCGGTCTGAAGTTATCTGAAGTTCCCCCTCCGAACGCGAGTCACGAGATCCAGTGCCGTTACGGTGGAAACAGGACAACAGAATTACTCTTGAATTACTTCTAAATGTTTCATTTTTTACTTCTAATATTTGTTAAACAATCTTAAATGTAGGCAATATGTATTAAAAAACTATATAAAATATGCTTTATTTGTAAAATATGATAGAAAATAAAAGACTTATCATGCAAACCAGTGGTTATGTAGATATAGAGGATTATTTAGAGAGCATTTAGAGGATTTAAGTTAATCCGTAACATTAATTCAGGTGTGAAGTAAAAAAAAAAAAAAGCTAGTATTATAGTAAAAATGAATAAACCCATTATTCTGAGTTAAATAATTAACTAGGGCTGTCAAACTATTAATCACGATTAATCGCATACAAAATAAAAGTTTGAGTTTGCCTATATGTGCACAGCAAAATCTCCAGAGTTAAATCAACTCTGCTCGGAGTACATATGGTCCCTCTCTAAATAGTGTTAAAGTAACACTGAAGCAGAGTTGAAGTTAATGAGATAATAAAGCAATTAATAAGGTTGTGACTGAAGTCAGTTGTTGTTGTTCTTGTGTTTTTTCTTATTTCTTCAGTGATTCTGCTTGTTAACAGCAGGTGTTCATCACTAATGCACAATCATCACTTAATTAATTGCTTAATTATCTCATTAAATTTAACTCTGCTTCAGTGTTATTTTAACACAATTTAGAGAGGGACCATATGTACTCTGAGCAGAATTTAACTCTAGGGATTTTGCTGTGTGGGTGTACTGTGTGTAATTATTACGTATATATAAATACAAACACATTCATGTATATATTTGAGAAATATTTACAAGTATATGTATTTATTTATATTTTCATATAATTTATATTATATATAAATACATTTTTGTACACAAATAACATATTTATCTTAAATATATACATTAATTTGTGTGTATTTATATATACATATTATTTACACACATTACTCACACATATATTATGCGAACTCAAACTCTTATTTTGTATGCGATTAATCGTGATTAGTAGTTTGACAGCCCTATAATTAACCCAATTTGCTTGGTAAAATTAACCCAACATGTGTTCTGTCCTAAATTTACCAGCCCTGTTTACATTCACTTAAAACAGAACTTACTGTGTTTACATGAATACTTGCCAAGACCTGCATTTTGACATTATTTTGTGTGTTTAAGCACAAAAAGCAGTCAAAAACAACAAGGATTGTTTTGGTATCTGCCGATATATGTTCATTTTTAATGTTATCATTATCGGCCCATTAAGAAAATTTGGCCGATATATTAAAAAAAACAATAATTTCTTTCAGCTGAGACACTTCAGAAGTGCACTGTTCACCATGATGTTTTTGAATTGCTTGAAATATGATTGAAATCACTTCAAAAAGGAAAATACATTTAAGTACAACATGTGCAGCGCAAGTCTGTCATATAAGCTACATAATATTATAATGAGAACATTATAATTGTGTGTTTGGGATGTGGATTTAATGGTGAGACTTTTGTTTTTGTAATCAGGCTCTCAGAAATTATATAAACATTTTGATTTTGATTTATCGGCCAATATATCGGTTATCGGCTTTCAAATAGAAAGAATTATCGGTTATCGGTATCGGCCAATTTTTTTATATATATCAGTGCATCCCTTAAAAAATAACGCAATTTAGTACTGAGAGGCAGCTTTATGTGGGTGTGAGCACAAAATCTGCAGGAAAGAGTACAATTTTTTTTGCAGTAAAGTTGGGAAAATGTCTGACAAACATGTGATTGTGATATTTTGGGTGATAAATACTCAAAAAATCTTTTGAATTAAAATATTATTCAAATTTAGGAAGGCATGGAAGATATTTTAGCCAATCTCCAACATCATATTTTGCATGAGAAAACACATTTTCTTTTATTCTATACATCATGCATTAATTGGGAAAATCAAAATGACTTGACGATTTGAGGTTAGTAACACGATAAGCTTCTAATCCTGGAGATGACACTTGGCATTGCTTAGAGAGTCAGAATGAATGCATTTACATAAAATAAAAGATGTGACACATCTCCTGAAATGACAGATACATAAAATACACTACAGGTTGCAACACCATCTGTTAATCCGCTGATTAATTTGCATGAGAAAAGTGCTCTGAACTAAATTCAAACAAAATGAGAAAATACATTATTTCAACATCTAACAGATTTATGCGTGCGCTCGAGTTTTGAACTAATGACAACGTCAAATAAGAGACAAAATCACAACCAAAACATTTTTGGACCAAAAAGCAAATTAGCAGCTGTTAAAAAGCATCATTGCATGACTTTGACATGGCTTTTCATCCATCGGTGTGCTTGTTGGTGATAGCCTGATGTTTTTTGGGAATAGCAGAACCTGTGGGCTGATATTTTGCACCCAAAACACTCAAAAGGCTCTCTGACAGATGCAACCATATGCAGAGAGTTTTGTGGAGGCAGGGAAGGCGATGTATCATGACTACAGACATGAGAATAAATCAACATGACAGCGGGCAAAATGAGACTTTCTATATCTTATTGGAGCATTGTTCAACATTAGTGCCTGAGCTGGATTAGGGAGGGAATAGTCTGATAAAAAAAAACAGCCGAGCCACAGTTTGATCAAACCAAACACAACCAGACAATTCATTATGTCAATTAAACAATCCCGTTTTCTCCTTCCACCAGGCTAGGACGCATATTAATGAGGGATTCTACTTTCTTAACTTTAGCTCCTGATGCATGTGTAATTTATTCCTTTTCTTGAGGTTTACGTTAACGACTGGAAATTGTGGCCACGAGGGAGACGTGTTTGAACTAATTCATAAGGGAGTGACGTAAACAGCTGAAGAACTGGCCCTTGAGACTGGCTTCTGTAACGTGTGATGATTGTTTCTGCTCTAATGACTAGAACTGCACGCCGTGATGAATGTCATATTTTTTCCTCATTACACAAAATCTGACACTCATTAAGATCAAGATTAGTATCTATAGTTACACGGTGTGTGTAGAAGGCTGTATAATTGTTTACAGTTCTTCTTCAAATGACGCAGTTTGTTTGAGATCCTCTGTAAAATCCATATTTTAGTTCACTATATAGTTGGTTGTTAAAATAAATGCTATAACAATACAATAGTGCAAACCACACAGAATCATATTTTGTCATATTCTGATTATGTATGCATCATATTCATATTCTAAACTGATGAGCATTAGAAAAAAAAGTGCTTAAATAAGACTGTTATTACTGGGTATTGTAACAGTGTTATTTTTGTTTTTGTTTTGTTTTATTATACACTCGCTGAAAAAAACGCTGGGTTAAAAATGGACAAACCCAGCAGTTGGGTTAAATGTTTGACCAACATGCGGGGTAGTTTTATTTAACTCAATTATTGTTTAAAAATGACTATATGGCTGACTTAAAATGAACCCAAAGTATATGGAAATGAACATTTATTAATAAGTTTCATGAATAATAATTAAACCATAAACATTTATTAAATTGCTTATTAATAATTGTTCACCTTTTGATTATTATTGTTGCCTCTAGTAATTATGTGTCTGATTTTTAATTTCCAACATATTTTGGGTTCATTTTAAGCCAGACATACAGTAATTTTTAAACAATAGTTGGGTTAAATAAAACTTCCCCCAAACATTTAACCCAACCACTGGGTTAAAACAACCCAATAACCGGGTTTGTGCATTTTTTGTGCATTTTTTAACCCAGGATTTTTTTAAAGTGTAAAAAGCAGCTTTACAGAGAATGCATGTCAACATTACAATTTAAAGAATGCAGTTAGCAAATAATGTAATAATTTAGGCAATTAATTATATATATATATATATATATATATATATATATATATATATATATATATATATATATTATATATATATATATATATATATATATTTAATAAAAAAACTAAATCTATATATATAAGTTTTATTATATATTTCAAATTAGCTATTATTTTTATATTTTTAGTTTTCATGTTAATTTTATATTTTTAGGTTTATTTTTTTCTTCCAGTTTTAGTTTAGATTTAGTTTTTTTTAGTTTTTATTTAACTATTTATTTAATTATTTTAGTGCTTCAACAAGCTTTTTTCAGTTCATTGCCAAGAGACCATTTTCTATTTTTCAATTTTTCATTTAGACTAATATTTATATTTTATTTTATTACAGCTTTATTTCAATTAACAGACGCGCTTTAATAGTTTTAATTTTAGTTAACAATAATAACTCAGATTTTTTTTTTTTAAAAAAGGGATATTTTTGGATCAAGGAAGAGACTATTTCAAGGAAGACCGATTTCAACTGTTATTTTAGCACAATAATAATAATAATAATAATAATTTAAAATGGTAAAAACATTAATGCAAACTAACATAAATTCTGTAATAAGAAGCTTTAAATTTAAAATAAAAAAAAATTAACACAAAAATAACAATTCATGTTCCCTCTAACCATAAACCACAAATTTAATAAGAAAGAATTTCCATACCATCACAGCAATACAAGCATGAATTATTGCATGTTAAAAACCAAATGCAAATGATGTTTTAGCAAATTCTGCAGTCAGCGCAGCTTAATTTGGGAGCTTTTCTCAGAAAATATTGATATATGCAAAAGATTTTACATACAATTTTTTTTAAAATTAAGTCGATTTGTGAATATGAAACTATAAAATCACATACAAAGTTATCAACAGCTCATGTCATCAGCATGTGCACTTCCACACAATATGCACAAGGATACCATTACATGAGAAAGAGAAAGAATTTCAATACAAATTCTACTTGAATTACAATAGTACATAAGAAGAAGTTCAGTCTCACTGTTACAGTTCCAACACATTTTTGTTTGTGCAAAAGAATGAATATGAGTGATAAACAGGATCCGCACATTTCTAATTTTAAACACCTTTATCACAGCTGCTGCCAACACAGCTTAACTTATTCTGAACCTGAAACCCTATGTGTTCGAATAAAGAAATAAAATAAAAACAATTTCATCAAAGACGTTTTCTGAAGAAACTATTATGTTGTGTGTATTATTGAATAAAGGGTGTGTTTCACTCAATATTTGTCCTTCACACTCTTGCAGTCCTGCAGGCCATGCAAGTATTTCCAATATTTTCTCTGTCTGCCGGGTTCCAGTGAATGCCTATTCATGCAATCTCTTTTCAGATGCTCAGTTGGAAAAGCGTTTTGCTTCGGTAGGCGAGTGGAGAGAGAGATGTGTGAAGGTGAAAATGTCTTGTTAGCTGCCAATTCACAATAATCTAATAATAATCGCTAGCTAACGTGACATTTTGTCTTGAAATAAATGTTGAATTCTTGAATTCTGACAGTACTGAACATTACTCAAGTTTGAATACAGAGAAATGCCAATTGAGATTTGAGAGCTACACCCAGAGGGCAAGATTTTCAGAATACCTCCATACCGAACAGTCCAACCTTATTCGTTAATTTTATCCGTCAAAACTCATCTTTGATGACATATTTAAAGTTTTTCCTTTTTCATGTCTTAAAATAGCTTGAATGTAACTCGACACCCTTGCTTCATTTAGTATACGCGGAATGTGTATGAATATGCAAATTAGCTCCGCCTCCACTCTCACACCACAGGGGGTCTTTAAATACAGATGCAACTAATTCAGCCAATCAAAAACACCCATCACATTCTACAGTCACTTCTCTTTTAGTCCATAATTGTCATTCACGGCACATCAAAGCTTATGGACTTTCAACCAGCAAATCATAGCTTTTTGCTTCTGTATTTTTGTACACATGCACACACACACTAACAAACACACAATCTCTTCCAGGCGGCTGGTGCCCTGTCCATTGTGGAAAGTGAGAAGCAAAATTGCACAGCAGGCGTTCTATTGATCTAAAAATGATAACCTGTTGTTCGAAAGAGACGCCTAAGTGCGCCAGTGATTGTAAAGATGAATGGTACAATTCTACAGTCTGTGTCCACCTCAATCCTGATGATTACTGTCCCAAATCCGCAAGGGCTCATGAACAATATCTGAGACAATCCGACAAGTCTGATTTCACAGTTAGCACAAACTACTAATCCAATTCAAAGACTATTTTCACTTACTCAAATGACTTCTTTAAAGGAACACTCCACTTTTTTTGAAAATAGGCTCATTTTCCAACTCCCCTAGAGTTAAACAGTTGAGTTTTACCGTTTTCGAATCCATTCAGCCGATCTCCGGGTCTGGCGGTACCACTTTTAGCATAGCTTAGCATAGTTAATTGAATCTGATTAGACCGTTAGCATCGCGCTTAAAAATCACCAAAGAGTTTTGATATTTTTCCTATTTAAAACTTGACTCTTCTGTAGTTAAATCGTGTACTAAGACCGACGGAAAATGAAAAGTTGTGATTTTCTAGGCCGATATGACTAGGAACTATACTCTCATTCCGGCGTAATAATCAAGGAACTTTGCTGCCGTACCATGGCTGCAGCAGTGCAATGATATTACGCAGCACCCGTGAGCCCCTGCTTGCACAGGGAACGTGCCTTGCAACCATGGAGACGTTTGTGAGAGACGCTGCGTAATATCATTGCGCCTGCTGCAGCCATGATACGGCAGCAAAGTTCCTTGATTATTACGCCGGAATGAGAGTATAGTTCCTAGCCATATCAGCCTAGAAAATCGCAACTTTTCATTTTCCGTCGGTCTTAGTACACGATTTAACTACAGAAGAGTCAAGTTTTAAATAGGAAAAATATCGAAACTCTTTGGTCATTTTTAAGCGCGATGCTAACGGTCTAATCAGATTCAATGAACTATGCTAAGCTATGCTAAAAGTGGTACCGCCAGAACCGGAGATCGGCTGAATGGATTCGAAAACGGTAAAACTCAACTGTTTAACTCTAGGGGAGTTGGAAAATGAGCCTATTTTCAAAAAAAGTGGAGTGTTCCTTTAAAGGTTTCATGTGTAATTCAGGGATTCGGTTGTTAAAGTGGACCTATTTTGCAAAATTCAATTTTGAACATAAATGTGTGTCAGCAGTGTGTGTACACAACCACCTTATAATGGTAAAAATCCACCCACTTTTGTTTTATTAATCCCCATAAATCATAAACAGTCTCAGAACAATATTCTAGCAATGCTCAGGCCCCGCCCACGACTGGTGACAGACTCTGCCCTATTAGCATAGCTCCTCCCATGAGTCATGTTTATCTCTTCCCTTCGCATTCAAGTATGAAATGTGTTCTTATTAAAGCTACTAAAGTTATTCAGTCAAGAGCAGTGAGCGATCTTCTGTTTTCTTTTGTTGTTTGGTTCATATTAACAGCAGATACAGCAGTATATTACGCTGCTGTCACTTTAATTCACAGATCTAATATGCACATGTGATTTCTTTCCCTGCTGTTTACGTTCACAGATATAACCCACTGTGTTTATGCATTTTTGACATAACCTTGTGTGTATTTGAGAGTTTAAGTGCAATAAGTCATGTAAGAGAACTTAGTTTAATACTCACACGACGTGCCGTCTGACAGGCAGCTTTCTGTGTGCGTGCTTCAGATGTGCGCGCTCAAAAAAGTCAGAAGTTTAGACTGATATGGCTTTAAAACACATGCAGATAATAAACTTTCATGATGATGAAAAACTGCAATGTCACGTGAGCTTGACCGCGATAGAGATGATAATCAAAACCAAACAGATGTTTTAGATTTTGGCAGAGTATCGAGGTACAAGCTGTTTTTCCTTCCACTCAAAAATGGGCATTTACAACAAGATATAATAAATGATCTGTGGGGTATTTTGAGCTGAAACTTCACAGACACATTCTGGAGACACTTACGATTTATATTACATCTTCTGTAAATGGGCATAATAGGTCCCATTTAAGCTTTGTGTTCATTCATGTGGTTTCATATGCGATTTGGAAATTTTCTCTTTAATGTGGTCCAGTTGCCGCGGTCAGACAGAGACTGACACGCTTGAGAGATGATTTCTCAGCACATAACTGTTATGTTCTCTTTATTCTGACCTTTTCGCATTTAAATTCATGTGCATATTTCTATTTAACAAAACTAGGCTATTTGTCCTAACAAGCCTATCAAGCCTGATAGCATACAATAGAAATGAGTGCAATTTAGAATATCCATTTTCATTAAATATTCGTTCTATAATTTAGTGCTTTTTTAATTGTCTTGCTGCTGTGGACAAACAAGATGTATGAAGGTTTCTACTGTAAAAATTATATGTTAAACCTTTTTGGCACACAATGTAGAGAATACAAAAATACATTTAGTAGGCCTGTTTGTTTTTCACTGAATTTACTGCTAAGAAATTTGAGTGTTTGGTAAAGATCCACCAGACAGCTACGTTTCATCCACAGCATGTCAAATAGGCACGTGATTGATTCAGACCATGTCATCAAAATCTCACTCAGCCAAGAATATAAAGTTGGCAACCACTAAAAATGAACCAGAAACTGTTACTGTTATGTATATTTTAGATTTTTTAGGCGGTTGACGGGGTCAGCATGGGCACCCTGACTGGTCCCCATACGTGTGTATTCTGACACCTTTCTATCAGAACCAGCATTAACTTATTGAGCAATTTGAGCTACAGTAGCTCGTCTGTTGGATCGGATCACATGGGCCAGCCTTCGCTGAGTCTTGGCCGCCCATGACCCTGTCTCCAGTTCACCACTGTTCCTTCCTTGGAGCACTTTTGATAGATACTGACCACTGCAGACCAGGAACACCCCACAAGAGCTGCAGTTTTGGAGATGCTTAGACCCAGTCATCTAGACATCACAATTTGGCCCTTGTCAAACTCGCTCAAATCCTTACGCTTGCCCATTTTTCCTGCTTCTAACATATCAACTTTGAGGACAAAATGTTCACTTGCTGCCTACTAACAGGTGCTGTGATGAAGAGATAATCAGTGTTATTTACTTCACCTGTCAGTGATCATAATGTTATGCCTGTGTAAATATGCATATTTACAACATAAATTAAAAAAAAAAAAAAATACAAAAATATTAATAGTTGTTGTTTAGCATACAAGGTCCTATTGTTAAGTTGAGTCAACTGTAGGGAAAAATGTCACTTTGTTGCTCTGTAATTCATGCTAACTATTTCCCCGACATTAACAGAATTTTCCAGCAATCCATGTTTTCATGTTCAAATTCAGTGGTAATGTTACTGAATGTACTGGATGTAACTAGTAGTTTGAAAATCAAATTTCATTGGTTCAGACTTTGAGAATTCACTATGAATATTCACTTGCGCTTTAAAACGATACCAAATTTTGGTATTGAGGGGATGCAGGGAAGCACCAAAAAGCAAGAAAAACTGCATTTTCAATGGTCAAAGGAAAGGTCCTCCTCTCAGAAAACGTATAAATAAAGATACTTTTAGATGTTTGATTGCTATTTGGAGCATTGGGATCGCTAGACGAGGGCTTAATGAACTAATTTTTGTGAAAACCTCAAATTCTACTTGTTTTGCCAGCAGATTAAAATTAACCCATGCACAATCCAACTCATTTTGCCAGCACGGGTCAGATATATTTGCAGATGACTGTACTATATACCAGATGTAATGCTAAAAATAATGCTGTCTGAACCATTTAAAGGTGCTATAGAGGATGTTTTGTTTTATACATTTTGGCAATATTACTTTACTAACTGATAAAAGACTATTTATTAGGTGCACTGAAAGGAATAATATTAATATACATCATCTGTGCACAAGGTAGGGCCTTAAAAACATCAGCCAATCGTTTGTGTGATCATCGCGTAAACGATTGGCCCTCTGGCTTGTCAATCACTGCCATGACGTTTCTTGTGAGAGACGAGCGCGGCTGCGCGCTCCAGTAACTTTCCACACTCCACAGGCGCCGCATGCAATGTTTTTGTCAGGAATAACAACTGCAGATTATGAGTTACCTGCGGTGAGTCCGACATAATGAATCCACTAACACGACACAGCGAATGCCGGTGGTAAACAAACACTCGTGCATGAGTTTTGGGAGGCGTTCCCTTGAAATGAGCTGTGAAGGAGGGGGGTTGTTCTTACGTATGCGCTCATTTCAAAAACTCACTAACAGTCTTTGGTTTCTCAGTCGACGAAAACATCCTCTATAGCACCTTTAATGTATGTTAAACATGGTCCAAAAAATCTACAGAGAGGTTTAGAAATTTATGAAATTTATTTTGAAATGGAAACTGTGTAGGAACACTGTTGTTATAAATTAGTAAAGTGACATTTTTCCCCTCAAATTCAGCCGCCTTTTAGTCAGGACATTCTTATCTTGATTATACTGTAAGTAGGAATACTCTCCAAGTAAAAAGAACTTATTAAATATGAAACTTTTTTAGTATATTGAACAGCAGATAAAATATCTCTTATTTTCAGTCCTAAAGCTGCGTTGCAGAGGAAGACGAGGACATATTTCCCCTGGAACTGACTTGTGGAAATTGCTTCTCTATCAAAACATTGTACAAGTAAATCTGTCTTTGCCCCGGGCTGTATCTCTGGTACACAAAAATATGCGTTGCATATAGATTGGAACGGTTGTGATTCCTACAACTTTTAAACACCTTAAAATGTTTTGCTGTCTCAATTTTCTAAGAGCAATTCATTTCCCTTTGATGTCAGTAAGTGGTTTTTGTGCCCAGTTGAGTAATTGTGTCGGTGCTGGTTTCTGCTAGCGCGTGGCATCTTGTCTTTTCGGCATGTTAATATTTAAATCCCTCAAACTTTTGATTGGCTGCTCTAAATTTAATATCATCTCTTTCGGTGTTGTGTGTAATGAAATGTTTTTATATGAGAATCAAATTCTCTTTTTGATTCTGTGTGCGTGACGTAAAGGTCAGGGATGTGCGGCGAGGCCGTCATTAGCCAGAAACCTCATATTTGAGCTTTGAATTCACCCTCATTCAACATTCACGCTGTCTTTAAGTTTTAACGAACATTCATCGTGCCTCAGGCTGACACGTGCCTAAAATGTATCATTTGCATGACGCTGACAATTGGCAAACAGGTTAATTGTGTAGGCTCGCCATCTCCAAATTATGTTCTTCATGGTCGGGGTTGCTTAAAGGGTTAGTTCACCCAAAAATGATTTATTGCATTTGATTGCATATTGATTTACTCACCCTCAAGCCATACTAGGTGTATATGACTTTCTTCTCTCAGATGAACGCAATCAGAGATATATTCAAAAATATCCTTGCTCTGCAAATATTTATAATGGTAGTGAATGGGAGGCCTGTTTTGAAGCAAAATATTGTTAAATATTGTGAGCTAAGCTGATTATAGAGACCATTGGTGGCAATGATTCCACAATCTACTTTTGGGAAACGCAGCTCCGAGCAATATTTTGTTAATGCCTATGCTTACTTTTTTTTCATATTAACCTGAGATGGGAGGAGGTGTTTTAACATTGGCAAAAACGACACACATCACCATCACCGGTTTGATTGTAAATAAAGTGACATTCACATTTGTGGAACAACATGATTTTCTTTCCTCCCAGGGAGCGTCTGTGGAGGTATAAAGGGGCTCGGTTGGAGCCACCCTAACAGAGTCCATTAACTTTCATTTCCACTGTCATCCATCCTAAAGTGGGTCGTTAGTTTGGTGCATCTGGGTAACTGATCGGCTAATCTGTCTTTGATTTATGTGCGAGGAGAAGTGAGGACTTAGCAGAGGGCTCTGAAGGAATTGATTACTGACATGGTTAATTGGCTAAACCCACTGGTACACTGAGACAGGCTTATTGGAAATGTCAAATCAAGCACTTCATTTGCATTCATGATGTATGGTGTCTATTCTGGCTTCTGCCAATGCAGCATTAGCAGACACACTTTGCGCTGGAGAGAGGCCGTGGTTTCAAACTACAGTTGAAATCCAGGAACGACCATCTGTCATTTCACTACCGCAGCTCTGAACGTTTATGGACGCTTGATCGCTGTGTTAGTTCTTTGCATGCTCACTTAAAATACCAAATATTTGGATAGATGAAGGCAAAGTATTTTCTTACACCATTATTTAACACTCTATATTAATTAACTCATTCCCTTCCAGAGATTTTTTAAAAAGTTGCCAGCGTCAGCATTTTTGATAATTTTCTCAAAACTTTTTTGTATGAATATCTGAACATGCAATATATCGAAAGAAAGAAAAGAGCCTCTGCTTCATGCATTTTTTTTTTTTATCAACACTTGAATGTGGATAAGTTCATCACATTAACATTAGGTCGTTTTGATTTAAATGCTGTTTAACCCTCAGGGGTCTGAGGATTTTTGGGACCCTGGAGAAGTTTTGACATGCCCTGACATTTGTGCTTTTTTCAGTTGTTCATAAACATATTAATGGAAAAAGTGTCATTACACTGTATTCAGCACAAACTAGGCTACAATAATATGTGAGGAACATGTATGTACATGTTTGTATTTTTGAAGGAATAACGTTTATGCGTGGTTATTGAAAAAACAAAAAACTTAAGTCACTGAAATAAAGCCAAAAAATATATATTAAATCTTTGTTCACAAGACTTCTGGGTATTGGAGGTTGTAGACTAGAGTTTTTGCTTCAAAATGAGGTAAAAATTATGCTGCCTGCTTGTTCATATAAAACAATAGAGAGATTTAAATTTTCTAAAACATCTTTGGTCAAGAAACACAGTATGCGTGGAGGCGTGAATCATCATGAATAATGGGTGATTCTCACCTGAGAAGACAAAAGAATCGCATAAAGAGCTCTAATGAGCTGCATAAATAATGAGGCCTTTCAGTCAGGTAGGCTGTGAAAAAACCCTCTGTTGATCATCATGGTGTAAATCAAACATACAGAAAAAACAGCAATACTGTGAAATATTATTACAATTTAAAATAATGGTATTCTATTATATTCTTTAAAATATAATGTATTTCTGTGATGCAAAGTGTCTGAACAATTAAGTTACCTCTATGGCATTTCATATAGGCTTTTAGCTTAAAAGCATGCACATTTGCAGAAATATTAATGGATTCTCATATGTTTGTCAATTTTCTATACAGAGGAGTAATATTTATTCAGGATTTATTGTCATTACTATGAGCGCTGGATACTGTGTTTTCAATTCATACTTGCAGCTGGAGGGCGCTCTGCCCCTTTTGTCCACAAATGCCAATGCTAAAGAAGAATAGGCAATCCAGGAACTAACCGAACTAACAGAGGCCAGAGATTGCTAACTATGGCTATTCAAAACACTTTTCAAGACAATAAATACACGATTGAGACGATGTATGCATGTATTGACTGAATTTGCGTCTGAATAGCGCTCCCTCCGTGGGCGTGGCCGCATTAGCGGATAATGAGCTGAATCACGGACTTCTGACATGGCTCTCTTTTCATACAGATTACATAAACACAGAATATTTGTTTTCGATTTGACTTGCACGATTTAAAACATGACATTTCATTGTTTTTTTAGACATAAGTCTAATTTTTTTTGTGATTAGTATTCACTAAGTTACAGTTCATTTTCTGAGAACTATCAGATTGGACTTCGTTCAGAGGGAGACGAGAGATCACGCATCATGTTAGTTTTCTTTATTTTACAAAAAGCACAACATTTTGATGTTACTCTGAGTGTACACAAATAAAAGAAGATATTCCACAGATTAAAATGGTGTATAACTCTTAATTGTATGTGCAACATTGACAGAGTATTTTGAGTCTCTTTCACACTGGTTAGAAAAAAAACGCGGTGATCACGCCGGCGTGACCACCGACCCGAGGGAGTTAATGTTTGATAATCGCAGTATTTCACATAAGCAATGCTTTTTTCGCTTGTTTCTGCTTCTTCTTCATCTGTGTTTTGATCCAGATATTCTGTACTATTTTTAGAAGATGCGTAATAGCACCCCCTACCATATAACAGTTCATTTTATGTTAATCAAACAATTGTGGAAAAAAGTTTAATATATATTTTTCCTATAGTATATCTGTCAACAATGGGATTTGAAAATAAGGGAAATTTTCAGGACAAAAATTGATACATTTTAAAATTAAATTAAATTATATTAATAAGGTAAAAAAAATTATATTATTTTTGTTATTAAAATATATTATGCAGTCATTAACTCATTTTAATGTGTTTTACTAACAGCCAGGTATTTTAATAATTTGTGATTTATTTATAGAAGGATTAAAAATACGGGAAAATATTTAAACAGAATGATGGTGGGATAGAACGGTAAAATACAGAAGAATTCTGGGAAAAATGGGAGGGTTGACAGGTATATCCTATAGATATTGGTTTTGACTTGGTTTGTGCCAAATTTGGTGGTATTATCAGGGATTTAAAGGTTTGATTGCTAGGTGATTTTGTTTTAGAAACTTCTTTGCCGACTTCAAACAGGTATTATACTATATTATATATATATATATATATATATATATTATATACTATATTATTATATATTATATACAGGTATTCTCAGTCAATTTTTGTCAAATTCCAACAAATCATACATCATTTTGAAGTTTTTTTTTAATAGAGAATTTGAAAATAACTAGTTTTTTGAAAATTTGCTCATTGCGACTCATTTTGCCAGCACCGGTCACATATTTTTATTTTCTCTTGATTTTTTCATTGGTTTTCTCAAAGTGATAACATGCGATTACATGATAAGAAGAAACCTAAAACACTTTATAACCTGTGTATATTCACTCTGACACATCGGTCTGATACTGTAATTGTGGTTTGATGTTGAATGATCACCAAACAGTCTGATTTAGATGATGGTTTGCTCCTTTACTGTCACTGGTTTGACACACACATTCGATTTGTGAAGTTCAAAAGATACTCGCTTATGGTTAAAGACAAAGATTTTTGCACTTTGAATTTATTCCATTGTGTTCGACAATCACTAAAGGATCACTAAACCTTTGCCATAAACACACTCGGCTTGTATCATACATTTATTTTTATAAATTCTTAATTTTATATTTTAGAAAACTGAATAGGGGCAATAGTCTGGAAAAACAAATATTTTTACATACTTATCCAGACCTGCAAATTTCTTTTCCAAACTGCGTAAGAACCCTGTAACAAATGTCCAAGCAAATAATCTGTGAAAACACATAATTAAAGTTGCAATATTATTCACAGTCGACGGTTTGCTCCTAACGCTGCATATAACGTCTGGTCTTGCCTCATTCAGCAAAGGTTCCTCTGTTCAGGAGTTTCCTATAAACACAGAAATCTCTCGAGTAACACAGAAGAGAAGCCACTCGCATTTTATCACCAAAAATGGAATAAAATGCATCAGACACAAGCGGAATGGAAAATACATTAAGGCCACCTAATGTCTTCTAACGGCCCACATAAAATAGACCTTGAATCTTGTAAATGCCGTTATAATATAACATTGATAGCTCTGGAAAGCCAATGCTGATCAGTGTGTCTGATGCATTGAACACGGTGGCCTTCCTTTAATCATGTATTTTGTCAGTAGTAGATGCCTATTTCCCATGGTTCACTTCCACCAACAAAACACAGGCTGGTGATTTATCTGCAGACATCACATGAGGCATGTCACTCGTAATCTCACACAAAGGCATGGAAGCATGCAGTTCCCTACAGAAACGTGAAATCACCTGCTGCAAAAACATTTACACCTTCCCATTTCCTCAGATACCTGATCGCGGCTTTTAGATCAGATAAGTTTCATTGCGCCTGATTGAGGATTTGTCACTGCATGTTTATCAGTGTGTTGCTCCAAAAGCTATAGAGAGCAACAGGGACTGCTCTTGGGTTTTTCTCTAAAAAAAAAAAAACTCCAACCAACCAGCTTTGAAATATTAAAACAAAAATATTTTAGAAAATCAGATAAATTTACTATACTCTAAAAAATCCTGAGTTAAAAACAACCCAAGTTGCGTTGAAAATGGACAAATCCAGCAATTGGGGTGTTTTAACCCAGCGGTTGGGTTAAATGTTTGCCTGCTGGGTAGTTTTATTTAACTCAACTATTGTTTAAAAATGACTATATGTCTGGCTTAAAATGAACCCAAAATATGTTGGAAATTAAAAATCAGACACATAATTACTAGAGGCAACAATAATAATCAAAAGTTGAACATTTATTAATAAGCAATTTAATAAATGTTTATTGTTTAATTATTATTCATTAAACATATTAATAAATGTTCATTTATTAAACATATTTTGGGTTAATTTTAAGCAACAATACAGTCATTTTTAAACAATAGTTGAGTTAAAACTGCAAACATTTAACCCAACTGCTGGGTTAAAACAACCCAATCACTGGGTTTGTCCATTTTCAAACCAATTTGGGTTGTTTTTAACCCAGCAATTTTTGGAGTGTACTTATCGAATGAAGCATTGAAAATGATGTCACTGAATAAAAAATGTAAGTACTTTTATTATTTACAACTATTGACTTATTTTCAATAATGATATAATATAATATAATGTAATATAAAAACAATGTCAATAAAATACTACACTCTAAAAAATGCTGGGTTAAAAACAACTCAAGTTGGGTTGAAAATGGACAAACCCAGCAATTGGGTTGTTTTAACCCAGCAGTTGGGTTAAATGTTTGCCAAACCTGCTGGGTAGTTTTATTTAACTCAACTGTTGTATAAAAATTACTATATTGCTTGCTTAAAATGAACCCAAAATATGCTGGAAATTAACATTTATTAATGTGTATAATAAATGAGCATTTATTAATAAGATAATGAATAATAAACAATAAACATTTATTAAATTGCTTATTAATAAATGTACACCTTTTGATTATTATTGTTGCCTCTAGTAATTATATGTCTGATTTTTAATTTCTCACCTATTTTGGATTCATTTTAAGCCAGACATATAGTCATTTTTAATCAGTAGTTGAGTTAAATAAAACTACCCAGCAGGTTGGGCAAACATTTAACCCAACCACTGGGTTAAAACAACCCAATTCGTGAGTTTGTCCATTTTCAACCCAACTTGGGTTGTTTTTAACCAAACATTTTTTAGAGTGTATATAAACAATATACACTACCATTTAAAATTTTAGGGTTGGTTTTTAATGGTTTTGAACAAACATTAAAATCTCTTATGCTCACCAAGGCTGCAATTATTCAAACAAAAATACAGAAAACAACAAAAAAAAAAATTTAAATAACTGTTTTCTATATTGTCAAATGTAATTTATTCCTGTGATCAAAGCTGAATTTTCAGCATCATTACTCCAGTCTTCAGTGTCACATGATCCTTCAGAAATCAATCTAATATGATGATTTGCTGCTCAAGAAACATTTATAATATGGCATATTATATGGTATATCAGCACGGCTGTGATTCGGCCGTAGGCAATCACTGATTTTGTGTTTATACCACAGTTCGACGGCACGAGTGTGTAAATAAATAAGAAATAACAACGGAGTCCATTACTAATTCTAAAACATCACTTTAAAACTAGTAACGTAGGAACGTTGAGTCGCTTCATTGAAGCTTTTTGCATTATGTAGAGTATTATGAGAGAGAGAGATCGACTAAACGAGTGTGTTACCTGCATCTGATAGCATTCATTCTTGAGGTCGATGTCCATAATATTATATACATTATAAAAAATCAGGAAAGTGAGGAAAGTGATATCTTTGTCCTTTTAAAAGTTAAGGGGATTTCCCACAGCGCTAAAACAACTTTCTTGTTCTGACTCACTCATAAACAGAGTCTTTGCCGCCATTTAATGGTGCAATAATGTATCTTTCACTAATGCTATTGATAGACCCTTTCTCAATGCCAAATACGGCATATTTATATGAAATAATATTTGTTGAACAACAATATTGAAATAAACAACAATAGCCATTATAAAAGACATAAACACAAGCAAACAATAAACACAATCGAATAAATAAAAAAACACAAGCAAACTATTTAGTCAAACATACAGTACAAAAGTAGCGCTCTTTTACAGGATTTAAGTTAAATTTAGCCTAAATATAATGTCATGAAATGTAATTTTCCCCTTAACCCAAATCGTTTTGCTCTGGAACAAGAAATAGATTAATAAGATCAAATATTGCACATTTGATATACCCCAAATGATTAACATTTTTAACCACTATCTACATAAGAACCAGTGGCAAATCCCCGAAGCACTGGCCGAGATGAAGCTGTTCTCGGCGGGTACTCGAGCACTGAACGGCCGCTGACGGCCTGGAGCTCACGTCTGCGAAAGCGCCAAAACAAATAGTAAAATAGGCTCTATGATTAAATATGAGTCACATATTTCAGGTCTAAACAACTACATGCTTGCCTAAAAACTCTTAAAACTACAGTTCATGGTACAACAAGTGAAGTATTTGTAAAAAATACAGTGGATTTGCTCAGCCGCCATGACAATCAAGGTAGGAGTGCTGTTATCACTAGAATATCGCACGGCTCTCATCCAATCAGATTCAAGAATCAGATATATTTATATCTGTTGTATTTCCTATAATGTAGGAAATCCAACTCAATCACATCATTCACAATGCGGATCTCTTGTGGTGAGGCTCTTGTTTCTCTGTTAAACATCACTTTTTCAGTTCAAATCACACTGATTTGTAGCTTAGAAACACATACTGAGGTCATGGTAGGTCTGTATTGAAAGGTACATGCATATGCATCATTAAACATTCGTCTTTCAATGGGAAAAATTGAACAGGATTTTAAAACCCGAAACAGCACTGTAGTGCTCTATGGAGAGTTAACACTACAGACAATCAAAGTGAACTGTTTCAGTTCAGTTGAACCCTAAACCCCTACACTGCATGGAGGATGACTATCAAAAAACAAATATAAAATACATTGTAAAAGCTTGTAATTGGTCATGCTGGGAGTTATTTACAGGCTGTCGATGGGTTCACTTGCAGGACTAAGAGTTCACTTTATACAATTGCACCAACAGAGTTCCAGGCTGCTTGCCAGAAACTCGGGGAGGGTGCACCCGATCACACTTTAAAACAACACATTCTTATTTACTGACCGCAGAGAACATGAAAACAGCCTTGTGGAGGAGGAACCAACGAAGATGCAATTAGTAACACGCAATTGACTACCTCAGAAGGTGAAACGCAACATTCCAGCAATTTAGCCAAGGTGGGAGGTTGGATTCTGACAGAGAGTATTTATCCTTGTTGCAGGAAATACAATGGGATGAAATGAGAAAGGGCAACACTTGATGGTTCTGTTTAAATTGGCAGGCTGCTCTGGTGCGTTAATGAAACACTGGCGTCTGCACTTCCAGCATTGCTTGTGGCCTGAATAGAGATAAATCCTCCTTAAACTAAATTTGGAAGTTAAAATTGATCATGAAATTTGGAATGAATAATAGAATAAACTCTTGTTACACATGCAGATTTCGTACTTAATCCATTCTGGTGTAATTGCCACATGTACGCTATCTCACCGTCATTTTACTAGACTGACAAAAAGCCTGAGGATATATAAAACACAAGAGAGTGCAAATGCGGGGGTGCTTCTATTTGTATTCAGAAGAGATTGCATACAGAGTGAGCGACTGTTTAATTTGAGCCGTTCTCCTGAGTTATAAAACAAGCATTAATTAAAAAAAAAAAAAGTCTAGTTAAAATCAGGTGTCGGCAGATTCTCATATGCACCGATAGCTTGTCAAGCCTCAACACCCCCCACAACAAAAGCCTTTTATCTGAAGACAGGGCGCGATGACATTACAGCAGCAACAGAACCTGTTGGTTCATAATGGTAGCAATTAACTTATCGGCATATTGTCCTTCACTGAGCAGAGAGCAAGAGCGTGACTCATCTCATTTTTTCTGTGGTTGAGAGACTAATGTCATTAAAACACAGGGCCAGCATCAGTCCTCCTCTAATGACTGATTGTCAGGGTAAGAATTGAGCTCAGAACTGGCCTCTTTATCATGCAAATATACTCACGAGTATCCCGCACTCTGCTTATGAACAGGTTGGAGGTCATTATAATGGACTTACTAGCCAAAAATGTAAATGTTAATTTGTTATGTGTTATGTTTTTAAATGTACATGTTTTCATGTTAAACTCAATGGTTATGTTTAAAAATAATCAAACTACATGGCCTTATTTAAAAAAAAAAAAATTAAGATATTAAAACACTTTTAACATTTTCTGATGAATCGTGTTTTCCTGCAAAAGTTACTTCCATGTTGTGAATATGTGCGATTTTTTGGATGTTTTAGATGGTTGCCTGAGTGTTTTGGGTGGTTTTGCTATGCTATGCTTTAAATTTCGTTATTTTAGTAAGTATATGGGATTTTTAAACTTATTTTTCACTTTTTTAAGGGGCTGTTTATGTGACAATGTTTTCAACAAAAAAAAAAAAAACTGAAACCTTTTTATGCTTTTTGGCCGTTCATTTACACGACAATGGCGTTTTGGGGACTGAAAACGCAAGTTTTTGAAAACGGTATCGTTATCGTCTCTGTGTAAACTATAAAAATGCGAATTTATGGAAACAGTGACGTCATGCACATGCATATTACGTGTTCAGTCTATAGGCGTGTAGTGTTTCTTTACAAAGTGACATCGCCATCTACTGGCCTGGCAGCAGAATACAGCATTTTTAGACGTGTTTGCGGATCCGAGTGAATGGGGGTTGTTTTGACAACATTGTCGCCTATACACTAAAAAAAAACAAAGAAAAAAAAGTTTTTAGTACATTGTTGTCGTGTAGGGGAGAGTGGGGTAAGATGAGCCAGTGGGAAAGTTGACCCACCCCCTGTATCTTGGCAATCTTGGCCTTTTATAGTCATGTGACCATATATTTTGGAACCACCCATCATTTCTGCCAGACTGTGAAAAGGAGAAGCGCATGGGAGGAGTGGAAAATACCCACTTTAAAAAATGTTTTTGGCTTGTCAAAGTAAAATTTTAGCATAACAGATGTTACATGTAAGCAAATTTGTCCAGGTATAAAAAATATTTATGATGCATGTTGGTGATTTAGCGACATATAAAGCTATGCAAATCATTTATCTAAATATTAGTATTGGTTAGCCAGCTAGTTTTATCCAAATTGGCAGCTATGGGGCAAAGTGAGCCAAATGCTGTGGGGTAAATTGAGCCAGTGTTTTAACTCACCCCACCATAAGGCACTGAAGTTATGTTAAATGTCTGAAGTATAAATTGGTAAAAAAAAAAATTAAAAACTGGCAATATTACGCAACTGATTTAGTTTATTATTATTGAGTTTATTTGATAGGAACAGTGCACAAATACACCAAATCCTTCTCTGATACGAACCAGACGATGTTTAATCATATAAATCTTTCCACATGTAGTCCCTAATGGCCTAACATGGTCGACATTGCAGAAAAACTACCAGACCAAGAACATTTTGACTGAAATGTTTATTAGTTTCAGTAACATTTATTCATTCTAATTTAGTTTTTATTTAACAAACTCTTTGTTTAGTCTGTTTTTGGGAAGGTTACAACTTTGGTGTTCAACATATTGTTTCAGAAATGCGAACAATTAAAGATATTGAAATTTCAACTTCATTTAGTTGGTTTTATGTTGTTTAATTTAGCTTTAAGAAAAGAAATATGACTATTTGTAAATGGAGATTTGATTATTAAATTAGTTTTTAAAAGAGGTACATTATCTTTACAATTTCACATGGGTTTGATTCAGATTCAGTTAGATGGTCAATTTACACCCACCTACTTACTCGGCTCAACTTACCCCTAACCTGGGGTAAATTGAGCCACAGGAACACTTTTTTTATAAGAAGCCATATTTTTAAAACCCTTTGTCATAGATGTATTCTGATAATTTAAAATGATAGGTCCTGAAATTACTTTAGATACTTTCATTGTACTTCTGCCTACCCTTATCTTGAGGACCACATGGCTCATCTTACCCCACTCTCCCCTGAATGTCCCCTTTGTCAGTTCACTTAGAAAATAAACAGAACATCTTCCCTTAAGCCTATTTATATCAATTCTGTAAAACAAACACTGCAGGATGAGTTACATTAAAGGCATTTGTTCAAATCCCAAAGCCTAATTATGAGCTATCCAAATAGTGATGTTTGCCTTAGCAAACACCTCTAATTAAGCATGATTCATTATCGTAAATTAGTATTTTTCCTTTAAGGAAACATTTGTATAATTGGTTGCACCATATGACGGTCTCAGCCTGTTTGTCTTGTCTTTTTATTTTTTTTTCTATTCAACACCAATCCATATCTTTATTAATTAAAAACATATTTGACCGCCCAATGCAGCGTCCATCAGGTGTCATATGTTTAGCCATTTGTAGGGACTTTTCAGAAGTGTGTGTAACAGTTCACTTCAGATTGACTGTTACAGAAGCTCAAAGCTTGAAATACTTCAAACAATAATGAATCAATAAATGCAATAAATTTATCAGCAAATGTATTCATTGCATTGAGGCTAGCATGAGTTGCAGACTGCTATATGTAATCCACATCCCCTTTCCCTAAAAATAGAGCATCATGATGACCGCATACGAATGAGACGTACCAAGAATTAGACTTGCACATCTTAATTCGATTATTTTTCCAAACATGAAATTATTCAAGTCTTAGAAAATGGTGTTTACATGCTGATTTCTTGCTGTCTGATTATTCAAAAATTCCAGCTGTCTAATTATTGCAGTCTGTTTACACTGCGATGATGAGCTCAATGTTTAATCATATGACCCCTGATGCATGTCCGTTTTCTACAATTAACCCTTGCTGTTCCATTTTCACCTCTGAATCATCACGAGCCGAGCTCAGAGAAACAGCAGCATGTTTCATAATGCAGCTGTTGGGAATGTGAAGCACTTCTGAAAAGACATCACAATCATCACAAGCTCTCTGTCACTGAGGGCAACTTCTGCAGAAGATGACAGGTCCATGTGTATGGCAAGTGTTCCATCAGTGAGAAAGATTGGTGCTCTTTCTAATGAGACTCTCAGAGGTCTGTCACAAATTGATCTTTGTCAACCTCCGTTCAGCAGGCTGCATAAAACATCCAGAAAGATTGCAAATCACAAGCAGAAAACTGTCTTGCAGTTAATAGTATTATGGTTGTTTATTAGATGCTGCATAATGAGTTGACAGCTGATCTACACCTGGGCCAGTGGCAGAAAAGAAAGGATAAAAATGAACAAATTAATAAACTTGTCATTATTTACTCACTTTCATGTCATTCTAAATTTTTCTGTAGACCACAAATTAGACATTTCTGAAGAATTTTACACTAAAAATTGTATGGTATGGTAATTATAAAATACTTGTTTGATACAACATGAAGGTTAGCATACCTTTCATGCAAATTATTGCTTTAATTTTGTTTATTATGAAGCAGTATTTGACCCTGGAGTTTATGTCAAGGGGCATTTCATTTATGAAAGCATTGTTTTCTAACCATAAGAAAACAGTGTAAATAATGTTAAATACTTCAGTTTATTTAATTGACCAATAATACGCAATAATAGAAAAACTTCCGGTGAAATGTCACTTATTGGTATGTTGTATCTTCAATGCCCTGAGGTAGCTTTAACAGCATCAATAGTGTAATACTTAGTTTATAATCAGAATATAGTCACTTAACTAGTCAGGCCTAGCATTAATTTAATTATACAAAAAATTAAAAAAGACGTGTTTTAGTGTTCCTCCTCAATAAAATTTAATTCGACCATGGACTTTCGTGTGGAAAAAAGTGTCAACACACTGTAAATTAAAGATTTATTGTGCACTTTAGTGTCACAATTACTAGCTGAAGTGAACCGTGATTACCACCAGAGGAACATTATAATATCACTCGGTTTAAAAAAATCTCATGAAAAACAATAACTTTTCTTGCGAATGAATTACACAGAAAACGAGCACAGCGCTCTCCCTTTACAATCACAGAATCACTTGTGAAAACTCACATTTTATTCAGTGAATCTAACTAAATGTCACAGTTACCAGCTGTAGTGCCTGTGATTACCACCAGAGGGCACTTCACCCCAGACTGTTGTCACTCTATCAAGGACTACATTACCCATAATCCTTGCTCATTAAGAATTCATCAGCACTCCTTGTTTTCAGCTGTCTCATTAGCCTGTTTAGCACACCCTGTATAAGCCTGGTTCATTCTGTCATGTACGGGAAAGCATTATGGGTAATGTAGTTCTTGATAGAGTGACAACAGTCTGAGGTGAAGTGACCTCTGGTGGTAATCACAGGCACTACAGCTGGTAACATTTAGTTAGATTCATTGAATAAAATGTGAGTTTTCACAAGTGATTCTGTGATTGTAAAGGGAGAGAACTGTGTTCGCTTTCTGTGTAATTCATTCGCAAGAAAAGTTATTGTTTTTCATGAGATTTTGTGAGTACTTCATACTTTACCTTGACAAAATGTATTTTTATACCGAGTGATATTATAATGTTAAATATTTATTCAAAAGTGAAAGCCCCAATATATGCGTAAATAAATGGTCATCTGCTGCCATCTGCTGGTTATAGTGGTAATTAATGTATTTTTTATTTTTAAATAAAAGTTTTTCTATCAAATGTTGGATTTCCTACATCTTGAAATGTTTGTGGTCATCACATTAAAAATACAATTTTAAGCGTGTGCGTGTCATTTCTTATTCAAACGTTCCCATTAGCTTCGTCTTTATTGCAATCAATAAAGTTTATTGGCAAATTAGGCAAGTGTGATAACTGCATTAAAATATAAATACAACATTAAAAAGTCAACCATTGATGGTTTTGTGTCGATGTACAGTGGGAAAATGACCAAGCTGGCTTAATGAGTGCATAATCGAGTTAATTATTTATCAACTCATTTTATGGGATAACATCTAGGCCTTGAATATAACTTCAGGAATGACCTATATTTAAAAAAGCTTTGTTTGGGGGCATTTTAATCATTTTTTTTTTTTTTTTACCCCACTTTTAGCTAGTCTTTCTTGGAAACAATAGTAAAACACTGATCTAAGACATACCGTATGTAGCTCTGTTTCACTGAAATCAGCCTCTCCTCTAGCCAACACTGTTGATACATGCATATTTATTTCTCTGATCTATAACAGAATCTTTTGAGTTTGCTCTTGGTGACAACCAATTGTAAAGAACCTAGATTGAAACAGATTACATCTATAAATAGAGCAGAAACAAGAGAATATGATGAACCAATCGCAGCTTCTATAAGGTCATCCAATAGAGGGCATGGAGATGTTTCAGAGCGCGTTATCCGTCACACGCGTCTCCTGAGATTGCATGGCATTCCACAGGGCTTCGATTACACGCATTTCTCAGGTTTTATCACGACTCGCTGCATGCGAAAGAGCCAACAGCCATCAAGAGAACTACATTCAGTGGCAACTTCAACACACATTAGTGAGCGGTGGGATGGTGTACACACTCTTATCGGAGCAATTTTTTATCCGTTTAATTACCAACTTGAGATACATTTTCACTTGCTGAAAATACTGATTGTTGCAAGCTGTAATAAAACTAGATTAATGAGGCAATGTAGTAATCAATGCCGGGTCAGAAAGTAAGAGTAACTTTTTAATCATCTTCCCAAGGGAAAATTATGGTCAAGAATAATTTCCTGCTCCTGAAGTTAATAAAAAAGGAATGAAAGAGGGAGTAAAGGGGAAAAGCTACTGATTTTTTCTCACTGGATTTAAAAAATGAGTTAAAACGTGGGGCCGCTATAGAAGTTAAAAGTTAGAAATTAAGAAATAAGCAGCACCCACAATGTATTTTTCACAATACACTTTGTACATATAAGCGGTAAGATAATGTTACTCTATGTAACGAGCCTTTCTGAGAGAAAAAACCTTATAACAGTCGAATATTCTTCAGGAGTGACCTCATGTCCAAATAGTGTCGCTTCATTACTTCTGACAACATTCTTGTAAAATTAAGAATTAAAATAATTAATGCTATCAACATGTTAAATTATAGCAACATGCTAATTAATGCTAACAAAATGCTAGCAATGTGCTAAAACATCTTAACAACATGCTAATTCATGTCATCAATGTGCTACAACATGCTAATTCATGCTATCAACATGTTCACTTATAGTAGCATAATAATTCATGCTAGCAACATGTTAAAACATATTAGCAATGTGTTAAAACATGTTAACAACATGCTATTTCATGTTATCAACCTGCTACAACATGCTAATTCATCCTAATTCATGTTATCAACCTGTTAAAACATGTAAACCTGTAAAAAAGCATGTTTTAACAGGTTGATAACATGAATTAGGATGAATTAGCATGTTGTAGCAGGTTGATAACATGAAATAGCATGTTGTTAACATGTTTTAACACATTGCTAATATGTTTTAATTCATTCTATCAATATGTTAAATTATAACAACATGCTAATTAATGCTAGCAAAATGCTAAACATGTTAGCAATGTGTTAAAACATGTTAACAACATGCTAATTCATGTCATCAATGTGCTACAACATGCTAAGTCATGTTATCAACCTGCTAAAACATGCTAGCAAAATGCTAATTAATGGTATCAACATGCTCACTTATAGTAGCATAATAATTCATGCTAGCAACATGTTAAAACATATTAACAATGTGTTAAAACATGTTAACAACATGTTATTTCATGCTAGCAACATGCTAAAATTTTAACATGTTAAATCATGTTGTCAACATGTTAGTTCATGCTATCAACATGAAATAAGCAGCACCCACAATGTATTTTTTGCATACACTTTGTATGTTGTGAAAGTGTATCAAATGCCACATATATGCAGTGAGATAATGTTATTCTATGTAACCTTTCAGAGAGACAAATTTTTTTATAACAGTCAAATATTCTTCAAAAGTGACGTCATGTCCAAATAGTGTTGCTTCATTACTTCAGACATTCTTGAAAAATTGAGAATGAAAATAATTCATGCTATCAGCATGCTTAAACGTGCTAGCAACATGTTGTCAAGTAATAAAGTGACACTATTTGGACATGAGGTCACTTCTGAAGAATATTTGTCTGTTATAAGATTTTTTTTTCTCTGAAAGGCTTGTTAAATATAATAACATTATCTCACTGCATATGTGGCGTTACTCTCACAGCATGTACAAACTGTCTGCAAAAAAAAATACATTGTGGGTGCTGCTTCACGTTGATAGCATGAACTAACATGTTGCTAACATGATTTAACATGTTGTTAGCATTTTAATTCATGCTATCAACATGTTAATTCATACAACCAACATGCTAATTCATGCTAGCAAAATGCTAAAACATGATTACAACATGCTAATTCATGCCATCAATGTGCTACAACATGCTAGCAACATGCTAATTCAGCTATCGACCTCCTAAACATGCTTGCAATATGCTAATTCATGCTAGCAACATGCTAATTCGTGCTATCAATGTGCTACAACATGCTAATTCATGCTAGCAACATGTTAATTCATGCTATCAACATGCTAGCAACATGCTAATTCATGCTATCAACATACTACAACATGTTAAATCATGTTAGCAACATGTTAGTTAATGCTACCAACGTGAAATAAGCAGCACACACAATGTATCTTCTGCATACACTTTATACATGCCATGAGAGTGTATCAGAATAACGCCACATATATGCAGTGAGATAATGTTATTCTATGTAACGAGCCTTTCAGAGGAAAAAAATCTAACAGTCGAATATTCTTCAGGAGTGACATCATGTCCATATAGTGTCGCTTCATTACTTCTGACAACATTCTTGTAAAATTAAATTGGATAATTTGAAGGAAATGAGGGGATAAACAATCCAAGAGTATGTATGTTTTCCACTGGATAGATTTTCCATTGAATTCAGGCTTGACTATATAAATATGCAGTGATCAAGTGAGTTGATACATCCATTGTGCTCAGGAAATAGCTGTATCATTATGTTTAAAAGCGGCTTACTTTGCATGCACATGGTGTGTTGTTGGTTGTTAGAGATGTTGGCTAGCATTACCGCACATGTGTGGCACTCTTTTAAGGGTTAACATTTAAAGCACTCAGCCTCGTTCATCAATGGGCTTTTAATTGTATTTCAGAAAGTTTCATTATGAAAAATGAAAGGATTCAAAGCACTTTGTTTGCCTTTTATGAAGGTTATAGTGAGACATCCAAAAACAGCTATTCAAGCTAATTATAGAGTAGCATTGTGCCGATGTGAGAACGCAGTTTGTTTGGCATTGAAAAGTATGACAAGCTAAATGAACGGTGCTCAGACTGTCAGCAGGCACGTGAGAGCTCCTTCATTACTAGCTCTTCTTGCTTTTGTCTGATCTACACATACTGACTGACTCGGGTCATCTGTAGGTCGCTTTGCGTGATGTGCGCGTTTCACTGTAGGAAAGAGATTTTCAGATTGTTTTGCGATGGGCAAAGTGTGTCAAGACACATCTCCATCTGCATCTTTCAGGTATTCAGGGCATATGAACAACGCAACTATACAACCTATCTGTGTCAGTGCATTTCTTTGAACCTTTTGGGGCGTTTCTGTTGTCAGTCTGTAGTAGTCAAAGCCTAAAATTTGCGCACTTATGCAGAGATAACCCCAGAAATTCACTCCATATCACTAGGAGAGATCAGAAAGTAATTAAACTGAGGCTTGAAACTAATCAAACACACTCCTGTCCAGTCATATTCCTAAACCTGTGTGTGTGTGTGTGTGTGTGTGTGTGTGTGTGTGTGTGTGTGTGTGTGTGTGTGTGTGTGTGCATCAAGGGGATCAAAACTTCTGTACAGTAAGACTTACAGAGCATTTAAGCTATCACTAGCAAAGCTTAATGACTAGGACAACATGCTAAAACATGCTAACAACAATGCTAATTCATGCTAGCAATGTGTTAAAACATGCTAACAACATTGTAATTCATGTTATTAGAATACTAAAACATGTTAGCAACATCCTAAAAATGCTAGCAACATGTTAAATCATGTTAACAACATGCTTTAAACATGTTAAATAAGATAATGACATGGTAATTAATGCTAGCAACATGGTAAAACATGCTAAAAATTTGCTAAAACATGCTAACATGCTAATAAATGCCAGCAACATGTTAAAACATGCTCGCAATGTGATAAAATGTGCTATCAACATGCTAATTCATGCTATCAAAATGCTAAAACATGTTCGCAACATGTTAATTCATGTTATCAACATGTTAAAACATCCTAACAACATCTTGAAAAGTTAACAACATGTTAATTCATGCTATCAACATGTTAAAACATGCAAGCAACATGCTAAATCATGCTAGCAACATGTTAAAAATGTTAATAATTTGGAAAGCCATGTGAGCAACATGCTAATTCATGCTAAAACATGCTAGAAAAGTGTTAAATCATGCTAGAAACATGCTAATTCATGTTATCAACATGTTAAAACATGCTATCAACATGTTGAAACATGCAAGCAACATACTAAATAATGTTAGCAACATGCTAACAACATGCTAAAACATGCTAGAAAAGTGTATAATCATGCTAGCAATATGCAAATTCATGTAAGCAAACTGTTAAAACATGCTAGCAATGTGCTAAAACATTAATTCATGCTAGCAATGTGTTAAAACATGCTAATTCATATTAGTAATGTCTTTCTCTTTCCACTTCACTAAATTTAAAGCTTATGAAATTATTATATGGCTTTGTCAAGCCAACATCAAAGTTTGTCTACAAACTTTTCAATCTAGGTATTATTTGTTGTATTTAGTGTGCATTTATGTGGTTATTTTTAATGTTGTCACCCAAATTGAGATATATACTGTTCTGATTTTAACACTAGCATTCTTTGAAGGAAATGCCATGGTATATTAAAACAGAATATAGTCATTTTCATCACGGCGCCACAGTACTTTTTGAAATAGTGTGCTTTCAGCAATAATTACTTTAACTATGGGAAGCTGCAGCATTAAAGCACTCCTTTATTGTTGAATAATGTAAATGTTCTTCATCTGTCTCTACTGGGCTTTAATTTATGGCTACTGTAATGATTTAAGAGTAGGTAATTTCATGGCGTCTCGTCATGAAGACCGGCAAGGCCATCTCATTTTTCTCTCGATGTCAAGAGATGGCGATGATCGGCCTTGCCGTGCTTATGGCTGTGTAAATCTGCTGCACACTGAGCATACGTGAGAATGTCATGTCATTTCATGCCATCAGTGAGGTACGACTCCCTCTGTGCATTATCCGGACAGAATTGTTCATTTTGTACGGGTATACAAGGGGAAAATCACTGATGTCTGATGTTTTAAAACAGGAAAAGTGCCAAAAGGACTCAGAGAAGAACACTTGAAGACATATAGGCTGAGTGTAAATGAAATGCCACATAAGAGTGACCTCAATTATTTCATCAGAATGCAGATATTTTTAGACCAAATTTTGCACCACTCATCATTGACTCTACACCTGCATCACAGTCTGTTTCATTCATCACCTGCATCCCTCCTATTCCCTAAAGATAGACTTGTTTCTTCTTTACATTTAAATGAACAACAAATGTATCAGTTTGTTAACTGAATTAATCCCAGTGAGTATCGGTTTCATCCTTCTTCGGAGTTTGGAAATCAAGCAGAGATTTATGTGTTTTTCCAGGTTGTGTGTCAATGACACAGTGCTTTTATTTAGATCTATTAATTTATTCAAGATCTTATTAAATACACATCTTCTATGATGAGTTTTTTCATTTCAGTATTAATATTTTGATATTTTTTCCAGAAATTGTCTCAAAGTCAAAAATGTCAGGGTAATACAACTGTCCTGATATCATAATGAAGAAAATGGCCTCATTATAAGAATGAATATGTTGAAAAGAAAACCTTATTAAGTAGTTTGACAATCTTTTATTATCTTTTATTAATATAATTATTTCTTAGGAAAAAAATGAACTGCTTGACTGCTTATGTTAAAGTGATAGTTTATCATTTACTCACCTTCAAGTTGTTCCAAATCTGTATGAGTTTCTTTCTTCTGCTGAACACAACAGAAGATATTTTGAAGAATACGAGTACCAGGAAAAAAATAATATGAAAGTCAATGGGTGCCCTCACCTGTCTGGTTACCAACATTCTTCAAATTATCTTATTTTGTGTTCAAATTTGCCCCTATTTGGGTGTGAGCAAAAACACGCCGTTTTTGTGTGTGTCCCTTTAAATGCAAATGAGCTGCTGCTCCCGCCCCCTTTCCAGAAGAGGGCGGAGCTTTAATAGCTCAACAACAACAAAGCTGGAGAATCTCACGCAGCCAAAATGAGGATTGTCAGTAACGGTGTTCAGCCTTACATTGTTCAAACCGGAGTCGACACTGATGGAGAGACTCAGGAAGAAGTTACAACTTTTAGTCGTTTCTGAATGGTTAGTGGATAAATTTATGTAGTTGCTGTGGAGTTGATTCAACTCATCCACTAGCATGTGCCGTCATGTTCATCTTTTGTGCAAATCCAGCATTGAATTGATCCTCGTTTGTGAAGCAGTCCGGCGTAAAATAACGGCATGATAACAGCACTCTACTACAACAACTCTTCCTCTTCTCTAAAGCAGCCCAACATGGCCCCGCCCCCTTTGTTGTGTGTTCTCAGGGGCGGGGTTTATGTAAATTTTAGGGTTAGTGATGTCACCAACCCAGGAAGAAGCTCGTTGTCCTACCAGCCATTTGTTGTAGTCCTTAAACAGAGAATTCTTTAAAATAAAATATTCAATTCAATTCACATTTATTTGTATAGCGCTTTTCATATAACTTCAAAGCAGCTTTACAGAGAATGCATGTCAACATTACAATTTAGAGAATGTAGTTAGCTGATAATGTAATAATTTAGGCAATTAATTTACAATCACTGTTAGCAGTTTAATTGAAGGTAGAAGCAATGAGCATATCTCCCTTTGCATTGAACTTTGAGCGTCGTAACTTTGCAGATGTTGTTTATGCTCAAACAGCAACATCACACACATAATCAACCACCCCTTTAAAAACATTTTTCTTCAGTCAAGTGGTATAATCAACATGCAACAACAAGCCAAACAGGAAATTGTCATAGAGAGGACCCCTGATAATTTTTATGACAAAGCTAGGTTATTTCAGGTTTTAAAATGTCATGTGGTGCGACTAGAAAACAGGGTCTCTTGTTGAATCACAATACTGCATTGCCATATTGTATGAAAGAGACCGATATGTACAGTTAGATTTTAAATGAGCTCTTACATCCTGCTTGAGTGTTTAAGACCTATTGCTCATCTCTTGATGATAAAATCCATTTCTGAATTAATGGAACATATGCAGTGAGTAGACATGGATGCTAAAAGATGTTGTTGTTATTTCAGACTCACAAAAATATGATTCACCTGCCAACTTTCACATTAGAGCCAGTAAAAGGACAGTTGGGTCCGGTATAGACTGACGCCCACAGAAAGTGCATTTCACTCTTGAAGAGAATGATGATTTCATTACGTGGAAGTTTAGAGAGTATCTAACACAGAGTGAAAATGATCCCACAGTCTTCTGGCAGTGTGATGGAAACATCGCACCATATGTTGACTCTTCACCCCAGCTGAACGTCTACTGAGATTCTCTGCCACTTCACATTTGGTGCCCACAGAGCATCTGTATCTCACTGCCACAGCAGGTAATGTGCATCAGCAGGTGCATATGCTACTTTCCAAAATGCCTCTGTAACTCTTTGAAACATATGGCACTGGCATCACTCCTCTGCAGCTACGTGTTATACTGGAGATAAAGTTTTCACGCATTTCATAGGCATTTTTCAGCCCAAGTCGACTGCCAATGAGTCTCATCACCCCTCGCCGTGCTGCATGATAAGGCTGTCAAAGGATTAACAAACATGACAAGTGCTCAGACTTGTGCAAAGTTACATTTATGTGTATGTTCCTCTATATTTTTCTGTTATGTGATAGAAGATGTTGGTAGCAAGTGGATCTGAGAAACTTCATTAGCACATGAATGAGCATTCGCAGTGTTTAACATTTATATTGTGATCTATTTTTGAATGAAGCAGTGATTTTAACTAACTCAGGCTCATTGGAAAAACGTGCCTGTGGCGGCATTTCTGCAAAATGATATTAAAAAAACATTTGCTGAAGCAATCATGACATTTTAGCTGCTTCTACAAGTTTTTGAGCTCTTTTATTGTGACTCGTGTTAAACTCTGGACTCGCACCCAGAACTAAAAATTGCCAATGTTGGGTGTAACGCATTACAAGTAACTTGCGATATGTAATCAGATTACTTTTTCTAGTAACTTGTAAAGTAACGCATTTATTAGTTCTGTGCAGCAATTACCGTATAGAACGTACATATATACTTGAGTCGGGATATGATTATCGTGTTTATATTGTTCCACGTTCATGTTGAGAAAAACAATAATATCCAGATGCTCGGATGAGAAAATGTGCTCTGCTGACAGATGTTGCTAAGATAACGGTGTGCTAAGCAAAGTTTCTAACAGCACTTTGTGTTTTCTGTTCTTAAACTCGTCTCCCTCGATGAATATGTCTCGGAAACATATGTCTGGAAATCATTTTGCTATCTGACAAGTTAAGGTACAGCTGTGTTACCTGCAGTCGTGAATGCAGTGATGGACAGCTGTCTTTCCTCATTCAACTGGTGTTTGGATTTCATGTGCTTTCTCATTGTGGTGATATATTATAACTCATTTGATCAAAAGTAATTCCATTCAGTAAGATAATTTTGATCTAAGTAATTACAAAGGTTACGAGGCAGAAGAACGACATTATTTGATCAAACACAACCAACTTGTTAACACGCTCCACAGCGCCACCCAGTGCATTTAGTTATAACTGGGAGCAGGGTTGCCAGGTTTTCACAACAAAACCCACCCAATTGCTACTCAAAACTTGCCCAATCGCGTTCTGGCGGGTAAAATATGCGTTTTTGGTGGGGTTCCCCTTGTAAAATTCGCATTTCAGGGGCTAAATATCACGTTATTTTGGGTCACTTCAACCCGCTGCCAGGGTTGCCAGGTTTTCACAACAAAACCTATCCAGTTGCTACTCAAAACTTGCCCAGTCGTGTTCTGGCAGGTAAAATATGCGTTTTTGGCGGGGTTCCCCTTGTAAAATTCACATTTCAGGGGCTAAATATCATGTTATTTTGGGTCACTTCAACCCGCTGCCAGGGTTGCCAGGTTTTCACAACAAAACCTACCCAATTGCTACTCAAAACTTGCCAAATCGTGTTCTGGCAGGTAAAATATGCGTTTTTGGCGGGGTTCCCCTTGTAAAATGTGCATTTCAGGGGCTAAATATCATGTTATTTGGAGTCGCTTCAACCCGTGGCCAGGGTTGCCAGGTTTTCACAACAAAACCCACCCAATTGCTACTCAAAACTTGCCCAATCATGTTCTGATGGGTAAAATATGCGTTTTTGGTGGGGTTCCCCTTGTAAAATTCGCATTTCAGGGGCTAAATATCATGTTATTTTGGGTCACTTCAACCCGCAGCCAGGGTTGCCAGGTTTTCACAACAAAACCCACCCAATTGCTACTCAAAACTTGTCCAACTACATTCTGGTGGGTAAAATATGCGTTTTTGGTGGGGTTCCCCTTGTAAAATTTACATTTCAGGGCTAAATATCATGTTATTTTGGGGTCGCTTCAACCCGCAGCCAGGGTTGCCAGGTTTTCACAACAAAACCCACCCGATTGCTACTCAAAACTAGCCAATTGCGATATCCAGCGGGTAAAATATGCGTTTTTGGTTGGGTTCCCCATGTATAAATTTTACATTCCAGGGGCTAAATATCATGTTATTTGGGGCCGCTTCAACCTGCGGACATGAAAAACCTGGGTTGCCAGGTTTTCACAACAAAACCTGTCCAATTGCTACTCAAAACAAGCCCAATCGCATTTTGGAGGGGTAAAATCCGTTTTTTTGGTGGGGTTCCCCTTGTAAAATTTGCATTCCAGGGGCTATATCATGTTATTTAGGGTCACTTCAATACATGGACATGAAAAACAACCCGTGGCCAGGGTTGCCAGGATTTCACAACAAAATCCACCCAACCGATACTCAAAGCTAGCCCAATCACATTTCAGGGGGGTCCCCCTGTAAAAGTTGCATTCCAGGGGGTAAAATTTGCGTATTTAAGGGAGTACCCCTGATAAATTTCTCATTCCAGGAGCTAAATATCATGGGGTCGCTTTGACCCACGGACATGAAAAACAACCCGTGGCAACACTGTTAAAGTAGCCCAATTCAGTGGGAATTCAGAGTTTTTGGCCAGCAAAGCAACAAAGTAAAATTTTGAAAAGTATTTTCATTTTTCGAATAATAATTACAGATTGAATATTCGACTATTCGTGCACACCCCTAGTCTTTATTAATCAAAAATCTGCCCCTGTAATCCTAATTTGAAAGTTGTTGGTGTTTTAATGCCACCAGTGTTCATCTCAGCTGGAAACTGCATTGAATTGTTGCATAGGTAGAGGCACGTTTTTCCAATGGGCCTAGACTGATTTCTAGACTGAAGTCTTTTTTGATTAGAAACTGAAAAATGTTTTTGAACTCCCTCACATGGCCTTGATTATATCAGCAGAAAAGTTGTTTTAGAGTCTGCAAAAGTTGTGATATATTAATGATAGATAATGCAAAACTTTTTATTTTTAATAGGGACTTAATTAGTCTCTTTTATGATTCATCTAAGTATTGACTTTATCTTAGATGCTTCAGAGAAACAGTAAGAATATACAGCTACAAACAAATTGGAGAGCTCAGATCATTTGGTTTTGGAAGAAGCTGATGGGAAAGGTTTATATAATTTAATATATTATCAGACTTTTAAATACAAGCAAATCTGAGCATAGTTCATGACGTTGAGCTATCTTCTGAAACTCCAGAGGAGACAAATGTGCATTTGCTCCATTAACCCCCCATTTAATCTCATTACTGTCGAGGAAAAAGAACTGAGTTATTAGAAAGATCTCATTTGTGATTTTTATTTACACTTGGGACATCTATTAAGAAGCTTAGCAGGGGAAAATTTGATTTCAAGCTGTCTTTAAGGTCAGCTGTATAGGGATGTGAGCAATGGCTCGAGTTTCATTTAACTGTTTAAGTAAAGTTACGGCTAATTCCCACTGACTCTGGGTGAGAGAGTGTGTAAATAGGTCTAATATGGAGTGAACACTCTCCAGAGGCTTTGGCTCTGAGCCACCAGTTATAAACTCTGTTCACACCAAACTGTCAAATGCTTACTGACATTCTCGTTCTCCAGCTAATTTAGCTTCAACAAGCCATGATACAAGGCAGAAGGTGGGGTCTTCAGTGATGACAGATACAGAACTATTATGTACATGAACAGTTATACTGTGACAGAAGTGGAGGAGATGCAATAATAGACTTTTCAGTGCTATGAATAAATAACTCCAAACGAATGAAACATCTTATGGCAACTGCCATCAATGAATGTGCAAATGTTATGTTGAGAAAATCATTTTTATAACTGAGTTCTGTGTGCCATGACCTTGAGCTGAAGCTCTCTTAGAGTGAAAGACAATAAAATATTTGATTAAATTGAAGTGCGATTTAGAAAATGAAGTATCATACCATAATAATGACTGAAGAATATTGTTGTGTACAGCGAGCGCAGCTAGACGGTATATTAATCATGACATTGCGGCCTTTCCCTGACTCGAGCAGATGTTGTAAATCCAGCAGCATCTCGGCGAGGCAGGTGCCCTCCAGTCGGTTTCTGTCTGCTGCACTGGTAATGGTTTGTTTCCGTTCCTGGAACATTGGACAATAAGCCTGCATGCACTTCCTTAGACCTTTATCATATGAGGTACTGTGACATTTCCATTGAACCCAAGATTAGGCTCAAATGTCTCTTTCTCGAAAAGCATCATGACCCTGTGTCTAAAGACCTATGAGTCAAACCGAAGAGAGGGTTAAATATATTTAGTGTGTTATATTTGTGCCTCTGGAGCTCTCTGAACCCATGATGCTTTTGGATATCGGATTTGCCTAGTCAACATCCGAGCAATTGAGATAAGAACTCTCCAAGGATCGTTTTTCCTCCATGCACATTCATGGAAACATTGATTTAGACATTTTTTATGAATGAAGTGAATAATGCTTTGGAAAACAAATCACAGTTAAATCAGTATTTCACCCACATATATAGTATTTCACCCAATATATATATATATATATTATATACACATATTTATATATAATTCTGGATCACACTTCAGTATGGGGAACACGTATTCACTATTAACTACAACTTTTGCCTCAATAAACTCCTAATTACTGCTTATTAATAGTTAAGCTTAAGTAGGATTTAGGGATGTAGAATAAGGTCTTGCAGAATAAGGCATTAATATGTGCTTTATAAGTACTAATAAACAGCCAATATCCTAGTAATATGCATGATAATAGGCAACTAGTTAATAGTGAGAAATGGACGCAAAATAAAGTGTTACCTAATTCTGTCATCATTTACACACCTCATGTCATTTCAAAACCATATGAGTTTCTATTTTCAGATGTTTTGAAGAATGATCCTGCTGCTCTTTTCCATACAACAATAGTCCAATAGTACATTTTATGTATTATTGATGTCAAATAAACCTGAAATAAATAAACTCCAAAAAATCTGTATATACAGAAAAATACTTAATTTAAGATGCTATTCTGAAAATTTACAATTCTGCTGCAGGGCTAAAATGTCATTTGTACTTCTGAAAACCAATGCCAAGTTATATGCAGGGCTGGAAATTTCAAGGGAACGTGGAGTTCCAGTTCAGACTGGTTTGGTTTTTTTAAAGGAAAAATCACCCTTTTAATCACTCAATACACTGTAAAAAAAAAAAAAAAAAAAAAAAAAAAATCTGTTAAATTTATGGTAAAAAACTGCAGTTATGGTTGCCAGAAATTTACTGTAAAAAATACGGTAGCAACATTTTAGGTTTTACAGATTTAACTTAAATTTACAGTAAAATACCATATTTATATTAACTGATATAATGTTAATTTACCAATTATGGCTGCACGATATATCGTGCAATACGAAAAATAAGATTGAACTTGAATGTGATTATCACTTAAGCGTGATTCTTAGTGCGATTATGAAATCACAAAGGCTGTGATTATTTTAAAATACATAAAATGTGAAGTGTCACTCAGGGAATTTTATTTTACTGTAAATTATAAAATGACTTTTTCTTTTTTACTTCAAAAAACTGTAAATTTAACAGTATTTTACTGTAAAATTACATTAAATGTATGGTTAGATCTATTACAGTTATTCACCGTATATAGTATGGAAACTTTCTATTAACCAATTAACAGTTTTTCATCGTAGCATTTTTACAGTCTTTTACCGTTAAAATCACGATCATTTTTTACAGTGTACCCTACAAAAGCAATCCACACAAACAACTAGCGCAATATTAAAAAAAAAAAAAGAATAAAAATACAGCAGGATATTCTGCATTCATGATTGGCCATGCAGGTCGCAGCCAATAGAAATGCTTCTTTATTGGTGTGCGTCTTCACAGAACCGATCCTCAGAGCAGATAGAAATTTTTTTTATCAAAAATCTGAACAGAAACTGTTACTTTAACAAATGCGACATGGATACAAAGCAGAAAATTTGACATGGATAAAGCTGAAATGATCCAGATTCAGTTAGACTGAATGCAAACTCTGATAATGACGTCCAGCCTGAAAAGCTAAACACTAAACTCTTAAAAATAAAGGTTTGAAAAGGGTTTTTTTGCAGCCAAGGACCATTTTTGGACCTTTCAGTGGTCAGTTCTTAAAAGAACAACTTTTTTTCTTAGTGATAAGATTTAATAGGAAATTCCCTATCCTATAAAAATGACTGGATTTGGCCCATGAAAATTCGCCAACGTGACACACCTTTAACTGTTTTGCTCAAGTGCACACTGGTGATAGATTCACCTCTTGTTGTGTTTGAACCTACAACCTTCCAGTTATCAGATCATTAACCAATGTGCCACAGCACTCCAGATTGATTACTTCATTACATTTCCAATTTAAAATTACCCAATTTAAAACCAAAATCTTCTTATGACATTAGAAACTATATCATGTGCTATAGCCCAGCTGTGCAGTAGAATTGTATTGTACCTGCACTTTCAGATAAGCTAGTGTTTACATTTCCACATATATGGGTAGACATCTGAGTGGCCTGTTATTAATTAAATGCCATAGGTACTGAACCTGAATTTATGTCTATGAAAGTAAGTGATTAAAAGGAAAATAATGCATGCATGGTGTGTGAGTACTGTATAAGAGCTGTTCAGCATGAGGAGCTCATTCATTCTGGCTGTCATCAACGCTGTGTTGCGACTACAATGAGATCAGACAACCGCATCCATCACTGTTCTACCACTGACGTCCTCATAGTTCCTCACCCTCTATCCAGCTCACTTGCTCTCTCTCTCTCTCTCTATTTGACAGAGTTTGTTCAATGGCCCTTCCTTTCTGAATGCACACAGGCTTCTTTGGCTTGCACAATTTGCATGAGTAAATAAATCAAAAGAGTGAAGCCTTCTACATTTTTTCTTGCATAAGTTGAACTGTGATGAAAGTAAAATTTAAAAAATGAGCTAATATCCACAGGTAAGAAATATTTTGTTTTAGAATGGTGGATGACAACAAGAATAAGCACTTGCACGGAAGTGAAAATGAAACGAGAGGAATATTGTGATTTTATGATTATAAGATGACTGTATATATATACATACAGTGGGTACGGAAAGTATTCAGACCCCCTTAAATTTTTCACTCTTTGTTATATTGCAGCCATTTGCTAAAATCATTTACGTTCATTTTTTTCCTCATTAATGTACACACAGCACCCCATATTGACAGAAAAACACAGAATTGTTGACATTTTTGCAGATTTATTAAAAAAGCAAAACTGAAATATCACATGGTCCTAAGTATTCAGACCCTTTGCTCAGTATTTAGTAGAAGCACCCTTTTGATCTAATACAGCCATGAGTCTTTTTGGGAAAGATGCAACAAGTTTTTCACACCTGGATTTTGGGATCCTCTGCCATTCCTCCTTGCAGATCCTCTCCAGTTCTGTCAGGTTGGATGGTAAACGTTCGTGGACAGCCATTTTTAGGTCTCTCCAGAGATGCTCAATTGGGTTTAAGTCAGGGCTCTGGCTGGGCCATTCAAGAACAGTCACGGAGTTGTTGTGAAGCCACTCCTTCGTTATTTTAGCTGTGTGCTTAGGGTCATTGTCTTGTTGGAAGGTAAACCTTCGGCCCAGTCTGAGGTCCTGAGCACTCTGGAGAAGGTTTTCGTCCAGGATATCCCTGTACTTGGCCGCATTCATCTTTCCCTCGATTGCAACCAGTCGTCCTGTCCCTGCAGCTGAAAAACACCCCCACAGCATGATGCTGCCACCACCATGCTTCACTGTTGGGACTGTATTGGACAGGTGATGAGCAGTGCCTGGTTCCCATTCAGTCAGTCACGTTCGACGTTACGTCGATACTGACGTAATGGGGTCTCGCTTGGGAACCCAATCACCTCCAAGGGAAACAAAACACGCCAATGGGAATTGGCCAGTGAGATTTACATGCCGGGCCCCTCCCCCGGCATCCGGGTATAAATAGGGCCGGCGTGACTCACTTCATTCATACTTTTGCTTCGGAGCCGATCGGATGATCCTGCCTTTCATCTCCAATCGAAAGAAAAAAGAGTGATTTCTCTGAAAGAGCGAAACAGCAATTTTAATTGCTAGGACCTGAGTCCGCAAACAGCAATTTTTATTGCTTTCTTTGTTTCTCTCTGGTGGCTGCTTGTGTCTCGTCAGCTGGTGGGAAGGCACGCTCAGCGGTGAGTGTGACGGACGCGCTGTGTGGGAAGCAGTGCAGCATTCATCCCTGTGTGCTTCGGCTGGTGAGGTAACTAAAAGAGCAAGCACGGGCGATCAGCGTCTTTTTCAAGATGTCTTTTCGTCCGTGTGTTTCTGGATGTGGTCGTTTCCTGACCTCTTCTGACGGCCACGATCGCTGTCTCACGTGTTTGGGTAAACCGCACGCTGAGTCAGCGCTCGTGGATGGTACATGCCCTCACTGCGAGGGCATGTCCATGTTGGCGTTGAGATCGCGACTCTCCTTCTTTAACACAGAAGTGAGGGTCCCCTCTGTCACTACCCCAGCGCCGGCGGCTGTAGCGGCCGCCGGTCCGGTTAGTGCTCTGGGAGATCTGAGGGTCACAGTGGGAGCCACTTCGTCGGGTCCGCCCCCACGAACCTCCCACTCCTCCGCAACGTCATGTGCCGTCGAGCTGCCGGCTCACTTTCGGCGCTCCGGAGGAGGATCAGATGTCGATCGCTGCATCGGGGAGCGGGATCGCTGACTCGGAGGACGACGATGACTCCGAGCTTCCGCCCTCAGGGGTGGTTGCTCAGTCTGAGGCGGACTCTGAGTTGGCGGCCATGCTTTCCCGGGCCGCCGCGGGCATTGGGCTTGTGTGGAACCCTCCACCCTGTCCCGAACGCTCGCGGTTGGATGATTGGTTTCTGGGGTCGGGGCGCGGTTCCCAGCCGCGTCCCGCCCCGGTGCCTTTCTTCCCGGAGGTGCATGAGGAGCTCCAGAAGTCGTGGACGGCCCCTCACACGGCCAGGGTCCGCACTTCTGCCTCCTCCGCTCTCACTACCCTCGATGGTGGGGCCGCCAAGGGGTACGTAGACATTCCCCAGGTGGAACGTGCTACTTGGAGGAATCGTCCGCGTCTCCCGTCCAAGGCGAGTAAGACCACGGCCGCTCTCGCTGCCAAGGCTTACTCAGCTGCTGGACAGGCGGCCTCTGCCCTGCACGCCATGGCCATCTTGCAGGTCCATCAGGCGAAAGCTCTTAAGGAGTTGCACGAGGGTAGTTCTGAACCAGGGCTGCTGCAAGAACTGCGTACGGCGACTGACCTCGCCCTCCGGGCGACGAAAGTCACGGCGCGCGCCCTGGGTCAGACGATGTCCACCCTGGTGGTCCAGGAACGGCATCTTTGGTTGGACCTGGCTGAGATGAAGGACGCCGACAAAGTCCGCTTTCTCGACGCTCCCATCTCCCAGGCCGGCCTCTTCGGCGACACTGTCGAGGATTTTGCTCAGCAGTTCTCGGCAGTGCAAAAGCAGACGGAGGCCATCAAACACATCCTGCCCCGGCGTGATGATGCCACCCATCCGCCACGGGCTGCGCCTCCGTCTGCTCCTCGCCGAGGGCGTCCTCCTGCGGCTCTGGCTCCGGTGAGGTCGGAACCTTCCCACCCTCCCCGAGCCACCCGCAGGAAGGCGAAGCCCCCTGCCCAGGCCGCTAAATCCTCTTCCTCTTCACGGAAGAAGAAGGCGAAGAAGCGGCCCTGAGACAGGAGACCCAGCGGTGGAGGAGTTCGCTCGGCGGGAGACGGTGAACGCACCGCTCCCTCCCCCGGGAGAGGGCCCGGGGGTGAATCTTTTGTTCCCCTTCTTTTCTGTTCCACCTTTTCAATAAAAGAGCGATTTCCAAAACCACTGGGTCATATAAGAAGGTCTGTGCTGAGGGTCAGCGAGCACTCGCTCCCTTTCCCTCAGCCACTCCTTCCTTCGCCACGGGCAGGGTCTTGGCGCCCCGGGGACGTACATCCTCCCCACGCCACCCTGCCCACTCGGAGCGGTGTGAGTGGACTCCACTCGCAGCCTCAACCTCGGGACGCACTGCTTCCCAGGTTGAGTCACAATGCTCCATGCCGCCCCCCCGCGGGTACTTCTGTAGTTCGGATGGTGCCACTCGTACGGTGCTTGGCGGCGTGGCTACGCCTTCCCAACCCGTCCCGTTGGCTCGTTCGGACGATCAGACTCGGCTATGCGATTCAGTTCGCCAGGCGTCCCCCCAGGTTCAACGGCGTTCTGTTCACTTCGGTGACAGGTCCCAACGCCGCTGTCCTGCGGGCGGAGATTGCGGTTCTTTTGGCGAAGGACGCAATCGAGCCTGTCCCTCCAGCCGAGATGAAGTCAGGGTTTTACAGCCCTTACTTCATAGTACCCAAGAAGGGCGGCGGGCTGCGACCGATCCTGGATCTGCGCGTTTTGAATCGGGCCCTTCACAAGCTCCCGTTCAAGATGCTCACACTAAAACGCATTCTCACGTGCGTTTCTGCCCAGGATTGGTTTGCAGCCATCGACCTGAAGGACGCGTACTTTCATGTCTCGATCCTTCCTCGACACAGACCGTTCCTACGGTTTGCGTTCGAGGGGCGGGCATATCAGTACAAGGTCCTCCCCTTCGGGCTGTCCCTGTCCCCTCGAGTCTTTACCAAAGTCGCAGAGGGGGCCCTTGCCCCGCTCAGGGAAGTGGGCGTTCGCATTCTCAACTACCTCGACGACTGGCTCATTCTGGCCCAGTCGCGAGAGCAGTTGTGCGAACACAGGGACCTTGTGCTCAGTCACCTCAGCCAGTTGGGGCTTCGGGTCAACTGGGAGAAGAGCAAGCTCTGTCCCGTCCAGAGCATCTCTTTTCTCGGTGTGGAGCTGGACTCGGTCAACATGACAGCACGTCTCACCAACGAGCGTGCACAGTCGGTGCTGAACTGCCTGAATTCGTTCTCGCGGAAGACAGCGGTCCCACTGAAACAGTTTCAGAGGCTCCTGGGGCATATGGCATCCGCAGCCGCGGTCACGCCGCTCGGATTGCTTCATATGAGACCGCTTCAGCACTGGCTTCACGACCGAGTCCCGAGGTGGGCGTGGCACCGTGGCTCACTCTGTGTGGTCATCACACCGGACTGTCGCCGCACATTCAGCCCGTGGTCGGACCTCGCTTTTCTACGGGCCGGGGTGCCCCTAGAACGTGTGTCCAGGCATGTTGTTGTCACAACAGATGCTTTCACCACCGGTTGGGGTGCCACATGCAGTGGTCAGTCGGCCTCGGGGTCCTGGACAGGTCCCCATCGCCACTGGCACATCAACTGCCTCGAGTTGCTAGCAGTACTCCTTGCTCTGCGCCGGTTTCGGCCGCTGCTGCAGGGCAAGCATGTACTGGTCCGGACGGACAACACATCGACGGTTGCGTACATCAACCACCAGGGTGGTCTACGCTCCCGTCGCATGTCGCAACTCGCCCGCCATCTCCTCCTGTGGAGTCAGCGCCGACTCAGGTCGCTGCGCACCTCCTACATCCCGGGCGAGCTCAATCGTGCGGCCGACGTGCTCTCACGACAGCTCACGCTCCCGGGGGAATGGAGACTCCACCCCCAGGCGGTCCAGCTGATATGGAGCCGGTTCGGGGAAGCACAGGTGGACCTGTTCGCTTCTCGGGAATCCGCCCATTGCCAGTTGTTCTATTCGTTGACCGATAGGGACCCTCGGCATGGATGCACTGGCACACAGCTGGCCCCGGGGCCTACGCAAATATGCGTTTCCCCCAGTGAGCCTCCTTGCACAGACACTGTGCAAGGTCAGGGAGGACGAGGAGCAGGTCTTGCTAGTTGCGCCATACTGGCCCAACCGGACCTGGTTCCCGGAACTCATGCTCCTCGCGACAGCCCATCCCTGGCGCATCCCCCTGAGGAAGGACCTTCTTTCTCAGGGGCAGGGCACCATATGGCACCCGCGGCCCGATTTCTGGAACCTCCACGTGTGGTTCCTGGACGGGACGCGGCGGACTTAAGTGGCCTACCGTCCGCGGTAGTTGACACCATCACTTCGGCTAGAGCCCCCTCTACGAGGCGCGCTTATGCCTTGAAGTGGAGTCTGTTCGTTGAGTGGTGCTCTTCCCACCGGGAAGACCCCCGAAAATGCCCGGTCGGTGTTGTGCTTTCCTTCCTTCAAGAGGGTTTGGAACGGAGGCTGTCCCCTTCCACCCTGAAGGTCTATGTGGCTGCTATCGCTGCGCATCACGATGTGCTCGACGGCAAGTCACTAGGAAAGCATGACCTGATCATCAGGTTCCTCAGAGGCGCCAGGAGGTTAAACCCTCCTAGGCCTCGCCTCATTCCCTCTTGGGATCTCTCCGTTGCCCTTAGGGGTTTACGCGGAGTTCCCTTCGAGCCCTTAGAGTCAGTCGAGCTGAAACATCTGTCTCTTAAGACAGTGCTCCTGACCGCGCTCGCTTCCTTCAAGAGGGTTGGGGACCTGCAAGCATTTTCGGTCAGCGATTCGTGCCTGGAATTCGGGCCGGACTACTCTCACGTGATCTTGAGACCCCGGCCTGGATATGTGCCCAAGGTTCCCACCACTCCCTTCCGGGACCAGGTGGTGAACCTGCAAGCGCTGCCCCCGGAGGAGGCAGACCCAGCCCTCGCGCTGCTATGTCCTGTTCGTGCTCTGCGCACCTACGTGGACCGCACGCGGAGCTTCAGAAGCTCTGAGCAGCTCTTTGTCTGTTTTGGAGGTCAGCAGAAGGGGAAGGCTGTCTCCAAACAGAGGTTGGCCCACTGGATAGTGGATGCCATCGCCTTGACGTACCAGTCGCAAGGCGAGCCGTGCCCCCTCGGGTTGCGAGCTCACTCCACTCGGGGTGTTGCTTCCTCCTGGGCGTTAGCGCACGGCGCCTCTGTGACAGACATTTGTAGAGCTGCAGGCTGGGCGACACCCAACACGTTCGCCAGGTACTACAACCTTGTGTCGAACCGGTGTCCACCTGTGTGTTATCTACCCGTAGATAGCCATGGGTGTTCGCTTGCGGTGCCATTTCCCTTGGTGAGGGAATGCGAGCACTTTTTCCACTCCTCAGTTCAGTTCCCCGTAACGGTGAACCCTGTGGAGTTCCTCCTGCATCATGCGGCAGCCAGACGTGGCGGAGGCGTCCAGCGCTAGGTCCAGTACTCGTGTGTATGCCCAATTGGTCTGCCCTTGTACTGGGCTAGATGCCCATATGCTGTGATTCCCCGCGGGTAATCCCATATGTGTTTGTCCACGGTACGGTTTCCCTGACGGTAAACCCGTGTCTTTCCCTGGGTGGCTCTGCCCTATCTCTGGTTGCTAGTATGTTCCTCCCAAAAGGTAGGACCTACATCAGAGATCTTCCATATGCGTTACTGTCCTCTGGCCAGTCCATATGTGTCTTCCACACATTACCTCCCTTTGGGCAGGGTGTGGTCTCCGTAGCTTTCCCCTCCTCGGGGAACGCTTTCCTGGCGTTTTGGTCATGGCTGTAAAACGAGGGAATTGAGTCCCGAAGCACTCTTCCCCAGGGGTAAGGAACAGCAGCTTCGACCTTCTCCACTGTAACGCCCTGTCCTCTCCATCCCACTGGTATGGAAGACATTCCTGGGCTTACTCTGGGCGCTGGAGGGTTACGAGTATGGGCCGCACTTGCATTTGGGCACGCTACCGCCTGCCAGCCTCTGCCTCCCTAACACTCGTAACGTGATTCAGTAGCTATGGCGCTTTCCATAGGAGACCCCATTACGTCAGTATCGACGTAACGTCGAACGTGACTGACTGAATGGGAACGTCTAGGTTACTATTGTAACCCCCGTTCCCTGAAGGAGGGAACGGAGACGTTACGTCCCCCTGCCATAGCTCTGGGTCACCGCTGAGCGGCCAGATACCTTCTCGGCTCCTCAGCAAAAATATGAATGAAGTGAGTCACGCCGGCCCTATTTATACCCGGATGCCGGGGGAGGGGCCCGGCATGTAAATCTCACTGGCCAATTCCCATTGGCGTGTTTTGTTTCCCTTGGAGGTGATTGGGTTCCCAAGCGAGACCCCATTACGTCAGTATCGACGTAACGTCTCCGTTCCCTCCTTCAGTTTTCTCCACACATACCGCTTACAATTAAGGCCAAAAAGTTCTATCTTGGTCTCATCAGACCAGAGAATCTTATTTCTCACCATCTTGGCAAACTCCATGCGGGCTTTCATGTGTCTTGCACTGAGGAGAGGCTTCCGTCGGGCCACTCTGCCATAAAGCCCCGACTGGTGGAGGGCTGCAGTGATGGTTGACTTTCTACAACTTTCTCCCATCTCCCGACTGCATCTCTGGAGCTCAGCCACAGTGATCTTTGGGTTCTTCTTTACCTCTCTCACCAAGGCTCTTCTCCCCCGATAGCTCAGTTTGGCCGGACGGCCAGCTCTAGGAAGGGTTCTGGTTGTCCCAAACGTCTTCCATTTAAGGATTATGGAGGCCACTGTGCTCTTAGGAACCTTAAGTGCAGCAGAAATTCTTTTGTAACCTTGGCCAGATCTGTGCCTTGCCACAATTCTGTCTCTGAGCTCTTCAGGCAGTTCCTTTGACCTCATGATTCTCATTTGCTCTGACATGCACTGTGAGCTGTAAGGTCTTATATAGACAGGTGTGTGGCTTTCCTAATCAAGTCCAATCAGTATAATCGAACACAGCTGGACTCAAATGAAGGTGTAGAACCATCTCAAGGATGATCAGAAGAAATGGACAGCACCTGAGTTAAATATATGAGTGTCACAGCAAAGGGTCTGAATACTTAGGACCATGTGATATTTCAGTTTTTCTTTTTTAATAAATCTGCAAAAATGTCAACAATTCTGTGTTTTTCTGTCAATATGGGGTGCTGTGTGTACATTAATGAGGAAAAAAAATGAACTTAAATGATTTTAGCAAATGGCTGCAATATAACAAAGAGTGAAAAATTTAAGGGGGTCTGAATACTTTCCATACCCACTGTATGTATATATATATATATATATATATATATATATATATATATATATATATATATATATATTCGCCTAGAAGCAAATGCTGGTATAACAAGCACTGGTGAGTAAATAACAAATCACATGATTTAATTATAAAATAATTATACAAATAAAAGACTGAATTATAAATTATAAATCTGGTCCTCGCTGATGTAAGTGACATATTAGATTCAATGGCATACAAATCAAGACATCTAGAAAATTGACTGTCACCAAGTTTATCTAATGCTTAAAGAAATCCTATGTACTGTAGCATGTGGAATATTCCTGACATTAATTCACCAAGGTGAAAATATGAGGAAAAAATTCAAATGTACCAGACGTCGTAATGCAAACCTAATTTGTGGTTCAGTGTGTCATGCAAGCAAATGTCCTGTGGCTCCTGCGGTGAAACACTCTGCTTTTGCTCTCAAAACAAAATGATTGGGTGCTTTTTCTCAATACAGTTTTATAAATAAAGCACCTACTGAGATGCCATTAAAAAACAGTCAAAGCCAAAAATTTGAATGTGCTGAAGATTGTGTTGGAATCAATGCAGGAGACGGTCTCCAGGGAGGCCCAGAAGACAACAGCTCTTCATGAGAAAAACTAAAAGGCAGGAATCAGTCAACAGATCTAACCCACTGTGACAGACAAACACACACCAAAAAAAACATGTAAGAAAGACGTTCAGACTCTGAAGCCCCCTTACCGAAAAAAATCAACTGGCTCTTGTTGAGAAAATGACCTGACATCTAATTCAAGAGATTATTTCCCTCAGGATCCAGCCAAAGACGGAAGCTCCACTTCCTGTTCAATGGCTGACAAAAGAAGACCTGTCCGTGGAGGATGTCAACCTTGATGAGGGACCATCAGGAGGTTTCATTGCAGGTAAAAAATAATATCAGAAAAGATATATTCACATATTTTTCCATGACAAAAAATTCCCACCACTGTGGCCACCCGTAAAAAATACATACTTCGTAGCAGCAGTCGGAACTAAGCAGAAACCCAAAGATCCCGCTGAGGCTCTTAAGAAAATACATAAGCCCCCCCCAGTGTTCGCCTTACTATCAGGCTTCAACACAGACTCCGGCTACAGTTGTTTGTTCACCTTAAACTGGCACTTACACTGTCAAACAGCTAAAGCCCTCTATTTGAAGTTGTGTTACAGAGAAGCCGGATACGTTTACATGCAGTGCAATATTCAGACTGCTAGCCATTTTGTATCTGAGCTGTTTGTGTGTTACAGTTCAGTTTCTATTTCATTCCATTCAGATTTGCATTTACATGGAGGAACAGACCACATCCTGCACTATTACTGACACCAAAGATGCTCTATCAAATACTCTGACTGCTGTATCTGCCGTAAAATGCTAGAAAAAATAGCATAGAATGTTGAGATGGGGAGGGATGGCCAGTGTGAGTGTATTTGGGTCAATGATGTGACGGGGCTTTTTTTTTTTTTTTTGTCCAAAGGCAATAATAATAATAATTAATAATAATAATAATAATAAAAAACAAAGATATGACATGCAAAGTATGTAAGGTAGTACATCTAGATCTCTTTTATTGAATCCAAACTGTTTTAATTATATTTTGCTACATATAAAGTATTTTAAAGATTTTGAAGTGTCAAAAGGTCATTCGGTTTAACCGTCCAAATACAGCCATTTCATTTGTGATTAAAATATCATAAAATGTAATAAATGTATATTTTTTTATTCTGGCATGATTTTAAAACATCATATATCAACATAGTGCAAAATGGTATTAAAGTTATAGGTAGAAGTCATTGCTTTGTTATGAGAAAGAATGTCCGGAAAAATGAATTTTATTGATGTCATTCGGAGTAACCGATATAAATGGATGATTTTGGATCAAGTCATGTGATCAATATCATGTGACATCATTCAGACACCTGCAAAGGACCACATGATCGTGAAGTAAAGTAACTAACTCTCTCTTAACTATTTGAAAAATTCATGTTTTCACTTGTTCATACGCATGTCCCGAAACATCAGGTCATTCGGTGCAACCGCTATAAAACATGAAAAATGTTGTAATATTTTAAAAACTTGTACTAAATATAAAATGTTTGATTGTCCTTTTGCTAGATATCAGCCTGTTAGCATTGATTGGAAATATCGTCATTCGGTATAACCAAAAGTGTCATTCGGTAAAATCGAAATTTTGGTTAAACCAAATGACTTTTTTGGTGTCAAATTTTGTCCATCTTGTAAAAACTGACAAAAGCAGTGTTAATTTATTATAAAAACCACATAATCTCATTGTTCACACTTAATAAAACTTCAAAATGAATTATATCTTCATTATGTTTTTTTACACTTTTAAAAACCTCATTCGTCAATGACCCGTTTAAAAGAAGGCACAATTGTTGTTCAATTGTTATTAACGTTGCAATGTAATGGAAGTAGCGAAAAATCTTCTGAATTGTGACAATTGTAGGACTGTAGGTTCTATCCATCTGTTGTTGATTGGATGGAGGAAGATCAGTTCTAAGAAAGGGGCGTGGTTTAAGTGGACTAAATGATTGGACATGTACAGCATAAGTCACGCCCGCTTTTTTAGTTGCATGGTGGCAGTATTTTTTCCATTCGTTTTTCCCATAAGGATTTTTAAGAAAATGAAAGAGTTATAATCCATGAACAAACCAAATAGCTACAAGGTGAATTTCAACATTACAAACTTTGATTTGAAGAAAAAAGCATTTGAAAATAGACAAAAAGATAAGGGTACAAGATTGTGTACTTAACAGCTTTACTGAGGGAAAAAAATACAATTACAGGAACTTTTGATTCAAAATTACGAGGTCTTTTTTTTTTTTTTTAAATGACATTGTGTAGATGTATCGTTCAGTAACATTCAATAATTTTTATTTCATCCTGACGTTAAAGCGTGTTCGCACACTTGTAACGGATTGTACTAATAGTTGGCATGGTAAAACACTGTTAATTCATCTCATTTAAAGCACTATCGCCATGGCCATCAAAACTGTGCCTGTGTACAAATTCACCTCCTTTAAATTGAAAGACACTGACAGGCATCAAATCGCCCGCTGTGATCAATGTTCCTGTTATTATGCACAGTCCACAGGTTTATTTGTGAGGTGTTGCTGAGAGATTTTTGTTTATGACTTGCTGTTTATTGCTCGCTCCCGGGCGTCTGTCAGAACACAGCAGTCAGATGAATGCTTCAATAAATAGTTTCAGCACAAAAGACCTCAACAAACAGTCGGATGTTTTGAAGTAGATGTTTCACACCCACAATATTTTTTTTTATCTAATTATGAACTTTTGAACAAGGGAGTAAAGAGAGCTTTGTGACTCCAAGTGCTCAGGTTACACTGAGGCACATCATTCTAGTTTTGTGCCGATATTTTTGTGCAATAAAAGGTTTTACATAATTAAACTATTTATGTGTTCAATATAATATTAGGTTCCTTATTAAAGGCCTTTGCATCCATTTCTTCTGTACTCACATTATCCTCTAAAGGCTCACGTGGGAGTATTGGAGGCTATCCTAGCATATCTCAGGCTGAAGGTATGAAGAGAACATGCATTTTTAATTTAACGATTTTCATACAGTTGAATTGATGGTACTCTGGTCTCTCAGCATTCAAAAACAGCTGAATGGAACAGAACACGGGGGTCTTGAGATGCATTTAACAAATTTTTAACTTGACTGGCCATCTTAAACAACATTCTGTCAGGACCAATATGGTCAAAGATGACTGACAGCTGGAATTTGCGATATGGTTCAAAAATAACCCCAACCGAACATAACTAACATAAATGTATTGCAGATATCGTTCATGTTGTTAATGACAATAATTTAATGTAACAACATAAATCAAGATAAACAACAGTCTGATTTGAAGTCCTGACTGTGGAAGAAAGGGAGGAGCTGGGGATGGAGGAGGGTAAATTAACTCCTGAGCAACACGATAATAGACAACCCGGTCTCATGGAAGAGACGTACCCGTGGGCACGTTTTCGCCAGACACAAAATTACATACCGGCGTGTACGTCTCGCTGCAGTTTCCGACAGAAACGAACATTAGAGGCCGGTAAAACATCAATGAGCACTTTGGCTCGTTTTCACACACGGTTTTGATGATGGCCAGGGTCGGATTATGGATTCGTAAAGACTCGTTTTGACGTCTCCTCGCGCAACATCATGTTACGACTTCAAAACGCTTCTTACCAGAGTGCCCGATTTGTAAACGAATGCACTTTGGACTTTGCGTCGCTTGACCGGCTCTACGCATTTCGCTTTTTTTGGCCGTGACCAAGCTTGCTCGGTAGCTCAGCCGATATTCATGGACATTCGATTGGACTTACGACGAGGAGTCGACTCCCCCCTGCTTGGGTACGAATCCTGTGAAATGCTCCCATGAACTCAAAGAGAGATCTAAACGAGCTGAAAAACGGTATACGATTGCAGACGCTTCTTACGTCACGTTTGCTTTTGTTAACGCTATCAGGTAGGTTTAGGCGTAGCGTCAGTGGGACGTTATTTTAAAACGAAACGAAGCGCAAATGTCAAATCAAGAACCGCGGTGATTCGTCTAAAAAGCAACCTCATAAAAACGTACCACATTCACCCTATTATCTGCTCCAGCAAAAAAATAAAAAATAAGAACACGCTTTTAGTGCCGCTCAGTGGACATTTCGCAGCGAAACTGCAGCGACATGTACTCACTTGTACATATTTCGCGACTCGCGAAAACGTGCCCACGGGTAAGTTTTCGTCATGAGACCAGGTTGATAATAGACCATAAAGGGGACCTGTTATGCCCATTTTTGAGTGGAAGGAAAAACATGCTGTTTTCGTGCATGTGACTTTAAATGAAAATAAGCTGCTGCTCCCCACCCCCTTTGCAGAAGAGGGTGGAGTCTGTACAGCTCGGGCCTCGGATACTCGGCCAAAAATTAAAATATCTGTTTGTTTTTGATTATCATCTCTATCGTGGTCACACTCACATGACATTGCAGTTCTTCATCATCATGAAAGTTTATTATCTACATGCGTTTTAAAGTCATATCAGTCTAAACTTCTGATATATGATTTTCTTAACGCACACATCCTAAGCACGCACACAGAAAGCTGTCTGTCAGACGGCACGTCGTGTAAGTATTAAACTAAGTTCTCTTACAAGACTTATTGCACTTAAACTGTCAAAAACACACAAAGTTTACAAACACAGTCGGTTATGTCTGTGAACATAAACAGCAGGGAAAGAAATCACATGTGTATATTAGATCTGTGTATTAAAGTGACAGCAACATAATATACTGTACTACTGCTGTATCTGCTGTTAAAGGTGCCATCGAATTGAAAATTGAATTTACCTTGGCATAGTTGAATAACAAGAGTTCAGTACATGGAAATGACATACAGTGAGTCTCAAACTCCATTGTTTCCTCCTTCTTGTGTAAATCTCATTTGTTTAAAAGACCTCCGAAGAACAGGCGAATCTCAACATAACACCGACTGTTACGTAACAGTCGGGATCATTAATATGTACACCCCCAATATTTGCATATGCCAGCCCATGTTCAAGGCATTAAACAAGGGCAGCCAGTATTAACGTCTGGATCTGTGCACAGCTGAATCATCAGACTAGGTAAGCAAGCAAGAACAACAGAGAAAAATGGCAGATGGAGCGATAATAACTGACATGATCCATGATAACATGATATTTTTAGTGATATTTGTAAATTGTCTTTCTAAATGTTTCGTTAGCATGTTGCTAATGTACTGTTAAATGTGGTTAAAGTTACCATCGTTTATTACTGTATTCACGGAGACAAGACTGTCGTTATTTTCAGTCTGTATAATTCATAAACACAACTTCATTCTTTATAAATCTCTCCAACAGTATGTAATGTTAGCTTTAGCCACAGTAAATACCATACTTCACTTTGTTAAGATCCATTTTGAGGGTTATATTAGCTGTGTGAACTTTGTTTATGCAATGATAGAGTCGAGAGCTCGGGAGGGGGCGGAGAGCGTGAGCAATTAAAGGGGCCGCAGCCTGAATCGGCGCATTTCTAATTATGCCTCAAAATAGGCAGTTAAAAAAATTAATTAAAAAAAATCTATGGGGTATTTTGAGCTGAAACTTCACAGACACATTCAGGAGACACCTTAGACTTATATTACATCTTGTAAAAAAAAGTTCGATGGCACCTTTAATATGAATCAAACAACAAAAAAAAAAGAGAAAATCACTCACTGCTCTTGACTGAATAACTTTAGTAGCTTTAATAAGAACACACGCTGCTGTGAAATGCTCTGGCGAGGAGATAAACATGCAAATAGGGCAGAGTCTGTCAGCAGTCGTGGGCGGGGCCTACGCATTTGATTTTTGAATACATTGAATCATGAGATTTCAAAGGAATTTTGTATTCATATGTGATTCATATGGAGTCCACTCCCTAAACCTTGAGTAGTCAAAACTAAACAAATTGCCCACCGCCATTAAAAAGTCAGGTATAGTTTGTGCCGACTTAATTGATTCGATGTTTACTACTCTTTCATGTCAAAGTACATGTCTACATGTCAATTTTGTCTTGCGGAAATTGTTTAAATAGCCCAAATTATGGCAGTCATGCAAACGTAGTCCTTGCATATCCGCCAGGAGAGCACACTATCTGTCAGTCTCTCTATGCCAGGGAACCTGTCAACAATCACTCAACTAATGAGCCTCTGTTTGGCCCTCAGAGGACACCGTAGTCATCTAACCCTGGAGCCATCTCCTGAATTTCTTAACAGGACTGGTGGGGAAAGTGATCTAACCTTTTATTCCAAGCAAATATCCCACTACACACAGTGTTTCGGGCTGCGGGCTAATTTCCATTCCACTGCTCAGCAGCCATTTTAAATGACCTGCCACTAAGATTAATCCTAACCAGGGAACCTTACAGTTCTCAACTGTGCCTCCATCTGACTCCTTATATTATGTACTGTTTGGAGCTATTACAGTTTAATATTGTAGGCAGATGATAATGTGAAGAATTGAACAATGTCAGCATGAAAGGTCAAAATCATCAAAGTGACTGACGTTAGATGAATGGCAGAGTGGCCGCTTAACTGCGGGGTCTAGAGAATCTATAATTAAACATAAGAACCGTTTCAAAGGTTTGAGTATAAGAGCAGAATAGAGGTGGCAGTATAGGTAGCCCACGTTACAACCCGTTCTGACTTTTAACACCCCGCTGTCTGCCAGAGCAAATGATACGCTGACACTCCGTTAAATCTGAAAGCCGCCCCTGCTGCTTAAAGATTAAAAATGTGTTCGGCCCAGAAAGAGAAAAAGCATTATGAAAACGAATGATTCATTCGGATCAAGTCCAATAAGTACCGCAATCAATCGGCTATCACAGAGAATGAGGAGAGCCTGACAATGAAAGTGCTTGATCGATTGTTATGAGATGAGATATGTAATAGCAGCACATAATGCTGTTGATCGCATGGATGCTAAATGGTTTAAGGTCGTTGTAAATGCACACTTATTAGAAGGGCCACTCATTATACACAGAGTACGCAGTTTGCGTAGGGGCTCAAAAAAAATCTTTCATTCAAACATAAATATAAAAAATATGGTAAACTGGGAGAACACAGGATACGCCATTCCCATCCGTCCCACCTCCTGTTTGTTGCTGCAGGTTGTTATTTTAGTCTGCTGGTTGAAGCAAAATTCACGCTGAAACATGATTTAAGTCAATTTAAAAGCCAAATATTCACTTAGGTCTGTTTTTATTACCACAAAAAAACAATCTGATTACTCGATTAACCCTTAAATGCATACCTTGTCTCTTTAGTGACTGGGGATGTCCTCCTCATTCATTCAAGCTAGACATCAACCTTCCTCAATCAATTCATTATAAACAATATAATTATAAAACAATGCCTGTTTTCCCATTCATTTTATGTTAAAAAAAAAAAATAAATGAACAGGGTCGCTAACAACCCGAGGTGTGTAACAGTGTAAGCATATTTTTTTCTGCACAGCAATAATTGAATCTTTGATGACTGAATAAGCACAATTCACCAGTTATACCACAAGGTGGCAATGTCTGATACACAATCCTGACGTTTCACTCATAGTTACTGCAGGCAGTAAACAAAAGAATAGGAAGTATCATGAGCAAAATCTCGAAATAACTCAGCGATTTACTGTAGAGCAAATAATGAATGCTATCAAATATTAGTGTCACTGTCACTGGATCTGGTCAGTGATCAAAATATTGATTTTGAAGATGCTGAATATCTTTTAAGAATATGTTCGCGAATATGAGGCAGATGCTGAATGTATTGGAAAATGAGCTCTGATGAGGACAGTGATGCATCTGCTCAAACTGAAGCCTTCCAAGCTCCAAAAGCTAACAAAATATGCTTTATTTTATTCTTCTGTAATTGTTACTTTAATATCAGGAGAGTTAGTTTTTATTTAATATGCATAATATTATAGTTTGTATGTAGCTACAATTGTAAATAATTACAATTTATTAAAGTTCTATTCTGGCCCCTAATGTAGTTGTGTGTGTTTTTTTTAAAAAAACTAGCATAATATTTGGAGGAGATGGCAGGGAGAGGCACAACAATACAATTCTGCTTCGGGCACCTATTTGGCCAGCAGCGGCCCTGGCTGTGATATATACTCTTTCAGCAGGAAGAAATATGTCTTTATGGCTTATTACTCTGTGCAACTAGTAAAAATTGTTATCCACTCTATGAATAATGTGACAAGGGACATTAGTATTGATTCTGGTCATATTGCCTTTTTAACAACATTTTGACATAGATCTATATTATCTATATTAATAAATCCCAAAGCCATCGATAGCTTTTTACAGTTTCTGCAGACAGTCTTTCCCATGTGAAAGCTAGGGTGTTTGGGATGCTGGTTGGGTGTCAGGAGTCTAAACTAGTCTCTAGATTTGACTCTAGTCCCTCTTCTTCAATGCAAGTCTAGGATTTTTTGCAACCCAGGCTCAATGGAAAACATTATAATTTCTGCAAAATGATATTACGTTGCTTCTTGCACGTTTCACGACACTTTCAAAGTGAAAAGTTCAGTGGTGCTAAAAGTGCATTCAGTTTTATTAGAAACAGATGAACATGAATCTGGTAAGGTTCGGAAATGAAATGTCTGGCGAGTGGCACTAAAAGGTTAATAGTGTTTACAAAAGCAAATGTGAGATAAAAAAAACATTTGCTGAAGTCTTTGGGCTCTTTTATCGTAACTCGTGTTTCACAGGACCTGTACCAGGTGAGGTGCCGAGCAAGTTTACTATGTCAGAAAAGTCATACATATGGAGCTATGTGATGCAAATGTCAAAAAGTAATACTTCACATCATCCACAACAGTAAGTGTTTTAATGTCAAGGAACCATGCAAAAATAAGCTAATCTGCCCCTGTAATCATAATTTGTGTATAAAAGTAGGACGTTTTTGGAGTTTTGCAGAAATGTAGGTAGAGGCACACTTTTCAAATGAGCCTATGTTGATGTTTTATCATCCATCAGGCATAATTCTCATTACCAAGAAAAGTAATAGCATTCGTCTCCTCAACAAGCCTCACAATTCATTCATATCTGCAGCACAAGAGGTGCGGGGTGAGTTACGTGGGTTAAGGGTTTGTTCAAAGTCAACTTTACCTAATTACTCATTTTCAGAGACATTGCATGTGAGGGTTATCTATGGATTCACCAGAGAAACTGGACCATTAATATTCAGAGCAATTTCCTATGAGTTCAACTACTCAACACCAATGACAATGAACTTATGAATGTGTTTCCTTTGCGATATTGTTCAATAAAATAAAATGAACAATAGAGAGACCTACACTGTGCAAGTTCTGTGCAGTTTGCAGCATCAGCCTGCAACACTGAATGGCCTACACATTTGTCATGTAGATAAAATCAATAATAAAATGATAAAATCAATGCATACCATGCTCTCCCATCACTGCTTATGCAACGTTGTTATCACACAACAGCTGTATTACCGTATTCCATTAGACGTCACACATTAACCCTGCAGCCGGCTGGGGATTCACTTCAGATTTCTGAAGTCCAGCTGTTCTGCATTCTAATCAGCAAGGAAATGTTCAGGCATATAGTTTGATAGTTTAGTTTGCAAACATCAACTAATCTCAGACCAACCATGGCCTGTAAGGTTGTTAAGCGATGGTATATGCTTTTAGACGCCACTAGTCAATATGTTTTCAACTGTAAAAAAAAAATCATTTTAAATTAAATTTCCATGAAGTACAGTACTACACCACTTTTGGTAACAAAATTCATAAAACATTTACCCCAAAATCCAGCCTACATTTAATTACATGGTTTTCACCAGCTCTAAACTCAAGTCAAGGTCAGAAGAAAATTGGAAATAAAATCTACTTTGCCAATAGCACATTGATACAAGTTCAATATTTCAGCTCTTACAAATAAAGGTTCCATGAAGAACCTTAAATTGGACGTATTATGCAAAATTCACTTTTACATGGTGTTTAAAAATAAATGTATCAGCAGTGTGTGAACACAACTACCCTATAATGATGAAAATCCACCCACTCCTCGTTTTTAAACCCCATAAATCATAAGCAGTGTCTCAGAACAAGCCAGATTCTAGCAATGTGATGTCATAAATGCTTAGGCCCCGCCCATGACTGCTGACGACTTTGCCCTATTAGCATAGCTCCTCCCCTTAGTCATGTTTATCTCCTCGCCAGAGCATTTCACAGCAGCGTGTATTCTTATTAAAGCTATTAAAGTTATTCAGTCAAGAGCAGTGAGTGATTTTCAGTTTTTCTTTTGTTGTTTGATTCATATTAACAGCAGATACAGCAGTAGTACAGTATATTACGCTGCTGTCACTTTAATAAACAGATCTAATATACACATGCGATTTCTTTCTCTGCTGTTTACGTTTACAGACATAACCGACTGTGTTGAACTTTGTGTGTTTTTGACATAATCTTGTGCGCATTTGACAGTTTAAGCGCAATAAGACGTGAAAGAGAACTTAGTTTAATACTCACACGACGTGCCGTCTGACAGACAGCTTTCTGTGCGCGCTCAGAAAACTACGGAGCCCCGGACATGACATGCAGGAAAAAAATAGTAGGCTAATTCGTTCCCTCAATTTACTAAAATATGAGCACGATTTACTATTTCGTTCCCTCGATTTATAAATCATGCACATGATTTATAAATCGAGGGAACGAATTAGTAAATCGTGCACACGTTTTAGTAAATCGTGCACACAAATTAGTAAATCGAGGGAACGAAATAGTAAATTGTGTGCACAATTTAATTTTTTTTCTTGCATGTCATGTCCGGGGCTCCGTAGAAAACCACATATCAGAAGTTTAGACTGATATGGCTTTAAAATGCATTCAGATAATAAACTTTCATGATGGTGAAGAACTGCAATGTCAAGTGAGCATGATAGAGATGATTTTAGTTTCTGGTTGAGTATCTGTGAGCTATAAAGGCTCCACCCACTTCTGGATAGGAGGCGGGGAGTAGCTGCTCATTTGCATTTAAAGACACATGCACAAAAAAATAGCATGTTTTTCCTTCCACTCAAAAATGGGCATTTACAACATGGTATAATAAATGATCTGTGGGGTATTTTGAGCTGAAACTTCACAAACACATTCTGGGGACACCAGAGACTTATTTTACATCTTGTAAAAAGGGGCATAATAGGTCCCCTTTTAAACATCCAAGGAACCTTTCCATTGCACAAAAAATTATTTTTAGGTGGTCTTTAAATTATTAAAAAGTTCTTCAACTGATCTTTTAAGAACTGTTCACTGAAAGGTTCTGTAGGCACCACAGAATGGTTCCTCCAAGGCATTGTTTAAGTCTAAAAGTTTATGCAAGCCACTTTATTAAGAATCGTATTACTGTGAGTGCAGATTATGCACGTGGCGTTAGAGGCAGTGTCGAGCGTAGCAGTCAGAAACACTGAGTCGGCTGCTGGAGAGAGGCTGATCTTCAAGCTGTCGGCTACAATTCTACAGTTTGATTATGGCTTTGAACTGCATATTTCAGTAAGCCTGAGCTATGAAGTATAATGCTCTGAAAACCTGGACCATAAATGATCAATTGCAGTGTAGATCCATGTCAATACTGATAATGACATTATTCTGTTAACAACAAGGTCAGAATTAGCATATGTCAGTCATGGCCTGAGCTAATGGACATTGATAGAGTTCCTAATTTACAAGCTCTCTGAGCATGAATCGATCTTTACCTTGGCTAATCGCTGACAAACAGCCTGCCTTTCACTTCCCTTGAGTGACAGTGGAATTACCTACGGAACTGGTGCTAAGTCCTCTATTCACAAGTTCACATAATGTATGTGTAGGGTTTGAAAATGGTAGAAAGGTTGATGGTTAAAATATAGGGAGTCAGATATGGGACGTGACTAAAGCTCATATGGAGAATAAGAAAGAATCTGGGATGGAGGATGGATGCTGGATGAATAGAGTGTAACAGTTGGCTTCTGGAAGTATAGTAAAGTAAATAAGTTGTGATCACAATTTCATGACTTTTAACATTTTATTTTTAAATACACACTGTGTGCAGAATTATTAGGCAAGTTGATTTTCTGATCATATTTTTTTCCAAGCACATTTTACCAATTCTAAACCACATTAATCTTAATAACTACTATAAATATTGTATATCATTTATAAGTGATATATAATTGTTCATGAAGGCTGGAAATGAAAAATGCTTGTGCAGAATTATTAGGCAGGTTTGCTTTTACAGGCAAAATGAGCCAAAAAAGAGATTTAACTCAAACTGAAAAGTCAAAAATGATTAAATGCTCATGAGAAGGACGCAATACTAATGCAATACTAGAAAATGCAAAGTTAAAGCATGACCAAGGGACAGCAAAATGCTCACTGGGTCAGCAGGGTCAGACAAAAACAGGTGGAGAAGAAAAAGAATTAAGAATTAAGGTGAATAATTAAGTGTGAAACCATCAGGAACACTTTAGTCTCCAGCGCCACCATTTCCCAGTACTGAAACCTACCTGGAGTCTTCAGAAGTGTGAGGTGTCAGGATCTCAGAGACTTAGGTTAGGTGAAGAATCCTAAAAAATGACCCGCTCTTAATAAGAATCACAAGCTGAAGTGTTATAAAGTACATGAAGACTGGGTTTTTATAGGCCTTATAGACAGACAGCTTGAGAGTGACTCTTGAAGGACCAGCACCACATCCTCTTGTACCACTGTTTGAAGAATTTATCTTCCAGAATCTGGCAGTCAGTTTTGGAACATCATTTTTAGTCCATATCTGCAAGATGGATATTTCAGGATAAGAGATGGACTAAAAGTGAACTCTTACACCTTACTGCCAGATTCTGGAAGATAAATTATCCCATCATGGGATCATTTTATGAATTTAGTTTTAATTAATTAATTTTGTTTTTAATTTTAAGAATTAAACAGCTTGTAAATGGGTCAAAGTGTAAAAAAAAACATAATGGATATATAATTAATTTTGAAGTTTTATTAAGTGTTAACAATGAGATTATGTGTTTTTTTTAAAATCAATTAACACTGCTTTTGTCATTTTTTACATGATGGACAAAATTTGTCACCAAAAAAGTAATTCAGTTTAACCAAAATTTCAGTTTTACCGAATGACACTTTTGGTTATACCAAATGACGATATTTTCAATCAATGCTAACAGGTTGATATCTAGCAAAAGGACAATCAAACATTTTATATTTAGTACAAGTTTTTAAAATATCACAACATTTTCCATGTTTTATAGCGGTTTCACCGAATGACCTGATGTTTCGGGACATGCGTATGATCAAGTGAAAACAAGAATTTTTCAAACAGTTAAGAGAGAGTTAGTTACTTTGCTTCATGACCATGTGGTCCTTTACAGGTGTCTGAATGATGTCACATGATATTGATCACATGACTTGATCCAAAATGTTCCCTTTATATTGGTTACTCCGAATGACATCAATGAAATTCATTTTTCCGGACATTCTTTCTCATAACAAAGCAATGACACATAATTTTAATATCATTTTGCACTATGTTGATATATGATGTTATAAAATCATGCCAGAATAAAAAATATATACATTTATTTCATTTTAAGATATTTTAATCTCAAATGAAGTACCTCACATACTTTGGATGTCATATCTTTGTTTTTAATTATTAAGGCCTTTGGACAAAAAAAAAATAACCTGTCACATCATTAACCAAAACATACTTTATGTTTAAAAATGGAAATAACCCATGAAACATGAACGTATGTGAAATCAAAGACATTTCTTTATAGAGCCTATGGCTTCTATCTACATAGAAGTGGATTTTTTTTTTTTTTAATTGGTGGGATGATTTTAACACTATTTCTTAATATTTTTTGGGAACTTAAGTGATCTTTTACTTTATTTCTGTTGTTTTAGGTAATTCAACAACAGCTTGGCATGTTTTACTGTTCTAGAGATTGACTCTGTTCAGTTTACAGAGGAATATTGAATAATTGATAATAGACAAACCAGAAGGTGAAAATAAAATAAATGCACAAATAAATTAGCTAATAGAAAGAAAAAAAAAAACTATTACATGCTATGCTCCCATATGAACTTTTATATAATCAGCAATCCAGTCCAGTCATAAAAAGACCCAATTTGGGATAAGGATAAGTTTTCACACTGCCATATTAATGCACAATAAAATTATGTTTCAAAGCTATGGTTATGTTTTAGGTTTTATGTGGTTTCATCAGTGAATTCATTTTCAAAGCTTTCATCTGTGAATCCATTTTTCAAAACATGCAAATGCACTTGTTATAATGCCACACATACATCCTCTCATTCATACACACAAACACACACACAAAAGACAGTCTACCTGAAAACCTAATTATATTAGCAGCAACACAGAGACATTCTTTGCACAAATCCAATCTGCTAAAACACACAGGCTATTCAATCAACTGAGGCTACAAATTTCAGATCACTGACAACACATGCATCCTTTAAAGAAACAGACTTTACATATCAATGTTCTTTTGGATGTGGCCCATGCATAAGTGACCATATATATATATATATATATATATATATATATATATATATATATATATATATATATATATATATATATATAAGGGATGCACCGATATGAAAATTTTGGCCGATAACCGATATATTGGCTAATAAATCTAAATCAAAATGTTTATATAATTTTTGAGAGCCTGATTACATAAACAAAAGTCTCACCATTAAAGCCATGTCCCAAACACACAATTATAATGTTCTTATTATAATATTATGTAGCTTATATGACAGACTTGCACATGTTGTACTTAACTGTATTTTCCTTTTTGAAGTGATTTCAATCACATTTCAAGCAATTCAAAACCATCATGGTGAACAGTGCACATCTGAAGTGAAGGAAATAATACATTATTTATCAGCTTTAATATGTTGGACAAATTTTCTTACTGGGCAGATACCGATATGGTGGCCGATATATCATGCATCCCTAATATATATATATATATATATATATATATATATATATATATATATATATATATATATACATATGCATTAATTATCATTTTATGATGACATAACATCTTTGTTCTCATGCATTCATCTACTTAATTACTTAAATTCAAAGTGGTCTAAAAAAAAAAGTGCAATGTACCGATTGTGACTTTTCCACCAATTAAAAGTTTAACTTTAGTTGATAGGAATATTTATCAGTCATATTATTAGGAGTAATGTTTGACTGTTAGAACAAATGCCAAGAAGCAGTAACCTTTCACACCTGAGCAAACACCTCATTAGCTGACTAATAACGCATAACACATGTATTCATAAATCCAAATGAGAAGAAAGCAGGTTATCGTGTTCACATTTAGTCAGTTTAATTCATTCTCATTAATCAGTCAAAAGTCTGCTGCTATGAAGCCGGTGCAAAACGATCGATGAACAGACAATAATTAAATACAAGTAGCATTTTATCAGCTTTTCTGTTGCGGAACTTTGATGTCGGTAAGTAGAAGATAAAGCGCATGCAGCACATCACCTACCGGCAAAGCTGAGATGAAGCAGGTAGATTCCCATAAGATCCATTTCTGCGCGTGTCTGAAGAGAACTGGTTCGAAATGCCGCGAAACTGTCTCTTTTATATTCTGAGGTGACCGACAGAGGAAAGCCGTCCTGTTTTCATATCAGTTCAGCGCGTAAAAGACTCTTACAATGGTCAAAAATGAGAGTAACGTCCACTGAACATGCAGGGCAGCCGCGCGCGCCGCACCGCCAAGTGTCAAACTGTCAATCAATTCGTCAGATAAAGCTTGAAATGAAATTAAAGCACTAATGAAAGTTCTCCATCTGCTCCATTATATCGTATTGACATTTGTTCCCTCCGAGGGTTAGAACACGAGTGAATGAAGAGTCAGATTTCATTGAGTGAAGATCAAACTCTGAGCAGAGAGAGAGAGAGAGAGAGAGAGGCTCTATCTGAGCTGTGTCTCAAAACCTAGTGAGCAGCCTACATAAATGACACCAAATGAGTGTATATATTAGATGAGTGCTCAAAAATTGTCTAGATGTTCTGAACCACAGCCATTAGGTCAGAGAGGCTATCAAACAGTCCTGCTCTGGCTTTGAACTGTGGATTTCAGTGGGGAAAAATGACGCAAACATTTGCAAAAAATGACAAATATGATGACAAATACTCTTCAAAGTAGCTCTTTTTCCCCTCCCTGCCTTCTAGTACTACAGATGCATTAGCCTACACAGTCAATGAGATGAATGAGAGTCCCACATGCTGACTGAAAGCCAAAAGCAGTCACTATTGTGCTTACAGAAAACATTTCAGCATTCACTGCAGACTTTTAAAGGGTTAGTTCACCCAAAAATGAAAATTTCTGTCTTTAATTAATCACGCTCATGTCGTTCCACACCTGTAAGACCTTCGTTCATCTTCAGAACTAAAATTAAGATATTTTTTGATGAAATCCGATGGCTCAGTGAGGCCTGCATTGACAGCAACATAATTAACACTTTCAGTGTCCAGAAAGCTACTAAAGACGTATTTAAAACAGGTCATGTGACTACAGTGGTTCAACCTTAATGTTATGAAGTGATGAAAATACTTTTTGTGCACCAAAACAAACAAAATAACGACTTTATTCAACAATATCTAGTGATGGGTGATTTCAAAACACTGAAGCTTTACGAATCTTTTGTTTCGAATCAGTTGTTCAGAGTTTGTATCAAACTGACAAAGTCACGTGATTTCAGTAAACAAGGCTTCGTTGCATCATAAGTGTTTCAAAATGTTTAGATATTTGAATGGTTCACGTGACTTTGGCAGATTTCGAACCGCTGATTCGAAACAAAAGATTCGTAAAGCTTCAGTGTTTTGAAATCGCCCATCACTAGATATTGCTGAATAAAGTCGTTATTTTGTTTTTTTGGCGCACAAAAAGTATTCTCGTCGCTTCATAACATTAAGGTTGAACCACTGTAGTCACATGAACCGTTTTAACTGTCTTTAGTTGCTTTCTGGACACTGAAAGTGTTAATTATCTTGCTGTCAATGCAGGCCTCACTGAGCCATCGGATTTCATCAAAAATATCTTAAAGGGATAGTTCACCCAAAAATGAAAATTTGATGTTTGTCTGCTTACCCCCAGCGCATCCAAGATGTAGGTGACTTTGTTTCTTCAGTAGAACACAAATGATGATTTTTAACCGTTGCGGTCTGTCAGTCATATAATGTGTGTCAATGGGAACACAATCTATAAGAGTCAAAAAAACATGCACAGACAAATCCAAATTAAACCCTGCGGCTCGTGACGACACATTGATGTACTAAGACACGAAACAATCAGTTTGTGTGAGAAACCGAACAGTATTTATATAATTTTTTACCTCTAAAACACCACTATGTCCAACTGCGTTCAGCATTCGGTTAGTGAGGTCTGATCGCGCTCTGACAACAGAAGTCATGTCTCACGTTTTTTGACCTCACTAACCGGATGCTGAACGCAGTTGGACATAGTGGTGTTTTAGAGGTAAAAAATGATATAAATACTGTTCGGTTTCTCGCACAAACCAATTGTTTCGTGTCTTAGGACATCAATGTGTCGTCACGAGCCGCAGGGTTTAATTTGGATTTGTCTGTGCATGTTTTTTTGACTCTTATAGATTGTGTTCCCATTGACACGCATTATATGACTGACAGACGGCAGCGGTTGGAGTCAAAAATCATCATTTGTGTTCGACTGAAGAAACAAAGTCCCCTACATCTTGGATGCCCTGGGGGTAAGCAGATAAACATCAAATTTTCATTTTTGGGTGAACTATCCCTTTAATTTGTGTTCTGAAGATGAACAAAAGTCTTACGGGTGTGGAACGAGTTTTCATTTTTGGGTGAACTAACCCTTTAAAGGAACCAAGATCAGTCAATCAAAAACATATAAATATACTGGTTTATACAGCCCTGGTTTATATTGGCAATCAAAGTGTGCCTTGGAGAACTGCTAACCTTCTCACCAAGGCTGTGGTTTTACAACATAAGCCACGGCCTTCAGTCTTAATGAGTGCATACTAGTGCAAGCATTGTACTGTATCTCATTAAAATTGGGCATTATGACTCTTTTGACAATTACAATCATGCATTGCATTTTTGCCAGCTATATGCACTTTGTTGCAGTTAATAAACAGAATAATATATTTGCTTGTTATGAGCTTGATGATAGAAGGTTAATGCTGGTTCTGATAGAAAGGAGTCAGAAAACACAGCGCATCACAGTTTGTTGCGTATGGAGCTGCATAGCCACAGACCGGTCAGGGTGTCCATGCTGACCCCATGCTGCTAACATCTTGATGCCAGATACCACAGCACGCCTTCAGGGGTCTAGAGGAGTCACCGGTCAGGGCTGTTTTGGCAGCAAAAGGAGGACCAAAACAATATTAGGAAGGTGGTCATAATGTTATGCCTGATCGGTGTATACATATATATATATAAATATATATATATAGAATAACATATTTGCTTGTTAGGAGGAACCATGATGATAGAAGGTTAAGAAAGACATGACAGAGCAATTCACCGGTCAGAAGGGGGTCGCATAATCAATCCAACTCATTCATTGCAGTCCGTTCATTCACTGGCGCTGATGACAGGACTGACTCCAGCTGTGAGCTCTCTGGAATGAGAGTGTGCTCTATTGTTTAAAAATTGAAGCTCTTTTTTGGATTGGACTGGTTGTGTGTATCGTGACATGGGGGTTGAAATGAGGGAGAGAGATGTGATAAGAAAGCACCGACAGTTTGAATCAATTATGAGGGGATTTCAAGGTAATGCACATAAAAAAGCTAAACTGTCTGTGTGTTACCGCTGGAGGGATGGAAAGCAATAAAATATCTGCAACTGACTTTGAAAATCAGTAGAAAAATGTTTTAATATAGGCTGGAGTGGCATGTAATAGCATAAGCATTGTTGGACTGAAAACCCAACTTGACAAGTTGGCAGTATTTAAAATTTTATACTGTGTGTGTGTGTGTGTGATGGAAAAACAGGTTACCACTGGGCTTCAGCTGTAAAATGAATGCAAAATATTTTAAAGTTGTGATTTCACTTTTTGTTCAACTTTTGTTTGTGTGTAATGCTGCAGTTTGAGCATAAACAACATCTGCAAAGTTACGACGCTCAAAGTTCAATGCAAAGTATCTTTTAAAGAATTCTCTGTTTAAAGACTGCAACAAACGGCTGCTACTTCCTGGGTTAGTGACATCACTAACCCTAAAATTTACATAACCCCGCCCCTGAGAACACACACAACAAAGGGGGCGGGGCCATGTTGGGCTGCTTTAGAGAAGAGGAAGAGTTGTTGTAGTAGAGTGTTGTTGACATGCCGTCATTTTACGCCGGACTGCTTCACAAACGAGGGTCAATTCAACACAAAAGATGAACATGACGACACATGCTAGTGGATGAGTTGAATCAACTCCACAGCAACTACATAAATTTATCCACTAACCATTCAGAAACGTCTAAAAGTTGTAACTTCTTCCTGAGTCTCTCCATCAGTGTCGACTCCGGTTTGAACAATGTAAGGCTGAACACTTTTGTCATTTTGTCTGCGTGAGATTCTCCAGCTTTGTTGTTGTTGAGCTGTTGAAGCTCCGCCCTCTTCTGGAAAGGGGACGGGAGCAGCAGCTCATTTGCATTTAAAGGGACACACACAAAAACGGCGTGTTTTTGCTCACACCCAAATAGGGGCAAATTTGCCAAGCTATAATAAATGATCTGTGGGGGATTTTGAGCTGAAACTTCACACACACATTCTAGGGACCCTTCAGCCTCACAAAATTGTGAAAATTGCTAAATAATAACATTTCACATTTCCCTGCAACCTTAGAATTACATTGCCTTAGTTCACCTTCTTCAATCAAAATGAAAATTTAAAGATGAAATAACAAAATCTTAAAATACCTTAAAATATTCTAAATATTAAACATTTTCCTTGCTGATTTATGAGAATCAGTAAGAAAGTCTAAATAATGTGCAGCAAAACAGAACGCTGGAATGGGATAGTGAATTATTAAATACAATATTATATAAAAATAAGTCATATATTAAATGCATGAGACAGCTTATCTCAGTCTTCTCTGTTTAGTTTAAATGCTCTGCGAGCACAAGTCTGCGACTATAGCAGACGGCTCTTTTGTCTGTTTTTTTTAGAGCAGTAAGGATCGTGTACCTCTGTGTGGTCTTTGTCTCTTTCTTCCCTGAGCTCTGACTTGCCCTGACCCATGCCATGACCACTGAGGGTGCCGCAAAAGAAAGAATAAACAGAAGAGCTGTGCTGAACATCACACGGCCTGATAACAGACACTGTCTGCAGAGCTTTCTGATAGATAATTAATCCTGTGATGGTGGCGCAGACCTCCTGTTCCACATAGGCAGGTGTGAAAGAAGACTGAGCCTGAACTAATGTGAGAATTACATAATGCCAACTATTCTCATTCTGTCTCCTCTGCTTTACAGTACAAGATGTCAGTTGGTGTAATAACAATGTGTTATACTAGTATACTTGGAGTCAAGCCAAATGCCATTTTTGAACCTTTCTGGACAAAAAGTGCCATTGAAATATATGATTTTACTCAGTATTTGTTTGTGCTGTGTCTATTTGAGCTTATTAGAGTATCATGCTGTTCGCTTAGCAACATGCTTACTTCAAACTCTATTGAAATCAATTGTGCAACAAGTCTCCCGTGTAGAGTGCTACAATATTTGTGTGGTTGCTGCCCATGTATAGAGTCCCAAATCAGTCATTTATGAGGTTCTGCCAATGCAGTCATTTAGCAAAGACTTTACACAAACACTCATGTAGTGCAACGTGTAATATGGCGGAATACGTCCCGCCTAAAAGAGCCAAATGCACGCTTAGGACTGCACATGCGGATTGGCAGATCTAACCTGAAAAATAAGCTTTTTTAAAGATATTTGAGCATGAGAAACAACATTTATGAGACAGTTGTTGTACGATGTCATTGGTGATTTCAAATATGAAATTTAATTGTAAGTTTGGTGAAAAGCTTTGGAGAATCTAATGTTTACCCATCAAATAGGATCTGATAAATGTCATGTGACAATGTGATACATTTTTAACGATAAATGAGGAGCTTGAGTTTGTTGCCCAGCCCTATTTGTTTGAACCACGAGAGGCGTTTACTCTCACCTAAGCTTACAAAAAATGCATCACTTCACTTCAGAAGGACTTTATTAACTCCCTGGAGTTGTATGGATTACTTTTATGATGGATTGATGCACAGCAAAATCACCAGAGTTAAATCAACTTGGAGTACATATGATCCCTCTCTAAATATTTTTAAAGTAACACTGAAGCAGAGTTAGTTAATGAGATAATTAAGCAATTAATTAAGTGATGATTGTGCATTACTGATGAACACCTGCTGTTAACAAGCAGAATCACTGAAGAAAAGAGAAACACAAGAACTACAGCTGACTTCAGCCACAGTCCTAGATGAAATCACCTGAAAATAAAAGACATTATATCTCTCAAGATCTCAGCAGAGGAGGATTATCTTTTCTTCAGTCTTTCTTCTATTTTGCTTGTTAACAGCAGGTGTTCATCACTAATTCTTATTCATCGCTTAATTATCTCATTAACTTTAACTCTGCTTCAGTGTTACTTTAACTCTCTGGAGTCCGTTAACGCGCCGGCGCGTTTTGCAGGATTTTTTTCACATTGCAGCAAAACAGACTTAAAATACTCCGTCATTTCTTGTCATAGAGACACAAGTAATATATCAATTGAAACTATAGAATATCTTCTTTTATTTGTGTACACTCAGAGTAAAAACACAATGTTGTGCTTTTTGTAAAATAAAGAAAACTAACATGATGCGTGATCTCTCGTCTCCCTAAGTCCAATCTGATAGTTTTCAGAAAATGAACTGTAACTTATGAATACTAATGACAAATGACACTAAAAATGACACTTATGTCTAAAGAAACGTTGAAATGTCAGGTTTTAAATCGTGCAAGTCAAATCGAAAACAAACATTCTGTGTTTATGTAATCTGTATGAAAAGAGAGCCATGTCAGAAGTCTGTGATTCAACTCATTATCCGCTAATGCGGCCACGCCCACGGAGCCAGCGCTATTCAGACGCAAATTCAGAGGCAATACCTGTATGCATTGTCTCAATCGTGTATTTTTTGTCCTGAAAAGTGTTTATCTGGATGTTAAAGCCATGGTTAGCGATCTCTAGAAGACATGCTGTTAGTTCCTGGTTCATTTTCTTCTTTATATGAATTTGTGGCCTGAAGGTGTACATAGCGCCCTCCGGCTGCAAGTATGAATTGAAAACACAGTATCCAGCACACATAGTGATGACAATAAATATTGAATAATTACTCCTCTATATAGAAAATTGACATAAACATATAAGAATCCATCAATATTTCTCCAAATGTGCATGCTTTAAGCTAAAAGCCTATATGAAATGCCATAGAGGTAACATAATTGTTCAGACACTTTGCATCACAGAAATACATTATATTTTAAAGAATATAATAGAATACCATTATTTTAAAATTTAGCTGAGACATGATTACAGAGGGATTTTTCACAGCCTACCTGACTGAAAGGCCTCATTAATATGCAAGTAATTTCAGGTCATTATTATGCGATTCTTTTGTCTTCTCAGGTGTAAATGACCCATTATTCATGATGATTCACGCCTCCACGCATACTGTGTTTCTTGACAAAAAGTGTCTTACAAAAACTAAATCAATATATTGTTTTATATGAAGGAGTAGGCAGCATAATTTTTTACAAAATTCTGAAGCAAAAACTCTAGTCTACAACCTTCAATACCCAGAAGTCTTGTGAACACAGATTTAATATACTTTTTTTGGCCTTATTTCAGTGACTTAAGTTTTTTGTTTTTTTCAATAACCATGCATAAACATTATTCCTTCAAAAATACAAACATGTACATACATGTTCCTCACATATTATGGTAGCCTAGTTTGTGCTGAATTCAGTGTAATGACACTTGAAAAAAGCACAAATGTCAGGGCATGTCAAAACTTCTTCAGGCCCCAAATCAGCCTCAGACTCCAGAGGGTTAACACTATTTAGAGAGGGACCGTATGTACTCAGAGCATTGTACTCTGGTGATTTTGCTGTGTGCACTTTTTTGGGCTTCAAAACCTCAGTTACTATTCAATCCTATTATAAAGCTTGGAAGAGCCAGGATATTTTTTAATATAACTTTGATTGTGTTTGGCTGAGAGAAGTGACTTTGGCATTAGGCAGCAGAACGACTCACTATGGCCCTGTTTACACCTGCATTTTGGTCGATTGGATCACAAGCAGACGACGCTAAATACAGGTGTAAACGGGGTCTAAAATGTTTTGAGCTTGTCCACTTCCAGAGGTAGTTGAAAACGCATTTGACAGGATTGCTTTCATGGTGTAGATGCTCATGTGGTCAAATGCATTCAAACAGCCACAAAATGAGTAATTAGCTTTACACAATCTCTTTCTATACATACAGATGTATTACATGTATATTATCTGTTCTAAAATTACATTGCTTCAAAGGCTTATTGCATTCATTGATAAAGCTTTCCAAGCAAAGTAGATTTTCAGCAATATTTAGCAGATGCAGCGGTGCAGTAATACTGATGTAATGAGCTCACAAGTGTGTGTTTATAGAGTATTATACAATGGCTTCTAATGCAGCTCAGATAATCATAATAAAGGACCAGAACTATCTGTTTCATAGTTTCAACTATCACGTTTCAACACGACAACTCATATATCGCCTAGAGTTCTGAGTTTCCCACTTGTAAATGCAACTTTGTTCAGTCATTCATGTGCGCTGAACTCATAATTACACATATTTCCGGCTCCACTTGAAGGGCATGAGAGCCAAGGTCTGCGCTGCAGCGATTCTTCCTGTCCCCTGACAGTGATGTCATTTCACCGGATCATTTACAGCCTCAGTGGGGCTGCTGCCTCACACTCTGAGGACATATGAAGCACATTTTTGTGTCCAAACTCAATGAAGCCACTGATTGTTCGAGACATACAGGGAGCATAATCAGTATGCACTTCTTGAATCCTTTGCTCTCTATTATTTTTCTCAAACAAATGTGTTTTCATCCACACTTTTTTGTTACTCTTATCATGTGCCAAAAATGAATTTCATTTTTTTTTTAACACAAAGCATGCAGCACCATCACCAAGCTTGTAAAAGTGCCTTTAAGATAAAAAAAAACTGAATTGTTTCACTTCATCCTCCACTTTAGCTATAAAGCCATGAGATTTGTTTGTGAAAACAGTGTGCGCCGGCTGAGATGTGCTCGAGGAGGGCATTAAACACCTGCCACAAGCAAGGATTGTTTCAATTCCAAGAGATTCCAAGCTGGGATTGCCATCTACGTAATTGACCCCTCACTTTCCAGCACAACAGATGGCGCGTGTCGTACCCGCAGTGTGGGCAGAATAGGTTATGATGCATTGGTTCTCTGTGTGTCCTTAAATATACACTCTACAAAATGCTGGGTTAAAAACAACCCAAGTTGGGTTGAAACTGGATAAACCCAGCGATTGGGTTGTTTTAACCCAGCGGTTGGGTTAAATGTTGCTGGGTAGTTTTATTTAACCCAACTATTGTTTAAAAATTAATATATGGCTGGTGTAAAATGAACCCAAAATATGTTGGAAATTATAAATCAGACACATAATTACTATGTAATATTAATTAACAATATTAATCAAAAGGTGAACATTTATTAATAAGCAATTTAATAAATGTTTCATTATTATTCATTAAATGTTCATTTTCAGCATACTTTGGGTTCATTTTAAGCAAACAATACAGTAACTAAAACTAAAAAACTACCCAGCATGTTGGGCAAACATTTAACCCAACCACTGGGTTAAAACAACCCAATCACTGGGTTTGCCTATTTTCAACCCAACTTGGGTTGTTTTTAACCCAGCATTCTTAGAGTGTACATTTCATATCATTTATTTTTGGTTATTGGGTTATTAAACTCAAATTCGATATTAGTTTTAATTTATTCAGTGGCCATAGGTGAATTTATAATCATTTTCACCACCTTGTTTTGTCATGTCTCTGGGCGCTGCACTAACATTAAAAACTGGTAATTTATGAAGAAATATTCCATTTTTTTTATTCCTTTCTCTAATCAATAAAACAAAACATTTTTGCTTTGGGAACATATTTTAATTGGTAATAATTGTATGTTTTTTATGTCCTCAACTTCCATCCTGTTAGCCTGTAAATTTCCTTTAACCAACAAAATGCAAATAATTAATTACATCACACAGCAGGAAGTGACGTCATTTTAGTGGGAAGCAAAAGCACCAGTAAGAAATGAATTTAGATGTTTTCTTTGTTTTTCATCTCACTCCAAAACATACCATACATTGTAAAAAAAATATATTTTTCAAAGTTATAAATAAATCAGATGATTTTCATATTCAGTTTCTGGACTCTAAAAAATGCTGGGTTAAAAACAACCCAAGTTGGGTTGAAAATGAACAAACCCAGCGATTGGGTTGTTTTAACCCAGCGGTTGGGTTAAATGTTTGCCCAACCTGCTGGGTTGTTTTATTTAAACCAACTATTGTTTAAAAATTGCTATATGGCTTGCTTAAAATGAACCCAAAATAGTTGGGAAATTAAAAACCAGATGCAATTAGAGGCAACAATAATAGACAAAAGGTGAATGTTTATTAATAAGCTTTAATATTTTATTAATATAAATTTAATAGTTTAATAGTTTATTAATATAAATTTATTAATAAGCAAATTAATAAATGTTTATTGTTTAATAATTATTCATTTAACATTAATAAATGTTCATTTCCAACATACTTTGGGTTAATTTTAATTAAGCAATACAGTAATTTTTAAACAATAGTTGAGTTAAATAAAACTACCCAGCAGGTTGGGCAAACATTTAACCCTACCGCTGGGTTAAAACAACCCAATCGCTGGGTTTGTCCATTTTCAACCCAACTTGGGTTGTTTTTAACCCAGCATTTTTTAGAGTGTGAGTAAAAATTGTTTCAAAGTAAATCCTACACCATTTTTTTTCAGTATAACTGATTAATTACAACATTTGTTGTTCAAAGCCATAGTTTTATGTGTTAGTTTTTAGATTTTTGCTATTTTGTTCATTTGTTTGCTGTTTAAAATTAGCCAACAATCCTACACTCGGAGTTGCTTCAACCTAAATTTGTGTCAAATATTGACAAACCCAACAGTTGGGTTAAACCTTTAATTAAAATATTTAACCCAATGGTTGGGTTTGTCCATATTTGACCCAAATTTAGGTCCATATTTGACCCAAATTTGGGTTAAAAAACCCCAGCATTTTTTAGCTGCCTGCCTCATATGTGACAATATGCCCCATTAAAAATTAAACTGCATCTTTTTTTTTTTTTCCAGCGCTGCAACAGTGAAAATGTTCAAAGCTTTTTCATAGCCAAAGACTTCAAGGCAAGTGTCTATAAAGAAAGTGAGTGAATTTTATAAAAATAAACCTACCCTGAGAAATATTCACTGGAGTAAAAATTGTGACAATTTGCCCCTATTTATGCCTCAAGGAGCCTCACATGTCGCTCCTCTAAAGTTTCACACATTATCACCCCTATAATGAAAGATTAGTCACGTCCCAGTGAAATACCAGATGGATTGGATTCCCATCCCTGTGTCGGGTGCTAGATTCATAAAATGGTTTTTATAACAGTCTCTCTGGCTCTTTACATGGGGTGAAAAGGTTGCTTTCTAACATTTATCACTGATCTCATCAACACCCCTGGTGGCCGAAAATAATCAGATGGCACCTGAGTCAACAGCCAAGGATTTTAAAGTCGATAAGTTATCAGATGTGTTTCAGCAGCGTGTGGGAAAACAGCAGGGAAGAGCCCGTCAAACCTGAAACAGGACTGACCGCAGGACATCTCCTCGGATCCTGTGGCGGTCACTGTGGAACGACTGACCTGACCTTACATGGTTCACAGCTGTGACGGGCAGTTGGGGGTTTCTACGAGTGCACTTAATTACACAAATTAGGGGAAACCAGTTTGCAGGGCAAAAGGTTTGGGAGGTTGGGAAAGGAGGGGTTGAAAAAAAAGCCTAGGGTGCAAAATAAACACTGGAACTGGTCTGTTTTCTTTCCGACTTAATTGAAATAGCAAAATCCCCGAGTATTCAAATCACAACAAACATTGGCATGACCGCCGCCGTGTGCTCGGCCGGGCTTTGTACTCTTATTGTAATTCTTACACACATTTCACCATTTTTAATAGACTTGATAACTGACAAAATGCTTTCCACTGATGTCGGTTTAAGAGGAAAGATAACATTTGCATTTTATAATGAGTCTGCCATCCTGGAGAGTGAGCAAACGGTCATTTTGTCAGCTCCTCAAACATTCACTACATGAGAGGTTTACGACATGCATTTTAGGCATCAAAAATTCAGCAGAACTTGCATGGACATCTTCATGGATACACACCACAGGGGTTTTACTTTACCTTGAAGCCGGTGAGGGCATCATGGCTGAATAATGCATTATTCTCAACATTTCACAGGCTTCTTTTACACTCCAATATGTGTTTTATCATTCCAAATGCGTATATTTAGTCTTCCGTGACCGGAGCCATTAAATATCAAGGCAGCCATTAAAATGTCTGTGTGTCGACGGAGATAGATGGGCAGCCATGAACGGATGTGAGTTTAAGTGAAACCTCTTAAGCGCAGGAGGAATAAGCACTGTCCACAAAATTTGTTAATGGTGTTTTGGTTTTCAAGAGCAAGTAGATTTTAAAAAAGCGAGAATGGCAGTGTGCGCAGGTGAGTCAATATCCAAAAAGACAGGGGCCAGACAGAGGCTGGATCGTGTGCATGTTGAGTTTGTGCTGCCGTGCCCTGCAGAAGCCTCATTGTTAAACTATTCACACTGTTGGCTATGAGACATTATAAATAATGAGGAACGTTTGCTTGTGGTGTCTGTCCTGCACTTTGCCAATAAGGAACTGTTAAAGGTACTGCACCTCTTCTTTTGGGATTGACAGCTGTGACTCTCGTATTGTCCTGAGCAGATTGATGAAGGGGTGTAACGGTACACAAACATGACGGTTCGTACGTACCTCGGTATTGAAGTCACGGTTCAGTACAGTGGGGGGAGAAACATTTTTAAACATAAAAATGCTTATTTTTTCTTCTTTTTTTTATTAAACAGTGGTTTATTAAACAAATTGTGCCTCTCTCTTTTAATAAATTCAATTATAATTCACATTTTCTTAAGAATATATATTTTTTTTTATCTCAGCTAATGCTGTAAACTATATAAAACTATTAAAGGTGACCTATTATGCCCCTTTCACAAGATGTAATATAAGTCTCTGATGTCTCCAGAATGTGTGTGTGAAGTTTCAGCTCAAAATACCCCACAGATCATTTATTATAGCTTGTCAAATTTGCCCCTATTTGGGTGTGAGCAAAAACACTCCGTTTTTGTGTGTGTCCCTTTAAATGCAAATGAGCTGCTGCTCCCCGCCCCCTTTCCAGAAGAGGGCGGAGCTTTAACAGCTCAACAACAACAAAGCTGGAGAATCTCACGCAGCCAAAATGAGGAAAGTGTTCAGCCTTACATTGTTCAAACCGGAGTCGACACTGATGGAGAGACTCAGGAAGAAGTTACAACTTTTAGACGTTTCTGAATGGTTAGTGGATAAATTTATGTTAGTGGAATTATTTTTCTACTCCAATTTATTTTTGAAATGTAATCATTTACACAGTTACTGTCATAACCAGTGTTGGGGAAAGTTACTTTTAAAAGTAATGCATTACAACATTGCGTTACTCCCTAAAAAATAACTAATTGTGTTAGTTATTTTTTATGGAAAGTATTGCGTTACATTACTTTTGCATTGCTTTTTTCACACCTGGGCTAGGCTTGCTAGCTTGTTTTTTAATAACAACAAAAAAGGCAAATTTAAAGGCCTATGAGCTTCAGGCTGATCACAAATGTGGTCATTTTTGCTTAGTAGTATGGTTGAATTGGATCATCGAAGGTCTGCAGCAAAGACATTGGTTAATAAAGTGTGATTAAATACATAAAATGTATTTGTTCAGTTTAATATATTTAATTATTGTAGGTTTATGCAATATTCTTTTGCATAAACCAAATGAAAGATTGGTATCTTTGATACCAATCTTTCATTTGAAAGTCATGTTTCTAGTATCTGTAAAACCGCATTCTTCCATCTAAAAAATATATCTAAATTACGACATATGCTCTCAATGACAAATGCGGAACAGTTGGTTCATGCATTCATGACCTCAAGACTAGATTATTGTAACGCTCTACTGGGTGGTTGTTCTGCTCGGCTTTTAAACAGACTACAGTTGGTCCAAAATGCGGCAGCTAGAGTTCTTACTAGAACCAGAAAGTATGACCATATTAGCCCAGTTCTGTCAACATTACATTGGCTCCCTATTAAACATCGTATAGATTTTAAAATCTTGCTACTTACTTATAAAGCTCTAAATGGTTTAGCTCCCCAGTACCTAAGTGAGCTCTTAATGCATTATAGTCCTTCACGTCTATTGCGATCTCAGAATTCAGGCCAGTTGATAATACCCAGAATATCAAAATCAACTGAAGGCGGCAGATCCTTTTCCTATTTAGCACCTAAACTCTGGAACAATCTTCCTAGCATTGTTCGGGAAGCAGACACACTCTGTCAGTTTAAATCTAGACTAAAAACACATCTCTTTGCTCTTGCATACACATAACACATTATCAATACATTAACATTTTTCAAATCCGTTAAAGGATTGTTACACTGCAATAATTAGGTCGGCCGGAACTGAGAACATTTCCTATAACACTAGATATACCTGTACATCAGAATAAGAATGGCATCTACGCTAATATCTGTCTCTCTGCTTATCCTGAGGTTTGCCGGGTGCTGGATCCAGGCCGTATCCAGATCAGATGGAGAACCTGTGTCTGGACCTGCCTACAATGTAGCCCAGGAGACAATGGGCCTACAGATCCAGTTCTGGCTACATCTATAATTCTGATTTTTAATCCCCGTATCCGCTTACATATATTTATATATAATCTATTTTTAATCTCTATAATAAAATGTATAATTTAGATTTTGATCTCCATATCCATTTACATATATTATATATATATCTTCCAAGGGGTTTTTTCCCTCCTAGGACTTTTTTCCCAGTGTTAGCACGCTGGGTTTTTCTCCTAGGGGGTTTTTTCCACCCCTGGGAGTCAGCCGACATTGGCTTAATGTAGCACCATCTTGTATATGTTACATATTACCACGCTTGTTTGTACAGCTTATTTTTAACCACTTCCCTTTTTTTATGTGCTTCTAATATGTAAAGCTGCTTTGAAACAATTACCAATTGTAAAAGCGCTATATAAATAAATTTGACTTGACTTGACTTGACTATTCTAAGATTGCATTTTAATGTTTTTATTCATTTTGAGGAATACTGACTGAGTAAATGCTCACATTTAGTCTAGAACCACAGTAACCATCATGTTTAGACAGCGCACACAACGCCTCAGCACTCACGATTTCTCTCAACATGGAGACAGAAGAGCTGTCAGTCAATAAAAGGGAAAACAAAGTAACTTGCATTACTTATTTGAAAAAGTAACTGAGATATTTTGTTGTAAAATTAAAAGTAATGCATTACTTTACTAGTATACTTGAAAAAAGTAATCTGATTACGTAACTTGTAATGCGTTACCCCCAAAACTGATCATAACTTGTTTTCATGACATATTTAAACAAATATTAAATAATTAAGACATTACTGTTGGGGGTAACGCATTACAAGTAACTTGAGTTACGTAATCAGATTACATTTTCAAGTAACAAGTAAAGTAACGCATTACTTTTTCAATTTACAACAAAATATCTAAGTTACTTTTTCACATTTATTGACTGACAGATCTCCTGAAGAGGATTAGGGCCAAGCAATAATAAAAAAATAAAACCATCTCGATATTAAAGTTGTTAAATTTTGAGAAAAATCTCGTTAAATTTCGAGAAAAAAGTCGAAATAAAATGTTGAGAATAAACTCACTAAATTACGAGAAAATAAGTCGAAATAAAATGTTGAGAATAAACTCACTAAATTACGAGAAAATAAGTCATTAAATTATGAGAAAAATGTCATAATTTAACAAATTTGTTCTCATAATTTAACGACTTTTTTCTCATAATTTAATGACTTTATTCTCAACATTTTATCTCGACTTTTTTTCTCATAATTTAACGAATTTGTTCTCATAATCTAACGACTTTTTTCTCGTAATTTAACGAGTTTATTCTCAACATTTTATCTCGACTTTTTTCTTGAAATTTAACAAGTTTTTTCTCGAAATTTAACAACTTTAATCTCGAGATGGTTTTATTTTTTTTATTATTGCTTGGCCCTAATCCTCTTCTGTACAGATCTCCTGTCCCCATATTGAGAGAAATAAATTGCAGAGGCGTGGTGTGCACTGTGTAAGCATGATGGTTATTGTAGTTTTAGACTAAATGTGAACATGCTCATCTCACTTGCACAAAAACCATTAGTATTCCTCAAAATGAATAAAAACAGTGAAATGCAATCTCAGGATTTTTGCAAACTTGTAATAATAAACTATATTATTACATAAACATACTTTATGTATTTAATCTCAATTATTAACCAATGTCTTTGCTGCTGACCTTCAATATACCTAATTCAACCATACTAATAAGCAAAAATACTTTAGTTTAGATTTAGAAATAAGAACTAGAACTTCCTTCTTCTGTATCTTATTCTTCTTTAATCCAGAATGGCAGCACAGCTGAAACGTTTGTTTGAGCTGCGCCCTCTACTGTACAGGTGTAAATATGCATTTCATTCAGCCTGAGGCTTATTCATTTTACTTTTGGTGTGAAAGGGCCTTATTGCCAAAAATATAACTTTTTTGTTGTTATTAAAAAACAAACAAGCCCCGGTGAGAAAAAGTAACGCAAAAGTGATGTAACGCATTACTTTTCATAAAAAGTAACGAAGTAACGCAATTACTTACTTTTTTAGGGAGTAACGCAATATTGTAATGCATTACTTTTAAAAGTAACTTTCCCCAACACTGCTAACAGGTAATGTAAATATAATGAATATATAAGCTAATATAGTGCATATATTTAGTGAACGAGTTCATTTCTCTAGTGAACTAACATGCTGTGGACACTGAATGACTTGCCTGAGGTAAATGTAATGCTGCGTGAGCTGTTTTATTGATGCCTTTCAGCGGTTGAAACACTGGTTCAGAGATTACACGTATATCTATGCATAGATCTTCTATTCTTCTTCTTTTGCACTTTTTCCTGTTGTGGTGGTTAGCAAACAGTTGCATTATCATGCACGCCCCTTCTGGATTGGAGTGTGAATCGCCTGTGACCGAATGTATTCGTCGTCCGACTGTATGCACCAAAATGTGACGGTTTGTACATGTAAACCCCTATAGTCTGTATGAATGAAACCCTTTTCCACTCTCATGTTAGCCTTGAATACCATAACGACAGTGACTAAAATAAATATCAAGGCTGATGAAAGTTAACACAACGTTATTAAATGAAACCAATCTTCGTCAAAACTTAATTAACCAACAGCAGCTTTAAATGGTTTTTGGTTGGAAATTGACTGTAAAGCATGGCTTTTGGGTCACGGCCAGACCACAAAACTAACAAAACTGACGGGAGCAGCTCCAGAGGAAGAAACTGCATCTAAAACCTTCAGATGACACACAATCTCTGAGTTACTTTTCACCTTTAACATCTTTCGTAATCTAATTATTTGCTCTAAATGGAATAATGAAAGAAAATTACCCTGAATTATCCTGAAAAGGAAGCATAACGGACAGGACAATGTCCAGTTCACACCTATAGAATAATAAAATAATATGAATATATAAAAAAGTGTGAGCCATATAGTTTGTGAAATGCTTAAATGGTGCATTAATTTGCCATTTCTGAGGTGCAATTATTTCAGTTGTTAAAAACCAAAGTAACTACAATACAACTAACAAAACATAATAGATATGTTATGAATTATAGTTTATAATTACATGGAGTCATGCAATTTCTGATTATATACTCTACAGTTCAAAAGTTTGCGATTGGTAAGATTTTTTTAATGTTTTTGAAAGAAGTCTCTTCTTCTCACCAAGGATGCATTTATTTGATAAAACAAAATACAGAAAAAACAGTATTATTGTGAAATATTATATTGTTTTTTAATATATTGTGATTTACTCCAGTCTTCAGTGTCACATGATCTTTCAGAAATCATTCTAATATGCTGATTTAAAAAATATCTGAAACATAATGACTGTGATACCACCCCACATGCCATATCTTATTCTCTTTGTAGGACATCAACTTCTATGTGTCAGTGACATGTGGTCAAGTGTCTGATGTATTAAGAGCTGCTTTGATCTATTATGCCCAGTATTCATAAAGATAAAGGACTCAGAAACCTTCCAAAAGATGGAAAACCAGTTCCTCCATTCTAGCGTTAAACATGTCAGGGGTGGATTCCCTTAAACCACAGAGGGCCTTTGATTCAGCTGAGTCATTGGAGAACTGTTTGTCCAGCTTTTCAAAGCGGCACAGCAGTACGAGGCTCACAAATGTCTTATTATTTCCCTGTAAAACATGACCGCCAGAACTCCCGCAGATGGGAATGTATTGGAGAGATTCACATCTGGTCCCTGAATCCGGCGGGATTTGACCCCATCCTCCTATCCATATAGAGATTGAGAAAATGTTATATTGAAGGGCTGATTCTTTTATGTAAGGGATAGTTTACCCAATGACCATCTTTTACTCGCCCTCATGTTGTTCTAAACCTGCTCAACTTCATTTTTTTTTCAAGCTACTGAAAGGATTCATTCTTTGGGGATCTTTTCAATGAATTGGTTGATCCAGTTCACAAATAAATCTGATTCACTGACAAACTGGACTGATCCAGTTCAGAAAGATCATCAGTGAATAATAAAACTGCAATCTAAAAAGTACTGGGTCAAAACAACCCAGCAGTTGGGTTGAAAATGGACAAACCCAGTAGTTGGGTTAAATGTTTTCCCAACTATTGTTTAAAAATGACTATATGGCTGATTTAAAATGAACCCAATATAGGTTGGAAATTAAAAATCAGACACATAATTACTAGAGGCAACAATAATAATCAAAGGGTGATCATTTATTAATAAGCAATTTAATAAATGTTTATTGTTTATTTATCATTCTTATAATATCTCTTTATTATAAACTTATTAATAAATGTTAATTTATTAAACATATTAATAAATGTTAAATTCCATAATTCCAATATAATTGGTGTCATTTAAAGCAAGCAATACAGAAATTTTTAAACAATAGTTGGGTTAAATAAAACTACCCAGCAGGTTGGGCAAACATTTAACCCCATAAAACAGCCCAATCGCAGGGTTTGTCCATTTTCAAGCCAACTTGGGTTGTTTTTATCCCAGAGCGTAGGTTTATGATACTTTTATGGTGTTTTGCATCCTTTTTCTTTTTGAAGCTTTAAATCTCCAGTCATTGCAATTCCATTCATTGTGATTGCATGGAAAAAAGCAACCGGTACATTTCTTCAAAATTTCCCATTTTGTTTTTCACAGAAGGCAAAGTCATTCAGGTTTGGAACAACATACGTATGATGAATTTAAATTAGCTGGACTGCAAAACGACAGGCTTCTCTTTTTAGTGGCACAAAAACAAATCGGATGGAAAATTCAGAGCTTATTGATTCGTCCAGCCTTCCTATTAAATGCCTTTTAAAGAAAAGTTGCGCATCTACATTTGAAAACGCACTCTGTAGATCTCAGGGAATTACATTAATTGTAATAATGTAATCTAACCCTAACCCTAACCCTAACCCTAACCCTAACCCTAACCCACGCACTCTGTAGATCTCAGGGAATTACATTAATTGTTAATTTATTAATATAGCCGTGCTCGTGAAACGCTTAATTAAACACGCAAGCGTGCAATGTTCAGCATCCACATTGAAGAAATTACAGCGATTCAGATCTTCAGATTCATCCATTTGGGGTTCAAGCAATTTAAATTAGCTGCTATTTTGTTTTTTACTTTACTAAATGTGACCATCAGTCGTTTCTCCAAAATAATGTTCGTGCTGCAGAAGAACCCTGCCTTTAGCCCGACTAATTGATTAGGTCAAAGGTCTGAGTGACAGTGGCTATGGGAGGAATGAATTTCCTGTTTCCGCATCTATAATTCAGAGGTTTCCTGATTGTGTGCATTGCAGTAAGCTTGAGAAGGGGCACAAGCTGTGCAAAACACAACTCTGCCAACATTTACCACAGAGCCGTAGCTTTGAAGGTCTGCTGGATCAAGCCTGCAGCTCACGGTACCCTGAGACCCAGACGCTCAAACAGACAGACGCCCCACAAGTTCAGCTTTGTGTGTTTGCTCTGGGATGGTCTATAGTGGTCAGGTTGAAAGGAAAACAAAAACTTATGAAACATTTTCTTAGACTCAGCTGGTGAGGATGGAGTTATTGACCAGTAACGCCAATATAGTTTGTTTCTGGCATCCAGCGAATGATGAAATGAACCCACAATCTTTAGATGAATAGTTCAGGCAAAATGAAAATCCCCAGTCATCATTTACTCCCCATCAGATTGTTGAAACACATATTTTGCGGAGTGCTTGTGGTGCTTTTTTCTGTTTAGTAGAAGTACATTTGGACTAGGACTGTTAAGCCCCAAAAATGGCACTATACTTCAAGTATCCTGAAGCCATACAATTGCTTTGTGTGAGAAATACAAAAATGTTTAGTTTAGGGTCCAATTCTCACTATTAACTAACTATTAACTACGACTTTTGCCTAAATAAACTCCTAATTACTGCTTATTAAGAGTTAGTAAGGTAGTTGTTAACCCTCTGGAGTCTGAGGCTGATTTGGGGCTTGGAGAAGTTTTGACATGCCCTGACATTTGTGCTTTTTTCAGTTGTTCATAAACATATAAATGACAAAAGTGTCATTACACTGTATTCAGCACAAATTAGGCTACCATAATATGTGAGAAACATGTATATACATGTTTTTGTTTTTGAAGGAATAACGTTTATGCATGGTTATTGAAAAAACAAAAAACTTAAGTCACTGAAATAAGGCCAAAAAAAGTATATTAAATATGTGTTTACAAGACTTCTGGGTATTGGAGGTTGTAGACTAGTGTTTTTGCTTCAAAATGAGGTAAAAATTATGCTGCCTGCTCCTTCATATAAAACAATAGAGAGATTTAGTTTTTGTAAGACACTTTTTCAAGAAACACAGTATGCGTGGAGGCGTGAATCATCATGAATAATGGGCCATTTACACCTGAGAAGACAAAATAATCACATAATAATGACCTGAAATGACTTGCATATTAATGAGGCCTTTCAGTCAGGTAGGCTGTGAAAAAACCCTCTGTAATCATGTCTCAGCTCAATTTAAAATAATGGTATTATATTATATAATATTTATTGTCATCACTATGAGTGCTAGATACTGTGTTTTTAATTCATACTTGCAGCCGGAGGGCGCTATGTACACCTTCAGGCCACAAATTCATATAAAGAAGAAAAGGAACCAGGAACTAACGGCATGTCTTCTAGAGATCGCTAACCATGGCTTTAACATCCAGATAAACACTTTTCAGGACAATAAATACACAATTGAGACAATGCATACAAGTATTGCCTCTGAATTTGCGTCTGAATAGTGCTGGCTCCGTGGGCGTGGCCGCATTAGCGGGTAATGAGCTGAATCACAGACTTCTGACATGGCTCTCTTTTCATACAGATTACATAAACACAGAATGTTTGTTTTCGATTTGACTTGCACGATTTAAAACCTGACATTTCAACGTTTCTTTAGACATAAGTGTCATTTTTTTGTCATTAGTATTCATAAGTTACAGTTAATTTTCTGAGAACTATCAGATTGGACTTCGTTCAGAGGGAGACGAGAGATCACGCTTCGTGTTAGTTTTCTTTATTTTACAAAAAGAACAACATTGTGTTTTTACTCTGAGTGTACACAAATAAAAGAAGATATTCTATAGTTTCAATTGATATATTACTTGTGTCTCTATGACAAGAAATGATGGAGATTTTAAGTCTGTTTTGCTACAATGTGAAAAAAATCCTGCAAAACGCGCAGGCGCGTTAACGGACTCCAGAGAGTTAAGTTTAGGTATTGGGTACACAGCTAAATCCCCAGTGTTCATATGTGTACACACTACAGGGTGTTAAAAAGTAACACTGAAAGCATGTGTTGAAATTAGATAATTAAGTGACAATTGAGCATTATTGATGAACACCTGCTGTTAACAAGCAGAATCGCTGAAGAAAAGAGAAACACAAGAAATAAAACTGACTTCCAGCTGTTACACATTATTACACTTATTACTAACCAGATTGACTTTATTTTTGTCATACATCTGCAGAAGTTGTTATTGAGAATTACCCGAGGTTTAGATGTTGAAGTTTCAATGGTTCGTTTTTGATGAACAGTGTGGACACATATGAACACTGAGCAGTGTTAATTTAACACTGGGGATTTTGCTGTGTAGGATTAAGGGATGTAGAACATGGTCATGCAGAATAAGGCATTAATATGTGCTTTATAAGTAATAATAAACATAGTAACATGCATGCTTATAAGCAACTACTTACTAGTGAGAACTGGACCATAAACTACAGTGTTACCCCAAATTTTATAATACAAAAGTCATTACTGATGTAATCCTACGCTTACTTATTTGACACAAATTTCTAAGGCCTCTAAATTACTAATATGACCAAAACTTTGCTGAAAACTTGTTGTACACAATCTTCAACCTGTCGTCTGATTGATAGTTTAGACTTTTTTAGCAAGTAAACGCATTTTAGCATAATTGTGGTTCACGTGTCTATTTTTGCTGTGAAATCTTTACTGATGTTTATTAAGTAAACATAAGAATAACTTTTATACCACTAGTAATATTTAAAGATGAACACTTAATGCAACTTAAGTTTCCTTAAGAAAAATCACGTTAAAATGTGAGTATTAAGTATGATCATCAGGCTTTTGAGGTTTAATTGATCATCATTGCATTGCATTGCATTATATGTTTTCAAACTACAGAGCTTTGATCATAAAACTAAGCATTTAAATATTTATATGCATTTTATGTAAGTCTGCTATACTGATATATAGGTCTCATTGATTTGCATTACAAGCATCATATTACTTTCTGGCCATATAAATATCAGCAACTGCACCAAATTGCATATTTTCGCTCATTTTCGCCTCTGAATAAAATTGAGGTACTTTTCACCCTTGAGTATGAGCTTCATATTCTCATATATCATACTCTATGAACCTATCAAATATGATTCTCAACAAAAAGACACTTGCACAGATTGTTAAAAAGCTGAAAACTTTCCTCAAATGACATTTCCCATATCATTTGCAATTACATAAAGTCAAATGTTGGTATGTGAAGATGTGCCAAATCAAGTTTTAAATCAATCATGCTAAATGATATTGCTTTTTGAGTGTCTTGAAACTGAACATGACATGGCATTGAATATGCAGAGGTGTAAATGAGAACAACCTAAGTAATGGCTTAAATTTCAGTTTGTTCCTCACGCAAAACTGTTGTATTGACTTGGAATATAGTGTGTGGGTTTGTTTTTTGGGAGTTTGACAAGCCTCAGTCCACATTTACCCTTGATATATGTAAAAGAGCAGCATGAACATTTCGTCAAACATCTCCTTTTTGAGTTCCACTGAAGAAAGTCATGCATGTTTGGAACAACATAAGGGTGTAATAACAATCACAAGTGACAGGAGTACCTGGAGCAGTGCTGACCCCCAATGTCAGCGCTACATGGAGGCCAGACATGGGTAATTTAAGGTTCTCAATTTAAAACGCCCATATGGCCCTCAAATTGAACAATTGGTTGGGAAAAAGTGACCTGCACAAGACCCATTTGTCCCCGAGGGGTTGTTCAACCAGCAAAAAGCAACCAGTCACTGTGGCCTCAGTCAGTCGAGCGTGCAGCTGCTTACGAACCATAGCCTGCTAAGTTAGGGGGTTTATTTTATATCTCCTCTCTGGGGAGACAAGAAGCCTTTCACAAAGTGAAGGAAATGTCAGTGTCATTGGGGTCGCAGCAAAAAAGCAGCATTTCCAACAGCCCTGACTAACAGAACCCACAAAAGTGTCCAAGAACTTCTGCAGAATTAAACAGAATCATCTGTCACTTAAGCTGCATTATCCAGTGTCACACTAAACAGGTTTATGTGAAATAAACGCTCGATGTTTCCTGAGGTATTTGCCTGCTGTTCAAGCACACTGTGAGTGTGGCCACAGACAGCGACTTTAATCATGTCTCCAGCTCGTGTCCCAGCCAACTTCCTGTGAGATCTGAGAATCCCTATAGATTGGGCAGTTGATTTCTGGATTTGTTTTGAATGAACGTGCAGGGAGAAAAGTGTACATCTAAACTAAATCTACACTCTAAAAAATGCTGGGTTAAAAACTATCTAAGTTGGGTTGGAAATGGACAAACCCAGCAATTGGGTTAAATGTTTGCCAAACCTGCTGGGCAGTTTCATTTAATTCCACTATTGTTTAATAATTACTATATGGCTTGCTTAAAATTACTCCAAAATAGGTTGGAAATTAAAAATCAGACACATAATTACTAAAGGCAATAATAATAATCAAAAGGTGAACATTTATTAATAAGCAATTTAATAAATGTTTATTTCCAACCAGTTTTTGGTTCAAGTAAGCAATATAGTCATTTTTAAACAATAGTTGGGTTAAATAAAACTACCCAACACGTTAGGCAAACATTTAACCCAACCCGTGTTGTTTTTACCCTAAAAAACGCTGGGTTAAAAACAATCTAAGTTGGGTTGAAAATGGACAAACCCAGCGATTGGGTTAAATGATTGCCAAACCTGCTGGGAAGTTTTATTTAACTCAACTATTGTTTAAAAATGACTATATGTCTGCACTCTAAAAAATGCTGGGTTAAAAACAACCCAAGTTGGGTTGAAAATGGACAAACCCAGCAATTGGGTTGTTTTAACCCAGAGGTTGGGTTAAATGTTTGCCCAACGTGCTGGGTAGTTTTATTTAACTCAACTGTTGTATAAAAATTACTGTATTGCTTGCTTAAAATGAACCCAAAATATGCTGGAAATTAACATGTATTAATATGTTTAATAAATGAGCATTTATTAATAAGATAATGAATAATAAACAATAAACATTTATTAAATTGCTTATTAATAAATGTACACCTTTTGATTATTATTGTTGCCTCTAGTAATTATGTGTCTGATTTTTAATTTCTCACCTATTTTGGATTCATTTTAAGCCAGACATATAGTCATTTTTAATCAGTAGTTGGGTTAAATAAAACTACCCGGCAGGTTGGGCAAACATTTAACCCAACCACTGGGTTAAAACAACCCAATTGCTGGGTTTGTCCATTTTCAACCCAACTTGGGTTGTTTTTAACCAAACATTTTTTAGAGTGTGGCTTAAAATGAACCCAAAATAGGTTGGAAATTAAAAATCAGACACATAATTACTAGAGGAAACAATAATAATCAAAAGGTGAACATTTATTAATAAGCAATTTAATAAATGTTTATTTCCAACCAATTTTGGGTTCATTTTAAGTAAGCAATATAGTAATTTTTAAACAATAGTTGGGTTAAATAAAACTACCCAACACGTTAAGCAAACATTTAACCCAACCCGTGTTGTTTTTACTCTAAAAAATGCTGGTTAAAAACAACCCAAGTTGGGTTTAAAATGGACAAACCCAGCGATTGGGTAGTTTTAACCCAGTGGTTGGGTTAAATGTTTGCCGAACATATTGGGTCCCACTTTGGGCTACAAAATTGCTCTTCATTGTTTTATGCAGGCTATGGTCTAAACCTAAAGTAATCATGATATCATTTGGAAGCTTTCAGACTCTAGTTTTCATATTTGGTGAGTGATTTTCAAAAGAAATGACAGAGCAATAGAGAAATAGCAAGAGATTCTTCACTCTATATTTGCATCAAGAACGCACGTATTTTTATGTGTTTTAGAGACTGAATTCAAATCAAATATTAACATTACTGGCCAAACTACTTCTGAATAGGATGTCTACTTCATAAATATTTTGAGAAGTATGGAAATGTATTGTTCAGATCACTCAAAACATATATGGAAGTCCTTATATGGTTATCGATGGAGTCTGGATGTCGTCTAGTGGAAAAGTTTGGCACAAAAAAATCTTACTGAAAGTTCTTTTTTTGAGATATCAACCTAAAATTTGGCACAGACCTTGTTCTGATATTTAGCTTGGATTTCAACAACTGGGTTAAAGCAAAAAGCTACCATAGTCCAATCTCCTCTTTGTTAAATCATGCAAAGAAATTTAATATGAACATCAATCATGCTTATACTGATCATATTTTTATAAATGTGAACACAAACCAATGTTGATGGCTTATTTTAATTGCCGTTTAGAATTGACTCCTTATAAACAATGCACACTGGACATCTTTTAGCAATTTTCTATATAATCTAGAGCATGTTAGCAGGCATTACTTGCACACAGAATGTAATTTTCCATAAAATAGAGAACCTTATTTACGTCCCATTTAATTCAATCAACGTGACCCATTGGGATATGATCTTGATTATTAAAACATGAATATATGAATACAATAATCAAACTGCGATTCCATTTTCCCAAAGGTCTCTCTGCATAATTGACGTTTGATTGCATGTGACTGTTTTCAAGTAAAGAAAAGAAGACAATATAAATGTCACTCGCCACATGCACGTATGTATATGAGAATGAAAGCGTTTGACAGTTCTCTCATACAGAAAGCATGTGTGACAGGCCTTTATTGGAGTCCAAATCAGAGTCTCGAGTGAGTAGTTAACTGAATGTATACATCTGTAAGTTTGCGGCATGTGCCGAACTGTTGGGAGAGAATGGGAAAATGCTTTCAGCAACACAGCGCACGATATCAATCGTCTCATTTCTTCAAGGATTCACTGTTCAAACTGTAGAAAGAGAAAACTTCCTTGCAGATTTTTCTGCAAATATTTCAGCAGAACAGACGGCATGTGAAAGCTGATCTGCTGTGTGGTGTTTTGATGTGTAATCAATTGAAATTGAAGGGGAAGAGCGGTTCAAAGTGGAAAATGTAATGATGTGGTGAGTTTCACTGCAGGGCAGAGCCAATCTGTACCAGAAACACACCAGCCCCCTCTGAAAACATGCTAATGAGATATCTGTTTCTCCTCCTAATAAATACAAGTGGAGTCTCACCATTGATCTTAAGAGTGCCTCAAGGGGATCTCAACTCTCCCCAAGGTATGTCCATTAGTGAAACAGGAAAGAGAAACTCCCATAAGGATGACAAAACGGTTGTACAAGCGGAGCTGGGACAAGAGAAGTCTTGTAGGTCATTCTCATGAAGAACTCTGAATGCAAAGCAGCCATGAATAAGCTTCAGAGAAATCAAACTTTGTCTGACTGTCTACACCAGGGTTTTATGTCATCCAGTAGTGAATTAAGATTGCCTTTTAAATTCCAATTCAATTCCTGAATGAGCAGAAATTATGTATTTAATTCAAATTTGAATATCAGGAATTAAAAATGGATTAAAATTGTGTAATTTGCAAGTGTACTTTTTAATAATATTTTACATTTTTATGTCATTACTGAACATCTGGTCAAATTTTATGACCAATTATATTTATATTTATGCATTTGGCAGACGCTTTTATCCAAAGCGACTTGCATTGCATTATACTATACATTTGTATCTGAGTATGTGCAATCCCTGGGATCGAACCCATGAGCTTTGCATTGCTAGTGCCATGCTCTAACCACTGAGCTACAGGAAAGCAATTAATGCATAAATCCACAGTAAATTAATAACACTTTACAATAAGGTTAATGCAATAGCTAAAATGAATCACCAATAAACTATTTTTCATAATTTTTACCACTTCAAGTTGTAGAAATTAACATTAATGAATAACATGGATTAATGAGCAACACAGATTAAAAAATATCATTATCTAATATATTAACTAATGTTAACAGAATATTATTAAGTGTGAGGAGATTGCATAATATGGTAACTCTTTAGTTTAAGGTCAATTTCTCACTATTAACTTGTTGCTTAATAGCATGCATATTACGATATTGGCTGATACTTATAAAGCACATATTAATGCCTTATTCTGCATGACCATATCCCAATACCTAAACTTAACAACTACCTCAACTATTAATAAGCAGTAATTAGGAGTTTATTGAGGCAAAAGTCATAGTTATTAGTTAATAGTGGACCCTATAATTGGACCTTAAACTAAAGTGTGACTCCAAATACCTGCAATTGTATTACATCTAACAAATTAATGTTAGATGGGGAGGGGGAGATTTGTTTGGTTACTGACATTCTTACAAAAATGTGTTCAGCAGAAAAAAAAAAATTCATACAGGTTTGGAACAACAATGACAGAATTTTCATTTTTGGGTGAACTATCCCTTTAACTGTAATCAATATCAGGTCCACTGTATTCACCATTATTGACTGCAGCAACTGCTCTTAAGAACACAGCTATGGCTCTCACCATAAACGGCTCCGACATCAATCAATACCCAACATTAACCACAGCAATAAATGTTTTACAGAGGAAAACAGCTAATGAATGTGCCTTTAGGTTGATGAATAATAAGATCCCAAAGCTTCTAAAAATATCTAAAACCTTTTCAGACCTTTTTTTTCAATGTATAATCTCTGCGGTTAGCAGGATGTCACTGAGCACAAAGCATCCTTAATTAAGGTGACTTTACAGGAAAGTGTCAGCAACATTTCGTTGAGCTCATATCATATAATAGTAATTAATCACTGGAAAATAAGCACAGCATACAAAGATATCCATTTAAAAGAGAAACAGCTGCTTTTGTGTTATTATCAGGCTGGGTTTTAATCGCTTGGCTTTTTTCAGAGAGCTCATTTCCCTTAATGAGACCAAACAGGTTCACATATACATTCTAGATATACTGCACTTAAATCATGACTCTATATTTGCCTCGTAGACCAAAAAGTTCATCTTCGGAACACAAATTAAGATATTTTTGATAAAATCTGATGGCTCAGATAGGCCTCCATTGAGAGCAACATAATTAACACTTTCAGTGTCCAGAAAGCTACTAAAGACGTATTTAAAACAGGTCATGTGACTACAGTGGTTCAACCTTAATGTTATGAAGCGATGAGAATACGCCAAAAGAACAAAATAACGACTTTATTCAGCAATATCTAGTGATGGGCGATTTCAAAACACTGCTTCATGAAGCTTTACAAGCCTTTTGTTTTGAATCAGTGATTCAGAGCATGTATTAAACTGCCAAAGTCACGTGATTTCAGTAAACGAGGCTTCGTTACGTCATAAGTGTTTCGAAACTTTTCGAAATTTCAATGGTTCACCACTGAGGGGCGATAAACAACCATCTAGCAACATAGAGGGAGAGTGGGGTAAGATGAGCTATTTTTTACTTATGTGGTCCTCAAGATAAGGGAAAATGAGGCAGAAGTCCAATAAAAGTATAAGTAATTTCAAGATATTTCCTATCATTTTAAATGATCAGAATACATCTATGACAAAAAGGGTTCTAAAAATATGGATTTTTATAAAAAAAAAAAAAGTGTTCCTGTGGCTCAATTTACCCCAGGTTAGGGGTAAGTTGAGCCGAGTCAGTAGGTGGGTGTAAACTGACCATCTAACTGAATCTGAATCAAACCCATGTGAAATTGTACCTTAATAATCAACTTTCTGGTTACAAATATTCATATTTCTTTTCTTAAAGTTAACTTAAACTTAAATTGAAATTTCAATATCTTTAATTGTTTGCATTTCTGAAACAATATGAACCAAAGTTGTAACCTTCCCAAAAACAGACTAAACAAAGAGTTTGAGTAAAATTAAATAAAACAAGAATGAATGAATGAATGTCACTGAAACTAATAAACATTTTAGTCAAAAGGTTCTTGACATGGTAGTTTTTCTGCAATGTTGACCATGTTAGGCCATTCGGGACTACAGGTGGAAAGATTTATATGATTAAACATCCTCTGGTTCATATCATAGAAGGATTTGGTGTACTTGTACATCAAATAAACTCAAAAATAAAGATAAACTAAACCGGTTGCGTAATGCACCTTATTGTATTACATAGAAATGACACCAGTTTATACTTCATTTAATTTAACTACAGTGCCTTATGGTGGGGTAAGTTAAAACACTGGCTCAATTTACCCCACAGCATTTGGCTCACTTTGCCCCATAGCTGCCAATTTGGTAAAAAAAAACCTTGGTTACCAGTTAGCTAAATGTTACCCTGGACCACAAAACCAGTCATATGGGTCAATTGATGTATACATCTGAAAGCAGAATAAATAATCTTTCCATTGATGTATGGTTTGTTAGGATTGGACAATATTTGGCCGAGATACAACTATTTAAAAATCTGGGATGCAAAAAATCAAAATATTGAGAAAATCGCTTTTAAAGTTGTCCAAATGAAGTCCTTAGCAATGCATATCCACTCACAAAAATACATTTTTGATATATTTATGGTAGGAAATTTACAAAATATCTTAATGGAACATGATCTTTACTTAATATCCTAATGATTTTTGGCATAAAAAAATCAATAATTTTGACCCATACAATGTATTGTTGGCTATTGCTACAAATATACCCATGCGACTTATGACTGATTTTTTTGATCCAGGGTCACAAATGATTTGCATGGTTTTGTACATTTGTAAATTACCAATATGTACAAACCCGATTCCAAAAAAGTTGGGACACTGTACAAATTGTGAATAAAAACAGAATGCAATGATGTGGAAGTTTCAAATTTCAATATTTTATTCAGAATACAACATAGATGACATATAAATTGTTTAAACTGAGAAAATGTATCATTTTAAGGGAAAAAATAAGTTGATTTTAAATTTCATGGCATCAACACATCTCAAAAAAGTTGGGACAAGGCCATGTTTACCACTGTGTGGCATCCCCTCTTCTTTTTATAACAGTCTGCAAACGTCTGGGGACTGAGGAGACAAGTTGCTCAAGTTTAGGAATAGGAATGTTGTCCCATTCTTGTCTAATACAGGCTTCTAGTTGCTCAACTGTCTTAGGTCTTCTTTGTCGCATCTTCCTCTTTATGATGCGCCAAATGTTTTCTATGGGTGAAAGATCTGGACTGCAGGCTGGCCATTTCAGTACCCGGATCCTTCTTCTACGCAGCCATGATGTTGTAATTGATGCAGTATGTGGTCTGGCATTGTCATGTTGGAAAATGCAAGGTCTTCCCTGAAAGAGACGACGTCTGGATGGGAGCATATGTTGTTCTAGAACTTGGATATACCTTTCAGCATTGATGGTGCCTTTCCAGATGTGTAAGCTGCTCATGCCACACACACTCATGCAACCCCTATATTCTATTGTGAATAAAATATAAGTTAATGAGATTTGTAAATTATTGCATTCCTTTTTTATTCACAATATGTCCCAACCTTTTTTGAATTGTGTTTGTATTATAAATATTTTTAGACCTGGACAATTACATCTGTTATGCCAAAATCTTAAAAGTTTTTAAAGTAAATGGGCGACTTCCACTCCTCTAATGTGCTTCTCCATTTCACAGTCTGTCAGAAATGATGAGTGATTCCAAAATATATGGTCACATGACTATAAAAGTGTACTGTTGCCAAGATACAGGGGGTGGGTCAACTTACACACTGGCTCATCTTACCCCACATTCAAAACACCTTAGCATCATGATGGTGAGTTTTGCATAGGGAAAACCCACTAATTTTCTTCAGAAAATGTAAAAATCTAGTTTACTATGTTAGTTGGCCTCAGATAAAGGCAGTATTAAGTTGCTGACATCAGCTTATTGTTCGTCAGTCAAGAGTGACATCTACTGAACTTGTCATGCCATTTCCATTGGTTCATTCATGCCCTCTGAAAAAGGAAGTCAAAATCATAGAATCACAGGATTGTCGTGTTGAAGCTCCATGTTAATTCTGCGGTGGGCCAAACATTTCTGAAATGATTGCTTCATGAATGACCTTTTGTGCAACATAAAACTCAGTAAAAGGCTCGCCCGAGGACAAGAAGGGAGCTATATCTTATCTTTGTGGAATATCTTGGCGACCTACTAAATTGACTCCCAGAATCAGTTAAACATAATTGTTCAGTGTTCCTCCTTTTACATAGCCCAACTTCAAAATGCCAAGCAGGAAAAAAAGATTAGCTTCATTTAACAAGGAACCTGTTGTAATGAATTAGAAACCCAGATAAGAAGACAGATCACTGAATGACCAGTCGCCTTTTCACACTTCATGAGTCTCATTGGGACAGCTATGGCCCGCCCCGTGCCGATGAAATCATGTGTGTGGGCACACTCCAGTTCTTTCGGAAAAACACAGCTTTATTTTGATTGTCTGGGATTCAAAATTGGATAGGGTTGGACAACTTCCGCAAATGTCAACATATTCCAAAGGTCTCAAGCCACTGTTGAGAGAACAGAATAATGAATGAGATGGAAGCCAACAATCCATTTACTGTGCTAAAATAAAAACCCCAAACCCTCGCTGTGTACCAAAATACTGCAAATGGAACTCAATCGCCTCCATGGGTCTCTATTCAAACGTAGAGAAGAAAACAGAACAGTGTGATGCCTCTATCCATTAGTTCGAGTCTGAATTTGCTTGAATTAATAAAACATTTTCGCACTAAAAAAGCTGTGTACCTTCGGTGAACCTTGAAAAAGCTTGTGATCTCCCAGCTGGGATTTTCTCTGACGAATGTCCACCATTGTAAGAACATTTCAGGAATGGTTTGTTGAACTTTCAAGAAAATTAAGCCATTCAGAACGAACGTGAAACACTGTCTCAATCGCAAGACATTCATGGCCCAATTCTGTGGCACTAGTCTCGGTGTTTATGTCAGCAGAGTCTGGGTAGTTGTGCAAATGAGCTTTCCATCAGCTCCACGGGACAGGAGCAGTCAGTCACTCTGGTTTACAATCTCCCTCCTGGGCGCTCATGGCTTTCACAGCGCTAACAGATTTGGACAGCTCACTGCTGATGGTTTCCATGTGCTTCATACTTCAACTTGAGAAACGGTTCCAAGCAAAACAGCTCGCTAATTAGTTTTTCATTGTGCAGCGTCTGCATAAACATGTACATATGTAAAATCCCAACAACAATAATGCCAAGTAAGCTTAGCTCACCGGATACATAGAGGTTAAAGACACAGATGTCTCACCTTAAAACTAAAGCAAAGTCCCTTTAAAACAAATCATTTCGCTCGGTGGCCATCGTTGAAACGCCTCTCGGGCATGCAAGTGCAGCTCCTATCTCACATTCTCCAAAGCTGTTAGCCAAGCTTTCGATTAAATTTCATATTTGAAAATCACCAAATGCGTGATGCGTCTTTGACTAAAGCCCTGGGTACAGTCAAAGTCCCTTTAAGACAAGTCATTTCACTCGGCGGCCATCTTTGAAATGCCTCTCGGGCATCCTGGGCATCATGCAATCTCTTTGAATGGGGAAACATCAAATTCTCCAAAACTGTTCGCCAACCTTACGATTAAATTTCATATTTGAAATCACCAATGAAATCTAACAACAACCGGCTCATAAATTTAGTTTCTAAACGCTCGAATCATGACAAATAACTGTATTTTTCAGGCTGGATCAAGCTAATGCGCATGCGCAGACCTAAATGCGCGTCTCTTCGGAGGCGTGCGTCTGACTGTTTCTATAGAAACCGGTGATTCTAACGGCCGCTGAAGTGACGCGATGACTTTACCAGTCGGCGATTGGCTCTTATTTAGAAGGCGGGACTTATTCGCCATATTGCGCGTTACACTTTCTCCCATTCAAAACAATACGAGTGACACATCTTGTGTTATTCTATAGTCTTGGTACAGTTGAACGCACAGCCTTGGAAAGTACTTTATTTGGTTTGTACGCATACACAGGTATTCAACGCATGCAAGTTACAACCCATGTAAATATCTTTGTATTCTCTCATGCTAGAGTTGTATAAATGAGGGTACTTTCTAATGTCTATTTAGGCCTCCATTATCGCTGTAGCTTGCATGCGTTCCAGTCTGTTCTGTTTGTGCAGTTTTTCTTTGACTACCTTGTGAACTGATGCCCCCAGGGCATGGTTGCCACCTTGTGGATAAACAAATTGCTGCAAAAACAATTAAATGTGCATGTCTGACCTGCGTGTACAATGTACACACGATTACAAAAGTCAGACGGTGCGCATACTCTTCCGATGACGAAATTCGCGTCACGTGCACTGTACACTGACCCTTGTTTACGCATAAAAAGTTAACTATACTTTGGGCTTGAGGGTACGTTTACATGACAATTCATGTACAGGTGACAATGTTTTCAAAATGATCAGTGAAATAAGGCCAAAAAAAGGCTGTATTATTCATGCCAGGCCAGTAGATGGTGATGTCACTTTGTAAAGAAACACTACGCGTCTATAGACTGAACACGTAACACGCATGACATCACCATTTCCAAAAAATATTTTTTTATAGTTTACAAGGAGACGATAACGTATAATGTAATAAACTTGCACACATTTTCAAAAGTTTTTGTTTTCAGGCCCTAAAAACACTGTTGTCGTGTAAACATTTTCCATTTTTAGTTGAAAATTGTGTTGTGTAAACAGCTCCTAAAACTATTTATGCTACTCTCTATATATAAAAGAAACAAAAGAACAAATATATGCACACAATAACAAAAATTAAGAAATTTCAGAGACTAAATCAAAGGTGTCTGAAGTCATACGATAGCTTTGTGTGTGGAACATTAATTTTCACCTCAAGATTAAACAAAAACAATGACTTAAATTTTGGTTTGTTCCTCAAAAACACAGCAATTATATGGCTTCAGAATTTTCAGTTTTGGGTGTGATATATATTTCTATTTTTCATATAATGATATATATTGATATATATTTCTTACATTTTAGACAAAAGGCAGCAAACACTACAAAAACAATACATCTGTAAATTGTATTCTGCACTGTGATTGCTCATCTTCCTTAAATATATTTTAAATACCTGAAATGCACCTTAATAAATGATTTAAAATCCTTGAAATACCACTTCTATACAATATCCTTTTTATTCTTGCAGCAGTTTGAGAACAAGGCGCATTCTCAGCACTCAAGAACTAAAACACAGATAGAACTTAAAACAGCAAGAGTTTCTAAATCAAAAGAAGCAAACTACTTTCGAAATGGCACATATACTTAATAGATGCAAAAACTCATGGCACCCACACAATTTTTACTCCTTTACAAGTTTCCCTTGAGCACCAGACTCTGTTTATGACACTGCTGATAAAGGACAAAGTTCTGCATATTTTTTCCGTTCTTGTTGTTCAAGGAAATATGAGCACACAGATTTGTGTTAATGCACTGAAGTGTAACAAATGTGTGCAAATAAGAGAATGCTGTGTGCAAGTTAATTACGCACTAAAAAGGGAGCACTCATTAGCATTATCTTGAAGTGTAAACGAAGTATATTCATTAGTTACGGACTTTGCAGTCCCTGGCCTGGGTCTGTTGTAAACACCGAAGATTTGACTCCTTCGTTTAAACACATAAAGTCAAGTACTATTTCAGTCACTCTCCTTGAGTTTGAAATGTATCACTACTTTCAAATCACTTTTTACAAAATGTAAATTCGGTCCTTCTGGCCTGGGGTTCGTCCGAATAAAGACTTCTTTCTCTCTGTAGTCATAATTGTCTTTTATTTGAGTGTTGCCCTCCTCCTCTTGAACATCGACATCAGCCCTTTCCTCCAGGGGTACGCTCTCTGACCCCTCTCACTCTGTGAAGAAGGAACTCCGCTGGTTGTGTGGCATTTCTCACAGTGGGCCATTCTGCAAGAATATTTCAAAGTAGACTCGGACACGCTCCTGCGGGGCTGCTGGCCTGAGCTGTCAGGACCCAGCTGGCTTTGTGCTGCCAGCTGCATCCAGTGGTTATTCCTCACAGGCACAACCCCAGGTGTCCTTCCCTTCTGCCCTGTAATTCCCTTCTCTTTCATCCTCACAGGATGTCCGACTTGTATTATAGCCTCATTCAATAAAATAACATCCAGAGGAGCAGAGACAGATACAGGTTCAGACACACAAACAGATTATTTGCAGATGCATTGGGTTTTCAAGAGCTCCGAAAACAAAGTTTTTGCCATTTTATCTTGATCCGGTTGCAAAGAGAGAGAGCATTTAAAACATCTCTCATCTTCCCAAATAGGGATTAATTGCTAATTAAAAGGGAAGATAAAATAAACCTATTAAAGGAAAAAGGGGGCAAGAGATGTAATGAGTACAAAAATAATCACTGGCCTGATAATAGAAATGCATTTAATATCACAAGATTAGAACTAGATTCTTGTGGTAACTGAAGAACAAAAAACACACCATCACTGTTTGCTAATGTGTTCTTAGTACATTACTATATGATTGTGATTATGTTCTGGTTGATTAACATGTTTGCTAATCTGTTATGAGAAGTGATAGTACAGATATTAAAGGTGCAGTAAGCAAATGCTGTTGAAAGTGGATCGAACCGAGCAGAAAGACATAGCCAATCAGCAGTAGTGGGCGTGTCCACTCACGATGGGGGGTGGGGGGGGTGTGATCAAATCAGCAATAGGGGGGGGGGCGTGTCCATTCATGATGGGGGAGGAGAGAGAGTGAGCCAATCAGCAGTAGGGGGTGTGTCCACTCATGATGGGGGAGGAGAGAGAGTGAGCCAATCAGCAGTAGAGGGTGTATATACAACATGATGTGGGAGGAGAGCGAGCCAATCAACAGTGGGGGGGGTGTGTCCACTCATGATGGGGGAGGAGAGAGAGTCAATCAGCAGTAGGAGGCGTATACACGAGGGAGGAGGGAGTGAGCCAATCAGCAGTAGGGGCCGTGTGCACTCATGATGAGGGAGGAGAGAGAGCCAATCAGCAGTAGGAGGCGTGTCCACTCATGATGGGGGAGGAGAGAGAGTCAATCAGCAGTAGGGGGTGTGTCCACTCATGATGGGGGAGGAAAGAGAGTGAGCCAATCAGCAGTAGGGGGTGTGTCCACTCATGATGGGGGAGGAGAGTGGGCCAATCAGCAGTGGGGGGTGTGTCCACTCATGATGGGGGAGGAGATAGAGTGAGCCAATCAGCAGTGGGGGGCGTGTCCACTCATGATGGCGGAGGAGAGAGTGTGAGCCAATCAGCAGTAGGAGGCATATACACTCATGATGGGGGAGGAGAGAGAGTCAATCAGCAGTAGGAGGCGTGTCCACTCATGATGGGGGAGGAAAGAGAGTGAGCCAATCAGCAGTAGGGGGTGTGTCCACTCATGATGGGGGAGGAGAGTGGGCCAATCAGCAGTGGGGGGCGTGTCCACTCATGATGGGGGAGGAGATAGAGTGAGCCAATCAGCAGTGGGGGGCGTGTCCACTCATGATGGCGGAGGAGAGAGTGTGAGCCAATCAGCAGTAGGGGGCGTGTCCACTCATGATGGGGGAGGAGAGTGAGCCAATCAGCAGTAGGGGGCGTGTCCACTCATGATGGGGGAGGAGAGCAAGCCAATCAGCAGTGGGGGACGTGTCCACTCATGATGGCGGAGGAGAGAGTGTGAGCCAATCAGCAGTAGGGGGCGTGTCCACTCATGATGGGGGAGGAGAGAGTGAGCCAATCAGCAGTGGGGGGCGTGTCCACTCATGATGGGGGAGGAGAGAGTGAGCCAATCAGCAGTAGGGGGCGTATATACATGATGAGGGAGGAGAGAGAGCCAATCAGCAGTAGGAGGTGTATACACTCATGATGGGGGAGGAGAGCGAGCCAATCAGCAGTGGGGGGCGTGTCCACTCATGATGGGGGAGGAGAGCAAGCCAATCAGCAGTAGGGGGTGTGTCCACTCATGATGGGGGAGGAGAGAGAGTGAGCCAATCAGCAGTAGGGGTGTGTCCACTCATGATGGGGGAGGAGAGAGAGTGAGCCAATCAGCAGTAGGGAGGGGGTGTCTTTTATTAATATTTAGTGTCTTTTATTTCAGAAGGTACTATCCTTCTTTTTATACCATAGCAGAAAATGGTCAGTTATGAATTCCTGTTTTTAGTACACTCTAAAAAAATGCTGGGTTGTTGCATAAAAAATGCATGCTTTGGTTACTATGTGCTAAGGTGTTCTGAGTGCTTTATCATATTAATATATTAAACACTATGCTATGCAGTTGCTCTGGCTGGTGCGTAACAGGAGGCCATGCACAAGTCTGATATTCTAGTCTATGAATGTTTTTTTAGTCATTTTTAGTAGTTTTGATTGTTTCAGCAATCCATCAGGTGTAAATCATAATTCAGAATGCATAATTCATAAATGTAATAGCACCCTTCTCCTCAAAAAGCTGCCTGATTTGTATAATTCATGCGTGACACAAAAGCATCAAGTTACCTGCCGAAGTTCAGTACTTAAAGACTTGCTCAAATCCCTCACACCAGATATGAGCAACAAGTAACAGAAAAGCTTTCCTTATAGCAAGCACCATTAAAACACAGTTCATGATCTTCAGAGCCAGAAGACTCCCTATCTGTCATTACGTTTAGTTTTGCTTGGAGAACGTTCGTGTTTATGCTTTATTTAGTGTCTGCACCACTAAGTGTTTAATTATTTTGGCAGATGTGTCTGATGAGGAAGACACATAGAAATTGTCAATAACATTATGTGTGAAGAGAAGAGAGCAAGTGTGAGAGCTCAAGATGAATTTCATAAACAGAGGATGAGAGTATTAAAAACTGGAGGATTATGAAAAGAGGTATAAAATGGGATTGCCAGGATTTTCATACTTTCTGCAACATGGCAGATCGTCCTCACTCGACATCAAAAAGAGAATTGTGGGGCAAAATTCATCAGCTTGGCAACTAGGACAGCGACGCTTACTCACTACAGATCTGCCATCAGTGAGATTAGCGAAGCACTCGAGACTGCTGCAGAACTCATACCACTGTAATGACAAACAGCAGGTGTATCGCCCGCAGGAAGTGATTGGATGATGGCAAAGCCAATACTACCTGATTTCACCTAATGACACATAAGACTCTACCAGCAGACAACTTAAACCAGCTACTTTAAAGTCAACATGAAGCGGCAATCGCAACGCATTTGACTTTCATAACGTGCTGGATTTTCAAGCGAAACAGAATATTCAACAAGAGACTTGATTTTATCCATCAAGAATTGATTGGATCGTGAACAGTGGGCGTCAGATAACAGATTAGAGCCAGACGTGAATGTGAGTTTGAGAGTTTGATTTGGTCCAGCTTCGTTTCCCTCTCCCACATCATCTGTTGCTGTGCGACGACTGCAAACTACAGCCTACACGAGCCATACAGCGATGAACACTTCACTGACCGCTGCCTGCATCATCCCAGCCATTTAGGATGGATTTCAAAGACTACAAACTACAGCCAACTACAGCCTATATAAGCCAATTATTAACCAATGCCTTCTTTGTTCCAGTCATTTAGGATGGATTATGCATCTACTCCAGCACTGAACACTACCTGCATCAACTTATACAGTGCCTAAGTCATCATATCCCATGAAAATCTTTACCTTTTGTCACATTAAACCCTGGACAATATAGTAAATTGTTTGAGCTGTCTATACACATTATAACCCTCATCGTCAAAGTGAAAATAATATTATAAAACATTCTGGAGGATTATTACAAATTAATTATTGAAATACCTGGTTTGGTAAAGTGATCAGCCCCTTAGAGTAAACCATTATGAACTTGCTCAGGTGCAACCAATCAACTTCCAGATCAAACATCAGGATAACTGACCATATGAAAGTCTCCTGGTTTTCGTTAAAGGGTTAGTTCGCCCAAAAATGAAAATAATGTCATTAATTACTCACCCTCATGTCGTTCCACATCCTTTGTTAATCTTCAGAACACAAATTAAGATATTTCTGATGAAATCCGATGGCTCAGTGAGGCCTGCATAGCCAGCAATGACATTTCCTCTCTCAAGATCCATTAATGTACTAAAAACATATTTAAATCAGTTCATGTGAGTATAGTGGTTCAATATTAATATTATGAAGCGACGAGAATATTTTTGGTGCGCCAAAAAAACAAAATAACGCCTTATATAGTGATGGCCGATTTCAAAACACTGCTTCAGGAAACTTCAGAGCGTTATGAATCTTTTGTGTCAAATCATGATTCGGATCGTGTGTCAAACCGCCAAACTGTTGAAATCATGTGACTTTGGCGCTCCGAACTGCTGATTCAACACGCTCTGAAGCTTCCTGAAGCAGTGTTTTGAAGTCGGCCATCACTATATAAGTCGTTATTTTGTTTTCTTTGGCGCACCAAAAATATTCTCGTCGCTTTTAGGGCTGCACGATTTATCGCAAATTTATCGCACGCGATTTGGCAAAGGCTGCAATTATTTTATGCGCAGCTTGTCAGAGCTGTACAGCTCTGTGATCGGTAGTAAATGCTTCTCCATCTGAAAGCCAGAGGGCGCTCTAGGGCAGAAACTGCAAATATGCCTTGCTGCCGAAGTAGAACACGCATCATTCCAGGAAATCCTATACAATCGCTGTAGCTGAATAAACAGAAGATTGAAACGTTTTGATTGATTAAACATGATTAATAAACACACGACTGCTTTATTCTGTGTAAGAAGCCACTTCATCTGACAGAAGGATGCTCAACTGTTGTTATGAAGTGAGTTTGGAGTAAAACATATTATTAAATGTTTTCTTTTGTTGGACAAGATGTAAATAAATGCTTCTCATGTCTGGAAAGATGTTTGACGCGTGTTGTTTTTTCAAATGCACATTATAAGCGATTCAAACTTTCAGATGTTTTCAGATGGATTAGCATTTGGAGCCATAATTCACTGACAAGCCACGCATAAAATAATTGCAGCTATGCGATTTCATAATCGCACTAAGACAAATTGTTTAAGCGCGATTTCATTTTTTTTTTTTTTAATTGTACGATTAATCATGCAGCCCTATTAATATTGAACCACTGTACTCACATGAACTGATTTAAATATGTTTTTAGTACATTAATGGATCTTGAGCGAGGAAATGTCTTTGCTCCATATGCAGGCCTCACTGAGCCATCGGATTTCATCAAAAATATCTTAATTTGTGTTCTGAAGATGAACGAAGGTTGTAAGGGTGTGGAACGACATGAGGGTGAGGAATTAATGACATTATTTTCATTTTTGGGTGAACTAACCCTTTAAGCCAGCTTGGGCATTTCCAGCGAACTACTAGCTGTCATTCTGTACATCGACAGATAACCAGTGTTGCCAACTGCTTTCAATTGAAAGTAGCTAAAACTGGTAGCTAAATGTCACTAGATGACATCATAATGGCAAATTCATTGATCTATATAAATATGAATATAGATCAGTGGGCAAAATAAGAATCTAGATAAGGTTTATACAAGAAGTTGCTAGATTTGTCCCTAAACTTTTGAAAAAAAGTCTCAAAAGGGGTGGGGAAGTCACCAAATATAGTGACAAAATCCCTAAATTGGCAACACTGCACAAAACCCTCAATGGTTGACTTTTTAATGTTGTGTTTATATTTTAACGCAGTTATCACACTTGCCCAATTTGCCAATAAACCAGTTTTATTGATTGCAGTAAAGACGAAGCTAATGAGAACGTTTGAATAAGAAATTATGTGTCTATAATTAGACACACACAACATTTTTCCAGCACTTCAAATGTTATTTTAATGTGATGACCACAAACATTATTTGTTGTTTTTGGTCCTTCAGTGATTCCTTCAGAAATCATTCTAATATTCTTATTTGCTGCTCAATTATTATCAGCGATCTATTATTATTAATGATTTTTGTAGAAAATAGTTTTTGCAGCTTAATATTTTAGTGGAAACCACGACACTGTACATTTTTTCAGGATTCTTTGACAAACAATAAAGAATTTATTTGAAATAGAAATCTTTTGAAGGGTTTGATTTTTATTTATTTATTTTACAACAGTCACTTCTGGCTTGCTCACCGGGGGTTTAAGACCTTTTATGCAAAGCTGTTTTAAGACATTATTTATTGTGAAAAGTGCTATACAAATAAAGATTGTAGAGGACACCATGGACACCCACGCTTTGAGAGCTTCTTATTGAATATAACTACCATTATTATTGCCATCGCCTTTATTACATGTACATTAATTATTGGCAAGATTTCAGAAAAACTACTTCAGCTACAATAATGGGCTAAAACAGTTATTTGGCCATAAACTGATTAATATTTTCTCCACCAGTGCAACCTAGGTACTGTAAGCTGAAAAGTAAAGTCATTAAGGGGTGGAGCTAATCTTTACATACACAAGATTATAAAAGACAAACATTTTCTTTCTTTTTTTCTTTTGTAAGAAAGAGAAAAAAGACCAAGTAATACGTATTTTAGAAGTAAATTTGGCTGACTTTCAGTGACTTTAAAGTAAGCTGGTCACTTCTTCCTCTTTACCCAATGACTGTACAGTTCCTCTCAGATGTGACAAAATGGAAAATTCATGTTCTTTTGGTGGTCATCATATAATATAACCCATAGGAGCACAGACAGATTGTGTTTCATGCTTGGTCACAGTTTTTTATGTGTAAATGTGTGTGTGCGTGAAGCTACTTTTCAAATGCTCATTTCAAAAACAAAAATCTCAGTTTAACCGATCAAGTTAAAATCCTGCATATGAAAACAGTGTCTTGAGTGACTTATTAAACACAATAAATCTTGCATTATATGAGACATTGCATGGCTGAAATCATGACAAATAAGCTCATGATAAAAATACCACTTATATTTTGCATAGGGTTTGATATTAGGGTTATAACAGCCGAACAACTGTACTGCTACGGTTAGTGTGATGTTGGTTTCTCAATTGCTGTAGATATTACGCCCTGTGGAGGGTGTCAGGATCACATCAAAAAGGTCCACAAACAAACAAGTGATGTGGTTTGGGTGGGCTGAGAAACCTGAGTGAAATCACACATCTGTCATTTCATCCTCCATTTCGTCTCCCTCCGTTTCGCCTTCTCCTTCCACTTCCTCCTCATCCTCCGATGTCATATCCGCATCATCCATCTGGGACATGCACTTCTGACAGGAACAGATGAATAAATAATTCTCCCTGAAAATGAGAGGGGGAAAGGGTGTAATTTATCATTTAAAAAGGCAAAATTAAGACAAAAATTACAATTCTGCCACTATTTATTCACACTCATGTCTTTTTAAATCACTATAGAGTGCAACAGAAATCATGGACTGTCATTGGCCAATGAAATTGTTGTGTGTACACATGCTTCAGACACCGGTCATACTGATGGCGTTCCCCTATAGCGTCGACCCAAGAAGCAGTGTCTTGTTCCCCTTCTCAGGGAACCATGATTACATTCATAACCTGAGATGTTTTTCACCAGTAATTCCACTGTTAAACATGTTTAATATTGCTAACAGCTTCAGCAGAAGCAAATGCCATGGATTAACAACCTCGTAGCTCACAGTAAGGGCATCTTTTTAAATGGAGAAAATGGAGCTTTTACTTCCAGAATCTGATTGTTGCGCTCTGTTAGCTTACGTTTTCACTCAAACCACACGCAAATAAAATTTATGCAGCTCTTATATTCCAAGTCATGCAACACATTTGTGTGAGGAAAAGGTGAGTTTTAAGGGATAAAATTATTGACTGCAGAGGGACTTTAAAGGGTTAGTTCACCCAAAAATGAAAATGTCATTAATTACTCACCCTCATGTCGTTCTACACCCATATGACCTTCGTTCATCTTCAGAACACAAATTAAGATATTATTGATGAAATCCAAAGGATCAGTGAGGCCTCCATTGAGAGCAAAGCCATTCAAACTCTCAAGATCCATAAAGGTACAAAAAACATATTTGAAACAGTTCATGTGAGCTCAGTGGTTCTATCTCAATATTATAAAGCGACAAGCGATTTCAAAAGTGCTTTATGAAGCTTCTGAGCTTTATGAATCTTTTGTTTTGAATTAGTGATTTGGATCTCCTATCAAATGGCTAAACTGCTGAAATCACGTGACTTTGGTGCTCCGATTTACTGATTCGATTCATAAAGCTCTGAAGCAGTGTTTTGAAATCGGCCCAAATAGATATTGTTGAAAAGTCATTATTTTGTTTTTTTGTCGCACAAAAAGTATTCTTGTCGCTTTATAATATTAAGATATAACCACTGAACTCGCATGAACTGATTCAATATGTTTTTTGTACCTTTATGGATCTTGAGAGTTTTAATAGCTTTGCTCTCAATAGAGGATTTCATCAAAATATCTTAATTTGTGTTCCAAAGATGAACGAAGGTCTTCCGGGTGTAAAATGGCATGAGGGCGAGTAATTAATGACAGAATTTTCATTTTTGGGTGAACTAACCCTTTAAGTAGTAAAGGCCCCAATAAACTTCAACCAAAATCAAAGAATAAACTAGTGTAACATTTTAAACAAAATCAGACCAAGCCAAAGTTCGTTTGGAGTTCATTTTTGAAACAGTTTGTTAAATGAAAAGTTCGCTCTGGCTGGTCAATTCGGCTAAACGCCACTATCAGCGTTGGGCAGCTTTGGGATGTTTACTAGAAGTTTGCCACTGAAAAGGTATTTCAAACTACTTTTTACCCCTAAGCGAAGACTGAGAAAGAAAAGTCTAAATTATTTTTTATTGGTTGTTCTTTTGCCCTTTTAGGAACAAGAGATGTGTAAAGAAAATGTCATAAAAAAAAACAAGCAACCCAACCAAACCAAACAAAGCCAACCATCCAACCATCCAACAATCTGGGTTTGGATGCTGAATATATATGTAACAATTAAGCACCATTAATCATTAAACTCAAGTTGAAGATCTGCCATTTGGGCTTTCAATCAACCAACCAAACAAATTAACCAACCAACCAACCAAATCAACCAAATCATCCATCCAAATCAACCAAATCATCCATCCAAATCAACCAAATCAACCAAATCAACCAACCAACCAAATCAACCAAATCATCCATCCAAATCAACCAAATCAACCAACCAACCAACCAAATCCACCAACCAATCAACCAACCAACCAATCAACCAACCAACCAACCAAATCAACCAACCAATCAACCAACCAACCAACCAAATCAACCAAATCAACCAAATCATCCATCCAACCAACCAAATCAACCAAATCATCCATCCAAATCAACCAACCAAATCAACCAACCAAATCAAGCAACCAAATCAACCAACCAAATCAACCAACCAACCAACCAACTAAACAAATCAACCATCCATCCATTCATCCATCCATCTAGGTTTGGATGCTGAATATACATAAAAATTAAGCACCATTAATCATTAAACTCAAGTTGAAGATCTGCTATTTGGGCTTTCAATCAACCCTTATTCCATAATAAGTAAAGATAAATATTATCCTTCAGATCCAAGGGGGTCCGTCTCTAATCTCGACTTCACAGCCAAGAAGGTCAGCAGCTCTTTTCAAGGTGAAGTTAGACATTTCACAGGAATAAAGTGAATATAGATTAAGTGGGATTTCCGAACAAACCCTCATTGGTCATCCAGGCGGTATAGCTGCTGCGATTGACAGGTAAATGATCAATAGGTGAGCAGGGCCCAGCAGCAAGCCAACAGCGCCTGTGGTTTATCCAGGCCGAGAGCGGCTGCCAGGGACCAAGGCCATTGATCCTCTCTGGAGGTGGACTCAGCTGGGCAGTCTCACAGAGAATGCTTAAACAAGGGATTGCATTCGTTTACCTCAAGATCTTGTGCCGGCTATGACGACTCCTGTCTCTCTGGCAGCAGTCCAGGTAGCTGATACAAATTTCCTACAGAAAGAATGAGAGAAATTCATGAACTCAGCAACTCTGTTTGTTTTATTTAGTTGTGTTTTCTTCTTCTTATTATTTTTTTAATATTATGACTAGGAATTGAGTTATACAGCAGTAAGCCTTTTGAACTGATTTCCATTTTATAAATTGGTTTCACACTTATTTACAATAGAAAACTTTTTCTTAAAAGTCAGTAAAGTTGAATTTTTTTTCTACATGTTCAGTAACAATTTTGGTCACAACCAGACCAAAATTTTAAATCATTATTCATAGCATTCATTTATTCTCTTTTGTCCTTTCTGGAGGCTGACAGACCCTCAATATGCACTTATTATATGGAAATACACCCCCGTTCAAAAGTCTAAAATAACCGTTTTCTATTTTAATATATGATGTAATTTATTCCTGTGGTCAAAGCTGAATTTTCAGCATCATTACTCCAGTCTTCAGTGTCACATGATTCTTCAGAAATCATTCTGGTATGATGATTTGCTGCCCAAGAAACATTTCTGATTATTATCAATGTTGAAAAAATTTAGATTTTTGTGGAAGCTGATACATTTTATTTTTTTAGGATTCTTTGATGAATAGAAAGTTCTAAAGAACAGCATTTATTTGAAATAGAATCTTTTGTAACCTTTTAAATGCCACTTTTGATCAGTTTAATGCATCCTTTCTGAATGAAATGTACAAGTTTTTCAGGATTCTTTGATGAACACTAACGTTCAAAAGTTTGGGGTCAGTAAGAATTATTATTTATTTTTATTTTTTTTAAATTAAAGAAATTAATATGTTTATTCAGCATGGATGCATTAAATTCATCAAAATGACATGGCGACATTTAATTCTACTTCCTAGAAACACATCCTGTTTGCAACCTCACCTGAAATAAAGTTTAGGAACTGAACTGGAATTTAAAAAGCATTGATTGGTGCACAAATCTGCTTGGCCATAAGGTGAAAAACATGAGGAGGAAAAAATGCCATAAAACAAAGCAATTTGGCTTTAGGTAACCCTATAAAAATTCATAAAGCTCAACACTGAAAGCTATTACAAACTCATGACGAGCTGTCATCCACTGGCTAATATGACTGAGATAAACAAACCTATGAAATAAGTCTGTGCGACGTGAACAGTAGCGTTCTCCCTCTCTAGCACGAACGCAGGCAGATGTAGGCCTTTTCAATCTATCTGACAAGCTGCCAAAACTGCTCCAATCTTCAGAGTCTCGACTGTAATTCCTACCGACAATGAAACACTCAAGGCTTTAGAATATTACGACCCTCCCTCCGAGCATCAGATTAGCATCTATTATCCAACATCCTCCTCTGACCTCTCCAGGGCTGATGTCACTGAGGGCGCTGAGGTGAAGGAGGAAGTTGTTGTCGGGGAAAGACGCCTCCGCATTGGGAACGCAGCTGTGATTACCTGTACAACAAGAGGAAATGGGTAATAAATCTTCACTTCTTTTAGCAGAGCAAGAAGACAGGCCTCATTTGTTAAGCTGACCTGATTTTTGCTACTCAAAGTCAACTTCTACTGTATGTGAAATTATCGCAAACTAAAAGACATGCCAAAATGAATAAAGACGATTCTCACAAGAGCTTTGCAGCAGGAAAAGTCCAGAGCCCTCGCAGTTGAGGAAATCACCGGTTTCTGTAACAGAAAGAATGATCTATGAAAGCCGTTTATTTTACACTTTTGCTCAAAACAATAATATTGTACACAGATCGATGGGCGTCTAAGTGGTAAAATGTGTGTTTCTGTCTCAAACGCTCTTGATAAAGTAGATGTCAAACAGGTTCAATCTGTGCAGGTATACAGATCAATGTGTGAGCATGTTTGTGAGGGTCGAAGCTCTAGAAACAGGTGGGAGACTAAGAGAAAAATGACCTTTGTCGATGTCCTTGTACAACTGGTCGATAAAAGCATCCAGTTGCTCCCTCTGCTGGCTGGGGAGCTCCAGTGCATCGCATGCATGAACCCACTGACTCAGAGAACTGCAGACACATCAGATCAGAATCACGTGGATTTACTGGATACATCTCTCTAGGGTGAAGCACTGATTGTTTGTATATTACCTGGTGCCAATACCCTGACCGTTAGTCCCAACGAGTGAAAACAGAGAGCGAAATCCTTCAGGAGTGAACCACTGTAATACAAAATAAATGAATTTTACTAACATCTGCCATATCCTTGATTCAGTGCATTCAGTGGGCTTCACAGGGATGAGAAGTAGAGACACACAGATTTCACTGGCCAGTGTTTGAGATGCGTAGTACCGGCGTACCGTGCAACCCTAGATCATATTGTTAGTAGTAGAATTATTAGTATTATTATTATCTTAAAAGATTTACAGAAACACTGAATGATCAACGTCTCAAGCACCACTAGCCATAAGTTCTGTTAAAATGAGAAATATGCATTCATATATTTTCATTTATACATGTTTTCTATGTTTTACTTCTAATTAATTCTATCATTAAAAAAATGTTTGATTGACTGATGTTAAAAATGTAGTTGTTTTACGTTCAGATCATATGAATGTATCTTAAAAGTAAAAAAACTCCATATTACTGCCATATTATTATATTATATTATATTATACTACATTATACTACATTACATTAAATTATATATTATATTATATTATATTATATTATATTTTATATTATATTATATTATATACCGCCGTTCAAAAGTTTGGGATCAGTTAGATTTTTTTAATGTTTTTGAAAGAAGTCTCTTTTTCTCAACAAGACTGCATTTATTTGATCAAAAATACAGTAAAAAACAGTAATATTGTGAAATAATTTTACAATTTAAAACAGCTGTTTTCTATGTGAATATACAGTAAAGTGTAATTTATTCCTGTGATCAAAGCTGAATTTTCAGCATCATTACTCCAGTCTTCAGTGTCACATGATCCTTCAGAAATCATTCTAATATGATGATTTGCTGCTTAAGAAACATTTCTGATTATTATCAATGTTGAAAAAATTCATATTTTTGTGGAAGCTGATACATTTTATTTTTTAGGATTCTTTGATGAATAGAAAGTTCTAAAGAACAGCATTTATTTGAAATAGAATCTTTTGTAACCTTTTAAATGCCACTTTTGATCAGTTTAATGCATCCTTTCTGAATGAAATGTACATTTTTTTTTATTAATTTGAAAAAAAACAGCATTTATCTGAAATAGAACGATTTTCTAACATTATACACTAACGTTCAAAAGTTTGGGGTCAGTAAGAATTTTTTTTTTTTTTTTTAAATTTAAAGAAATTAATAGTTTTATTCAATAAGAATGCATTAAATTAATCTAAAGTGACAGTAAAGACATTTATAATGTTACAAAGGACAATTTAAGATAAATGCCTTTGTTTTTAACTTTATATTCATCAAAAAGTCCTGAAATAAACTGATAATAATAGTAGTAATCAGAAATGTTTCTTGAGCAGCAAATCATCATATTAGAATGATTTCTGAAGGATCATGTGACACTGAAGACTGGAGTAACGATGCTGAAAATTCAGCTTTGATCACAGAAATAAATTACATTTTAAAATATATTCACATAGAAAACAGCTATTTTAAATTGTAATAATATTTCACAATATTACTGTTTTTTCAGTATTTTTGATCAAATAAATGCAGCCTTGATGAGCGGAAGAGACTTCTTTCAAAAACATTTAAAAAATCTTACAGACCCCAAACTTTTGAACGGCAAAAGTTACTCTGTCAAGTAAATTAAAAAATGTACAAGCCAATGGTGATTCTGTTGCCAAGGTGTGCATAGAGGGTTGGTAGAGTTTGTTTAATTTTTGTATGACCCTTTTGCTTTTTATTAAATCATAGACAGACAGACAGACAGACAGACAGACGGACGGCAGAGACGATGTCTGACCTGACTGAGACGATCTTCGTATATCGCTGTGGTAAACAAATTACGCAGCAAGGCCAGCTGTCCCTGATAAAAGGAACAACAACATATTTTGGGGCATATAAAATTAATTTACATCACTTATTTGTCACTACTTTGAAAAATTCAAACTTTTGGATTTGAGTATGAAGATTTTACTATTTACCTGAAACTTCTCTCCCAACAATTTATGAACTATTTCCTCCTCTTCATTTGCTGTGCGACTACAAAAACTAGAGAACAACCTCTGCCAGCGTCCCTTATCTTGAGCCTGAAACAACAGCAAACACAGTTTTTGTTTGTTAGCTGTTAAGTTCACACTTGTGACATATAATTTTATGCAAACAATCCTCTTATTCAGACCAATAAATAAAAAATAATAACCTGCTTGACGGTGGCCACCATCCTCGCCATGATCATGATACTGGAGGTTTCTGGAGGGTAGTGCACACTCCTGGATAATATGGAGAAACAATTTAAAGCAAGAGCAGTCATTTAATTCAAGGCTGGCACGTCTATGCACCAACAGCCTTCAAACCAAAGCAATCAATGACTGACAAAGCAAGGACTGCATTATACTTTCAGCATGGGTCGGGTATCATTTGAATTTTAATGATTCTGACTCTGCTTATCGATTCTGATTCTTATCGATTCCAATAAGGTAAAAAAAAAAAAAAAACCTTGGATATCATTCACTTTTATTCTAAGTCTACATTTCATTGTAGCTGAATATCATGAACAAAAAGGAACTTTTGGCTATGGTTTAAAAATAACACAGCAAAAACAACTTCAAGCCTATCTAATAAGCATTGTTAAAGACAAGTAAACACTCAGTAATTAAAATAGAACAAATAATCAAATTAGCAATTGCACAAATAAATAGACAATGAAATAAACATTGTCAGGTATTCAGGTACAGAAACTGCAATCAAATGTAAAATAACACTGCATTTCATAAATAAAATATACATTAAAAATATAGTTATTCAGTTAAGAACAGTATTGTCTATTGTTGTTTGATGTTAATATAGAGACGGCAGCAGGAATATTAGGCTGCTGTCACTTTAAGAGCTGCACCGATCCAATATACTGATACACGTGTGTTTTCTTTCTCAACTGTTTACACTCAAAGGCACAATATGTAATTTTCACGGCTAGAGGTCGCTCATTCAAAACAAAGACATAGCTTGATGACGCCTTGATTTAGTGGAATCATGGGAGATGTTGTCTTCACGTCTACAGCCGGGGAAAAAGAATCTGACGAGACTCGGCAGAAATCTAGAGCTAATGTATTAAAGATTTATTAACATTACTGTAGTATGAAGCAGGGTGTGGCTGAACGAGGCTGCTGGAGCAATTGCTAATGAGAGACGAGCACGACACACGTCTCGAGAGCAGTGGGACTTTTATTATGCCACAGTCGCCGCTTCCGCTTCTTCCGGTCAAGTGTATGTGGGGTAACGCAGTGCTGTTTATTATATTAGACACATTTGTGTGTTGAAAGTTGTTATAGTGCTATTCTGCGTTCACTCGGCGGCTGCTGTGAGACACTTGTTGCACGCTGCAGTAAAATAGATCGATATTAGTCATGGTAAAACATGGTATTCGCGGTAAATCAAGAAAACGAGATTTTAAAAAAATAGGTCTAAGACTAAACGTGTTGAGATATATAGCATGTAAAACACATAACATATTAAAGCGTCTTTGGTGTTTCCATGGTTTCTACAAAATAAAACTGGAAATCGAGGTTAACGTGGGTATAATGACACATGGATATGGTCTGTGTCCTGTAGGGCTGGGTAAAAAATAACGATTTCTCGATTTTAATCGATTCTCATTTTTACGAACCGATATCGATTCTTAAATCCCAAGAATCGATTAGTCTAGTCTGTTTTCAGTTGATGTATGAGCAGAATATGTAGCGCCTCCCATCCAATAAATCACAATAATCTTTGTTACTTTTTATATGAAGCAAAGTCTCAGATTTCAAATGACGTCCATCTTATTATGAGATTCAGAAAATAAATACCGTTTTGGCGCTGTTTAATGTGGCGTGACGGATCGCTTTAGCGCCTCAGTTAAAGAGAAGCATGTGATCATCCTCTCCTCCGCTTTAATACCAGTTACAGCGAAATAAACATGAACATCTGAAGGTATGTTAAAATATACAGTACAACTTACTGAAATCCGTATCATGTCTCGTGTAATCGCTCAATCAGTGTTTCAACCTCGGAAAGACTCAATAAAACAGCTTCAATGTCACGTGACGTCACATTTACCTCAGAAAAACATATTCAGTGACCATAAACTCATTAGTCAGATAGAAAAGTGTGCTATAGAAAGATAAATATAGCTATGCACAATACATATTCATTAATGTTCTTCAATATTTAATGCATGTTTGAATAAATCAGTTATGACAGCCGCGATTTAAATGTTTATATTTCAAAAAAAACGAATTGGAGTAGAAATATGATTATGTAATTCTAAACTTTATTTATAATAAAAACATCATTGAGTGTAATTGAAGTGTTTGTATATAAATAAGTTAATTTAAACTTCAATATTATTATAGTAGTACCAGCTGACTCTCATGTGTAGATTTTTTGTCCTCTAGAAAATTTGGCATATACTATCGAATCGAAAGCATGTGAATAGAAATCGAATCAAATCGCGAAAATTGTGTCAATACCCACCCCTAGTGTCCTGGTTAAAATTGCTTATTTCTCTGAATTTAAACATTGTTGGAAACATTTGGGATTATGTAAGTACTCGAGTCAACAAAATATATAAGATTGTTCTTGTGGTTTTTGGATATTTTGATCCAAAAATCGTGTGCCTTTAAGACATAACCGACTGTTTATGAGAATATTTTGACATATTTTGTGTGTATTTGTCAGTTGAAGTGCAAAAAGATGCAGAAGAGAACTCAAAACTTTGCATTTGAATGGTTTAAAAATCACATTAAAATGCGCAAACAGGAACCGATAAGCAGAATCGAAATGCATGTTACTTGTCAAATCACCGGTTCTCGATACCCATCCCTATATATGAGTGAGCATTTACCTCCATGCATCCTGCAGCTTGTTGATTGGGTGATCTGGATCATCATGGGAGGGGCCGAGACACAGGACCTTGTGGTACTGCTCCCATGCAGCCTGCCGGCACTCAGCACTGCAGTACATGACCTGAAGATAACGCATATGAAGAGCGTTCAGGGATGAGTCACACAGACACTGCTTTGATAGGCTCTGTTTGAAGTACTTGTGCTAAACTATTCAATTATTTTTTGGAGGGATTTGTACTTTACACAAGAGCTACTGAAAATGAACACATGCACTCTAAAATATTCAAAGGAGAAACATACTTTTGTACATATTTTGCAAGTCATCGTGACTTAAAAATGTCCTAACGATTGCTAAAAAACAGCACTTGTTCTTTATAGTGAACATCATAATTGGTCAGTTGTGGTCAGACTTCCTTGTGAAGTGACATCCCATCAGCCACCACACGTCTTTCATCTAAAGTAAAAAATTTTAGCCCTATAAAGCATATTTGATACAATGCATGACGTTATAAGGCATCTAAATGATCAGTGTGATTAAAACAGTGTGTATTTTAGTATAATTGCAAACATCTTTTACTGTGAAATCTCTGATTTTTACTGCATAAACCCAAAAATAACTTTTATATTGTTAGTAATATTTCAAGATGAACATTTATTGGACTGAAGCAACTTATGTTTATTTGATTATACAAACATTTAAAAAAATCATGTTAAAATATGATGCATCAGGCTTTTGAGCAGTATTGGCTAAGTTACTCTAAAAAGTAATTACTAGCTACTAATTACATCTTTAAAAGTGTAATTACTGTACTAATTACTGTCTCTATAAAAAGTAATGCACTTCTTATTAGTAACTACTTTCTAAATCCCATTTCGACCTCGACCAGTTGAACAATGCCTGGATAGACATGAAACTGCTCTCTAATTTTTTCAAATAAATAATATAAATTGTTCTTGAACTGATCAAAGTATTTAAAGGGAGGTTACATTAATAACATATACTTTAACATTAGACATTAAACTAGATGCACGCAAGTTACACACACTCAAACTTGGGAAAAATAATATTTTTTGCACTCAAATTGGAATGTTCTATGCAAGGATATTCCTCTTTAAAAGAAAAAAGTATCATCTGTATGCAAAGTGACCCACATTTGGTTTTTGACCACTGAAAATGTGCAATTTACTCATGGAGCCGCATTAAGATCTCCATATCTCTGGGATTGAACCATTGAGGGCCTTTAAAATGAAGATACCAAAAGGAAAGTTTGTTAAAAATCAGAATCTAAAAGGATATTAAGATATCTTTAATACTTCTAGAGTTACAGGCATGCAAACTTGAGGCAAAAACACACAAGAGGTGCTTTTTCCCCATTTTCAAAGTCTTACTGTTGGCATATAATGAAACAAAGTAAAGTCAACAGATTTTACTAATAGATTTACCAATCTCTGTGTAAAAATAAAATTATGATGCTGCCATCTTTCTAAAGTCATTTTTACACCCCTCTAATTTGGCTCCAAATCTCAGCTGAAAATTATCATTTTGACCCCCTCTACAAAATACTGGATTATTCAGTAAATATACATCTGTGACATTTAATATTTTGCCTTTCATCACTATTTATATTTGTCTTGCTACAGAAAAACATATTAACAAAATCAAAAAAGAGCCGGGGACCTCTGGTGTGATCACATTAAGAATACATGGGAACACATTAACATCAAGTGTACCTGACACTGTGGGCAGGCCTGGTGTCGGTCAGGTCGCACCTTACACAGCTCAGGGTGAGGCAGACTCAGCGCTGGAAGACCACTCAACCTCCTGGCGTTCTCCTCTGCTGTCTCCAGAGCACGCAGACAGTACTCACATGCTGAATACGGGAAGAAGAAAACATGCCGGGTACAGGGACACACCAACAACCACATCAAAATGATAAATGCACGAGTTGGGCAATGAAACCGACACACTGGCCAATGTAGTGCTGGAGGTTTCACACCTACAGAATTGGTTCGAAGTCAGAGTTGGGGGAAAAAAATTTGTATGTATGCAAATTGTATAATATCCAAGGTACACGTTTATAATAAACATGCATGAACATCTGAAGGTATGTTAAAATATACAGTATATTTTAACATACCTTCAGATGTTCATGTTTATTTCGCTGTAACTGGTATTAAAGCGGAGGAGAGGATGATCACATGCTTCTCTTTAACTGAGGCGCTAAAGCGATCCGTCACGCCACATTAAACAGCGCCAAAACGGTATTTATTTTTTGAATCTCATAATAAGATGGACGTCATTTGACTTTGCTTCATATCAAAAGTAACAAAGATTATTGCGATTTATTGGATGGGAGGCGCTACATATTCTGCTCATTCATCAACTGAAAACAGACTAAACTAATCGATTCTTGGGATTTAAGAATCGATATCGGTTCGTAAAAATGAGAATCGATTAAAATCAAGAAATCAATATTTTTTACCCAGCCCTAGTCTCAGCCAATGGACTCAAACACACACTGTTTCGGTAGTGACATGCAAATGCGGGACATGTTTTATTTCACTTTTTTTTTTCTTTTTTTTTAATTCAAAAATATATTTTTAAAAACAGCAATGGAAAAAAATGCAAAAACGATCATTTTCACAAGTTGAAATTTAGGGGTCAGGGTTCGGGACAGATACCTCCCAATAAGAAAAGTACCCAATAAATGATGATTTTATATATATTAATCTTACTGATATTATAAACATCTAAAATTTGAATATTTAAATGCTTTTTAAATGTGTTTTTGCTTGTAGAACAGCAGTTTGCACCATGTTTCGGTAGTGACAAATCTGAATAATGAGGTCTTTCACCACCAATATATGATCAGGAACATCTGGATCCATGCACTCACCTCTGTATTTGTACAAAGCATTCCACAAGAACTGAGATGAGACTAGAGGCTGCTCAATGAAAATAGTGTCACCCTTTTTGTACGACCTTTTGGCGAATAATCCTTTGCCCTGGAAAAAACATGATCAGATCATTACAAAATAACACATGCTGCTGTCTGGATCATGAGATGGGAGAACCCCATTTAAAATGCATGTCCTCATATATGTCTCCATTTTAGATTATATGATTATTTGTCACAGTTTGCAGTGTTTTAGGTTCTGGCATCATAAGCCGGCTGACGTGGGAGGGGTGCGAGCTCCATAATCAAAGCTAAACCTCTTAAGAAAACATGACTGAACTGGATTTTTGGAGGAGGACGCATCTCTATAGTGGCACTACTGTTGCATACCTTGACATTATCGATAAATCGGACCTCCACGAAATTACTAGTTTTGACAGGATCCACGCAGCGAGAAAACATGTCTTCTACGGGGGCCGCCATGTTGGATATTTACATATCGACCTCTAACCTCTCGGATTGACCAATAGTGTGCGTGTGATAAATCTCCTTTCACTCCACCGTGTTTAGATATATATTTATTCTGGATGAAAATATCGCTCTGCCTGTTATAAGCATAAATGCTACGCTTAAAAGAAGAAATATGTTCTGGTTCTTCTTGATAAAAACGTAAAAATGGAAGGCGGGGCGAGTCAACTGGTAACTAGTGACGTCAGATTCGTGAATGAATCGTTTTTCTGAGTCGAATCTCGAGAATGTTTATTGAACACAAACAAGGTTTTAATGAATTACGTGCAAAAACCCTTTCAGAGTGATCTAAATAAATGTAAATGTAAATTAAGGTTCAAAAACATGATATTTTTACGAGCTGAATCTTACAATGAGGAGAAAAAAATATATATATTTTTTAATTATTATTATTATTTCACTCTAATGCTAAAACTCTGTATGACAATTAATTTATAAATTAATAAAAACATTGTATCTCCATATTTCATCATTTTTATTTTTTTCATAAATCACTGTTGGTCACTCTGTGGGTTTTGCAAATATTTAACCAATAAAGAGTAGCATATTATGCTTGTGACTAAACATCGTAACTCCATTGGATCCTCAAACTGTCAGTAAAACTTTAGCTCTCCGCCTCTATCGCAGTGTTCCCAAGTCCGCGGAATTAGGCTACTTTTACGCTGTTTCCCGCGGGTTGTTTTTCATGTCCACGGATTGAAACGAACCCGAATAACATGATATTTAGCCCCTGAATAGCTCATTTTACCAGTGGAACCCTGCCAAAAACGCGGATTTTACCCCCTGGAACTTGATTTTTACCGGGGGACCCCTTGAAACGCCATTGGGCTAGTTTTGAGTAGTAATTGGGCGGGTTTTGTTATAAAAACCTGGCAACCCTGCTCTATCGTTAATGGTACATCTCTGCTTGTTTGCAATGCAAAGCTAAATAAAGAATTGTTTATTCAACAAACACTATATGTTTATGTATTTGAGGAATAGAGAAGAGTGTCTTTAGTCTAGCATTTGTCATCGAGTCATCATGAATACTGTTTTAAACAGTCTGCAATGCAGCGAATGAGAGAATACTTTAAAGGGTTAGTTCACCCAAAAATGAAAATAATGTCATTAATTACTCACCCTCATGTCGTTCCAAACCCGTAAGACCTTCGTTAATTTTGGAACACAAATTAAGATATTTTTGATGAAATCCGATGGCTCAGTGAGGCCTGCATAGCCAGCAATGACATTTCCTCTCTCAAGATCCATTAATGTACTAAAAACATATTTAAATCAGTTCATGTGAGTACAGTGGTTCAATATTAATATTATAAAGCAACGAGAATATTTTTGGTGCGCAAAAATAAAATAAAATAACGACTTATATAGTGATGGTCGATTTCAAAACACTGCTTCATGAAGCTTCGGAGCATTATGAATCTTTTGTGTTGAATCATGATTCGGATCACGTGTCAAACCGCCAAACTGCTGAAACCACGTGACTTTGGTGCTCCGAACCGCTGATTCGACACACTGATTCATAACGCTCCGAAGCTTCCTGAAGCAGTGTTTTGAAATTGACCATCACTAAATAAGTCGTTATTTCGTTTTTTTTTTGCCCCCCCCAAAAATATTCTCGTCACTTTATAATATTAATATTGAGCCACTGTACTCACATGAACTGATTTAAATATGTTTTTAGTACATTAATGGATCTTGAGAGAGGAAATATCAGTGCTGGCTATGCAGGCCTCACTGAGCCATCGGATTTTATCAAAAATATCTTAATTTGCGTTCTGAAGATTAACAAAGGCCTTATGGGTGAGGAACGGCATGAGGGTGAGTAATAAATGACATTATTTTCATTTTTGGGTGAACTAACCCTTTTAATATATTTTATGTGTTATTTGCACAAATAGCATTAGTATTTTAGTATTTTATTAGTATTTTATTTATTTATTTTTATGCTAAGGTAATATAAATACAATGTATAGTGTTATAAATGTACATACATTTAAAAAAAAATTAAATATAAAAAAACTTTGCAGGAATTACGATATTGATAACCGTTAAAACGCGTCATCACAGTCTGAAAAAAGCGTCACATGCAAAATATAAAACCATAATATCAAATTTGACAACACACTTTAATTATTTTAAAAATACAGTGTTTTTTCAATTTCCTAGAAAGTAGCAGTTTTGGCTCAAAATATATATATATATATATATATATATTGTCTATCACAATATGAGGTAAATTGAAACGTTTTTAGTTGGCTCTTTGAAACAACTTGTTCTAAAGAACCGATTCGCGAAAAAGATTCAAAATGCGTCACTGCTTGTAGCCAATCAACGATCAGCTCTCTCACGGTAGCCAATCAGCGCCCAGTTCACTCTCTTAAATCGCTTTACAGCGGGTCGTGTGTTTTGGTAGCCTAAGTAGGGTGTGAAAATGTCCAAAAAGTTAGAGAGTGCGGACTAACTGACCAATCTTTATTAAACAACAATATATATATTCGCTTTTTATATTTAATGTTGACAGGTCTTGTTGAAAATGTTGATTGCGGAAGTCAAAAAGCTGAAAGTGGCCGAGTTGAGGGCCATGTTATCGGAGCGAGGACTGGACTCGAAGGGCCTGAAGGCCGAGCTTGTGGTTCGGCTCATTTCTGCTATTGAAGCCGGTGTTGCGCCCATCAAAAGTGGAGATGAAGGGGAAAATGTGTGTGAAGCGACCGCAGAACAGCCCCACTCTCAGGAGCATGAGCCGAGTGTTAGGACGCAGTCTGCAGTATGCACTAGTTCTACTAGCAAGAGCATGAATACTTATTCTGATCAAAGTACACAGACTGATCCACCTCAGCTCTGCTCATGCACACCAGAGGCCGTCACATCCAGACAACAGCAGAGGAATCCACAGCCTGTACATCCTGTCTCCCTGGCAACCGTTGCTACAGGGGAAGAGGATGCAGAGTCATCATCAGTCTTGGCCATCTCAGAGCCAGAAGCGCCACAGGATCAGTGTAAGTCACCCTTAGAGCACTATTGGAGAAGTGTTTTTGCACTGATGGTGTAATAAAGTGATATGTCAAGATGATGATCATGGCTCTCTCTCCTGCAGTGCTTCATGGAGCTGAGACAGTGGACTCCAGCCCAGAGGAAAACACGGAGCTGAAGAGAGGCAGAGATTATTATGAGTTCAAAGAGGACATTCATTACAACAGGTATTGATATTGATCAACGGCATGAGCTGGTGATGGTCGTGAAAGAACATGATACACATACAAACATGATTATATATGTGTGAATGTATAAGTAAGTATAAGTACTTAAGTAAGTTAAGTAAGTATAAGCAATATCGCACTTGTAGCCGTGCTATATGGCTTTATATCAGCTCGGCTGTAGGTAATCACAGAGGTGCTGATATACAGCCATATTGCACGGCTACGAGTGTGATATTGCATTTATACAACAGTTTGATGGCACAAGTGTGTAAATAAATAAGAAATAACAACGGAGTGTCTTTAAAACCCTTTTTTGTGAGGAACTACTTCCTTCCGCCACAGATTCAAATCTCAGGTTTGACCATTTCTACCATTATTAATTCTGAAACATCACTTTAGAACTAGTAATGAAGTAATGTTGAGTCCCTCCACTGAAATGCATTGTATTTTTGTACAGTATTATTGAGAGAGAGATTGCCTGAGCGAGCATTACCTGTGTCTGATATAACATTCATTCTTCAGGTCGATGTCTATAATATTATATCATTATAAAAATCCATTTAAATGTTCGCTGACGAAAGCGATCTTTGTATTTGTCCTTTTTTACAGTTAAAGGAATTTTCCATAACATACAGCTAGGGCTGGGCAATTTGGCAAAAAAATAAAATCTCTTTTTTTTTCTTTTTTTTTTCCAGAATGATAGACCGATTCATTTATTTTTTATTTTTTTTGTTAAATATGAAATATGAAGGCAAATGTTGTAAAATGCATTACAAACTTATCTTAAACGCATCCTATATACTCAGAAATTATATAAAATAAGAAAAATCCTAAATATTTTTTAGCCAAAAAGTAATTGCAATAAATAACACCAGTAAAAGGCTATTATTACACCACTTTGCAAATTATTATGCAAGTGACATATCAGTAAGATTTCAATAGAATAAACATTCAGATTTTAGTTTAGCCACACAATATTAGTTGTTTTCATGCCTTTTGCACAACATTGCACCATTTCTTGCTTTCAGCAACCTCTAAGTAGGGTTTCCATAGACCTGGCAAATTATTTTGTCTGAGATTGATACCAGTTATCTAAAAAGACATAAATAAACAAACATTTTCTTAGAAAAACTAAAATCTGAATGTTTATTCTACTGAAATCTTACTGATATGTCACTTCCATAATAATTTGGAACGCAGTGTAACAGCAAATGCTTTGTAAAAACAGAAAACAGCAGCTTTCAGCCTGTCACCATCATGTAAACATGAAATATCAAACATATAGTAGTAGTCCTTTACCGGTTTTTGCATTCCATTGCACTATTTGTCCTGTTGTTTTTATGTTTGGCGGACATGTTTGGGTGTTGCACTCGTGTCTCGCGTCTTTTGCAGCGTCTCACCCATGAAACGGCATTCTAAAAACACGGCGGTCAAGACAAAGTTCAACTCGCGTTTAATAACTTTACCTTTTTTTTCTCATTCCACTGCCTGCGTCTCATTTTTATAACGCAATAACGCATTTCGCCATCATGTGATCGGATCATTTTCTTCTCCTAACGGTTATCATTGCTGTATTGTCAACATGTCTAATTGTAACGCTTGCTAACATTTTTTCAAAATCGCGATTTCTCGATTTCACAAAAAATAATAAAATCGAGGCAAAACATTAAATTCGAATTAATCAGAAAAATCGCCCAGCCCTACATACGGCGCTAAAACAACGTCCTTTCTTTACAAAAGTCCCTTTCAATTTAAAAGTCTCTTGCGACTCACTGACTCATTCACTCGTAAAGTTTTGCGCCATCTAATGGCGTATTAATGTAACTTTCACTCAATCCATATTACGCACTAATGGAGCCTTTCTCAATACTGAATACAACATATTATTTATGTAAAATAATATTTATTGAACAACAATATTTAAATTAACAACAATAGCCATTATAAATGAGAATAGGAAATAAACGCAATTGTACAATTCAGTCAAACGTACAAAAGCAGTGCTCTACAGGATGTAAGTTAAATATAGCCTTAATTTTAAATTAACATTTTAACATAGCCCAATTCGATTTGCTCTGGAGCAAGTAACAGATTAATAAGACCAAAGATTGCCTTTTATGTACCCAAAATGAATTATATCTCATGTTTAACCACTATAAAAGCCAGCGGCAAATCCCCGAAGCACTGGCCGAGATGAAGCTGTTCTCGGCGGGTACTCGAGCACTGAACGGCCGCTGACGGCCTGGAGCTCGCATCTCCGAAAACGTCTAAACAAATTGTAAAATAGGTGCTATGATTAAATATGAGCCACATATTTCAGGTCTAAACAGCTACATTCTCACCTAAAAACTCTTAAAACTACAGTTCGTGGTACAACAAGTGAAGTATTTGTAAGAAATATGGTGGATTTGATCAACCGCCATGACGGTCGCTTCAAGTGGAGAGATACAAACTGTGAAAAGGTAGAAGTGCTGTTATCACTAGAATATCACACAGCTCTCAGCCAATCAGATTCGAGAACCAGAAAGAATTGTGTATATATTTCACAATTTTACTGTATTTTTGATCAAATAAATGCAGCTTTGGTGAGCAGAAGAGACTTCTTTCAACATTCAAAACATTAAAAAAATCGTACTGATCCTGATATATATTTGAGTTTTTTCTCCTGACTTGTTCTTCCTCAGAGCGAAGACTCCAGAGCTGCTGCCGGAGCCTGAGGAAGAAGCTGAAATGGATTTTGAGGATGTTCAACTCGATTCCTGTAAATTCATCAAGATTCAATCCATGTTCAGATATTGAATAAGTCATTTGATTCATGTCTGTCCTGAAGAACCGTGTGTTTGTGTTTACAGATAACTGTGACCTTCACTTTGAGGTGGATTCTGACGGAAGCAGCGGTCAGCCGCTCCTCTGGGAGAAATTCCCTCTGCTTTGGTCAGGGTGCAGGATGACCCATGGATTTTGTCATGGGAAGGTTGGATTTGAAGCCAAGGTGTGATTCCTGTAAATGTTACTTTTAGCAACCAAAGTAATTAGTTAAATGTCATTTTCATATTGGTGAATTATTAAAATATATATTTTTTGTGGTCTCCAGTTTGTGAAGCGACTGTCAGCACCTGCATTAGACACGAGCTACGACCCTGATCTACACGTGCTCAGAGTGGGCTGGTCTGTGGACAACACGAGCCTTCAGTTAGGTAAAAATTACATCATGAAACTAGATGAGTAAAGTTTGGTGACAAACTTTGAAGTGGGCTTGAAAAAGACAGGCCAGAAATTTTGAAAAAGCTTGAAGTTTGAAGGTTTTCTGTTTGAAGAAGTTTAAAGTTTAATGTAGTTTTAAAGTTTGAATGTTTTGAAAGCAATAAAGTCTATCGGAAAGATTAGATAGATAGAGAGATAGATATAGTTTTTAGCTTGTTAGCATGTTTTCAAAAGTTGTTAACATGATTTAACATATTACATGATTTGGCATGTTACTAGCATGATTTAGCATCATTGTTATCATGATTAGCAGGTTGCTAGCATGATTTATCATGTTAACATGATTTAGCATGTTGCAAGCATGATTTAGCACGTTTGCTAACTTGATTTAGCCTATTGCTAGCATGATTTACCATGTGGTTATAATTTAACATGTTAGCACGATTAGCAATTTTGCTAGCATGATTAAGCACATTGCAATTGTGTTGATAACATGATTTACCATGTTGCTAGCATGATTTTACCACATTTCTAACATGTTGTTAACATGATTAGCATGTTGTTTGCATGATTTAACATGTTGTTAGCATGATTTGGCACACATTGTTAGTGTGTTGTTAGCATGTTGCTAGCTTGATTTAGCACATTGTTAATATAGTTGGATGTGGTGTTTACTATGATTTAACACATTTCTAGTAGGGCTGATCGATATATCGCATGTGATTGTCACGCACATTTCGTCAGTAAAGCCGGTTCCCTGATTACCGCTAAATCACCATCACGCAATATCGCGTTCATTATCGAAGGCATTTCATCTGCGATATGAACGCGATATTGCGTAGCTTGTCAGTGATCTACGGCTCTGTCTATTAAATGCCACTCCATTTGAAAGCAGGTGATGGCGATTTAGCGGTAATCAGGGAACCGGCTTTACTGACGAAATGCGTGTGACAATCGCATGCGATATATCGGTCAGCCCTAATTTCTAGTGTGATTTTTGTCATTTGTGTTGCTAACTTGATTTAGCATTTTGCCAGCTTGGTTTAACATATTGCTAGCATGATTTACCATGTGGTTATCATGATTTAACATGTTGTTAGAATGATTTATCATGTTGCAAACATGACTTGGGACATTACTAGTAAGTTATCATGATTTAACATATTGCTAGCATAATTAGCATGTTGTTAACATCATTTAACACATTGCTAATGTGTTGTTAGCATGATTTATCATGTTGCAAACATGACTTAGGACATTACTAGTGAGTTATCATGATTTAACATATTGCTAGCTTGATTTAGCATATTGGTAACATAATTAGCATGTTGTTAACATCATTTAACACATTGCTAATGTGTTGTTAGCATGATTTATCATGTTGCAAACATGACTTAGGACATTACTAGTGAGTTATCATGATTTAACATATTGCTAGCTTGATTTAGCATATTGGTAACATAATTAGCATGTTGTTAACATCATTTAACACATTGCTAATGTGTTGTTAGCATGATTTATCATGTTGCAAACATGACTTAGGACATTACTAGTGAGTTATCATGATTTAACATATTGCTAGCTTGATTTAGCATATTTGCTAGCATGATTAGCATTTTGCTAACATCATTTAACACATTGCTAATGTGTTGCTAGCATGATTTTAACACATTTCTAGCATTTTGCTAACATGATTAGCATGTTGTTAACATGATTTAACATATTGCTAGTATGTTGTTGGCATTATTTACCACATTGCTAGCATGTTTCATTGTTAACATTTTAGCACACGTTGTTAGCATGTCCTAGGCTAGTTGAACATTTAGGCTTCGCCATAAAATAGATTAGATATATAAATAGTGTATATAGATAGTTTAGCCTATTTGCTATAGTGATAAACCCCTTAAATACATGATACGATTTAGTTTACAAACGTTTTTGGTGGTTTTTATACAAAAACCGCAAGTGGGATCAAAGCCAACTTAAGTTGTATTACAGTCCTAAAAGGTTTCGATGGTTGGGGAAATTTTAGAAAAAATAAATGAAATATTAACAGTTTTTTAAATCATATTTTTCTTGTTCTCTCAGGAGAGGTGGAGCTGTCGTATGGTTTTGATGGACGGGGGAGGATAGTAACTGGAGGAAAGGAAGAGGCGTTTGGTGAGCCCTTCACAGAAGGAGATGTCATCGGCTGCTATGCAGTAAGATTCAAAAATAATTAAAGTAGGTTATAGTAAAGCTGTGTCCCAATTCAGAGGCTGCATCCTTTATTCAGTTTCTGTACCTGAAAATTACTGTTACTTTTTTTTTGGTGGGGCCAGTGAAAATTGAATTGAATCGAATTGAGATCAATTGAAATGCTCAGCCCTACTTAGGACACAGCTTAAGATCAACATCACATTGCTCTTGTGTTAAATCAGTTCAGGCTCATTATCTGTATCTATTCCTGATCCAGTTCATCAGTGAGACGGGAGAAGCCACACTTTCATTTCACAAAAACGGGCGTTCTCTTGGAGAGGCGTTTCGCCTGACCTCTTCTGCTCTTAGAGGTCAAGCTCTCTATCCCCACGTACTTTGCAAAAACTGTTCGGTTTCGGTGAATCTTGATCCAGATACTCCCTGGCATCCTTTTCCTGCTGGTTTCTGCACACTAGCCGTACTTCCTCCTGGTCAAAGGTCTCGCGCATCTTTGCCGACAGGATCTAAAAGTGAATGTGAGGTAGGAACATGTGTTAGAAAATGAACTAAACACAAACATCTGAATGAATATTAAAGGGTTTGTTCACCCAAAAATAAAAATTCTGTCATTAATTACTCACCCTCATGTCGTTCCAAACCCGTAAGACCTTCATTCATCTTCGGAACGCAAATTAAGATATTTTTGATGAAATCCGATGGCTCAGTGAGGCCTGAGCAATGACATTTCCTCTCTCAAGATCCATTAATGTACTAAAAACATATTTAAATCAGTTCATGTGAGTACAGTGGTTTAATATTAATATTATAAAGCCACGAGAATATTTTTGGTGCGCCAAAAAAACTAAATAACGACTTATATAGTGATGGCCGATTTCAAAACACTGCTTCAGGAAGATTCGGAGCGTTATGAATCAGTGTATCGAATCATGATTCGGATCGCGTGTCAAACTGCTGAAATCACGTGACTTTGGCACTCTGAACCGCTGATTCGACACGCTGATTCGTAACGCTTCGAAGCTTCCTGAAGCAGTGTTTTGAAATCGGCCATCACTATATAAGTCGTTATTTAGTTTTTTTGGCGCACCAAAAATATTCTCGTGGCTTTATAATATTAATATTGAGCCACTGTACTCACATGAACTGATTTAAATATGTTTTTAGTACATTAATGGATCTTGAGAGAGGAAATGTCATTGCTGGCTATGCAGGCCTCACTGAGCCATCGGATTTCATCAGAAATATCTTAATTTATGTTCTGAAGATGAATGAAGGTCTTACGGGTGTGGAACGACATGAGCGTGAGTAATTAATGACATTTTCATTTTTGGGTGAACTAACCCTTTAATATTGTGAGATCTTTTCTGTCATGTTCACCCTCGTTCTCCATCTGTCAGGTGCTGATGATGGTTGGTATGCCGGGTTCTGGGAAGACCCACTGGGCTCAGGCTCATATGCTCCAGAACCCAAGGAAACGTTACAATCTTCTGAGTACAGACTCCATTTTGAACTGCATTAGGGTGAGAAAATCTATCACGATTATTGTGTGAAGTGGCGCATGTCAGAAATAAGACCTGCTCACACCATTTTCTTTATTGATGTTTTCCTACAGAAGCCTCCTGGAGCCAATCACAGAGATCTGATGCTGCAACAGGCCACTCAGTGCGTCAGTCACCTGATCAAGATAGCTGCAACCAAGCGGAGGAACTACATCCTTGATCAGGTAATCAGGAATATGTGTGAGCTACGGCTTCATCCGCTGTCCTTTCATTCGTGTGTTCTCACGTTGTCACTTTCGTCTCCAAGGCCAACATTTATCCATCTGCCCAGCGACACAAGATGCTCTGTTTCCGTGGTTACCAGCGAAAAGCGGTGGTGGTTTTTCCACCTGACGAGATGTGGAGGAGACGTCTCATACAGCGGCAGCAGGAGGAGGGCATGGCACTTCAGGAGATGACTCTTCTTAAAGCCAAAGGTCAGACTTTAACTCGAGTTACTCAATCAGGACACATTTCTGTGAAACATTTTTAATTTCTCTTCCTGTTTCCAGTGAGCTTCACACTGCCAGAGCAGGGAGAGCATCTGGACGAGGTGACGTTTGTGGAGCTCGGCTCTGAAGAGGCCCTGAAGCTCTTAACGCTGTATAAAGAGGAAGCACGCCGCGTCCTACCCACACCTCCCAAACGCAGGAAACACAGACAAGGAAGTCAAAAACGCCTCATTCATCATTGTGGTAAGAAGAGATGCTGAGAGATGATTTCACTGCGTATCCTGAAGCATGATTTTGACTCTCATGCTATCTTATTCATAAATGACAACGATTCGGCTGTGTCTGTTAAACCTCTGACAAATACAATCACGCCGGAAACATTCAAATCTGTGTTCGAGAGAGCGGTTGTCATGTATAGATATGAAACAGCTTCACAAACAGTGTTTTCAGCCACACAGTATCATTATTTTTGTATTACACAGGGTTTTTGCACATCTTAAAATGTCTTAATTCACTCTTACACAAATTAAGGCCTTAAAAAGATCTTAAATTAGAGCAGAAAGTCTTAAATTCATAAAGTCATGGCATTAAATGTTGCATACATTTTTTATATATATATATAATGTGTGTGTGACCCTGGACCACAAAACCAGTCTTAATAATAACCTAAGCTTTCCATTGATGTATGGTTTGTTAGGACAGGACAATATTTGGTCGAGATACAATATTTGAAAATCTGGAATCTGAGGGTGCAAAAAAAATCAAAATATTGAGAAAATCACCTTTAAAGACCTGAAGGCATTTTTAGAGTTGTTGTTTTTTTCTGAGTAACAAACACAAAAGTAAAGACTCATAATCATTTGATAGAACACTTTTTAAATTTTTTGAAAATATACAATTGGACGTTTTCTTGCTGATAAAATCAAACAAATATATCATTCTTATTATAATTTTACAAATCTTTCTTATTTGACATGCAATAGTTCAGGAAGGCAATAAGAATGAGATAGGAGGAAAGTTCTCCTATATGTGAGCTGCATCTGGATCAAATTTTGTGGTGATAGCATAAAGTAATCAAAAGTTACAGCATTTTTTTTTTGTTTGTTTAGCCCTTGATGCCCCCTAATGGGCATTTTTAAAATCGTTCTTCCATGAGGAATATTTTGTGATCGACAGGGTTAGGGACACGCAAACGGGAGTCCTTAGCAACGCATATTACTTACAAAAATACATTTTTGATATATTTACGGTTGTAAATTTACAAAATATCTTCATGGAACATGATCTTTACTTAATATCCTAATGATTTTTGGCATAAAAGAAAAATCGATCATTTTGACCCATACAGTGTATTATTGGCTATTGCTACAAATATACCTGTGCAACTTATGACTGGTTTTGTGGTCTAGGGTCACATATAGAAAAACTTTACTTTGAATTAAGCTGATTTTTCTGAGCCCATATTTGTTCTTGTTTTAATCATAAACTCACTTCAGGTTGGTAAATTTCTGACTTCATATTTTGTCATTTTACATCTCAAGTAAATGTATCCTAATTTAAGAATGTTTAGGTATTTGTACCAGAAAAAAAAAATCCTGAGGAAGAACATCACTTTTTTGCAGTTCAATCAGTGAAAGTTATTTCCATATTCCATACTACTTTTTTGTAAAATGAATTAAAATGTAATGGAAATCTGTTGGAAGTCATATTTTCTAACTGAAGTGTTACTAAAACAACTCATTGTGTTTCTCCCTAAACATTTACATTTAGAGAACATATCGATGTATTGTTTTCCCTTCAATTTATTCCTTAAATTTCCTTTTGTTGGTCTTTAAAAAGTCTTAAATTTACTTTCATAGCACCTGCAGAAACCCTGATTAGAATCATTCAGATTATCACAGAAGTACTGGGATAAGTTTATAGCTCAGATATAAGCACTGGTAGCTCAAAATAGAGTAAATCACCTTTTGAAAGTAACTTCAAATAAAGATTGTGGCAATTACATCGTTACACCAGTAGGTGGAGACAAGTGACTGTTTAAAAATCTGTACTTGTCATTGAATCATTCATTCAAGAGATTCGTTCAAAAACGCTGATTCATCCAGTAATGAAACAAGTATATATGAGTGAGTCATTGAATCATTCACTCAACCTTTTTTTAATTTATTTATTTATTTTTTTATATAAATGAATTAAATATTTTTAAATAGACTGCAGCTATTAACATTTTGTCAGAACCTCTAGTAAGTTATTTTGTTTAGTTCAGAATTATGGGACAATGTGATCTCTATTTTAAATGATTTATTCTCAATTTATCCAGAATTGCGCAGCTCTAAACACGTGCGTTTTCATTTTCCCAGGCTGGAGGGGAGGTCCATTCAGCTGTCACAATCAACACTCACACTGTGCATTTCAGAAAACGCATGTAAGTTTGTCAGTGTGATGTTGCACTATTATCAGGTATTCAAAACTAAATCATTTATATGACGACTGATGTGGATTATACTCTTAGAGTCGCCGTCCATCTGCCTTCGGATGCAGCAGTGACCCACAGAGATACAGGAAGTATTACAGACCGTACACTGGGCAGGTAAGAAAACAAACTATATCTTATTGAAAAATAACATTCACAATATGCATATACTTAATAAATTTTGTTTTTCTTGCAGTGGAGCTTTCCCGAGCAAAACCAGAGTTGTTACGGGAGCATTTATTATGGATGTTCAAGTTAGTCGGAAAGCTTCTGATAAACCCAGAACTTTCGTGTAGCAGGAAAAACATCCCAAATCAGCATGTTTTTTGATTAGCAGTGCTTCACCTTTATAACAGTAATTGGTTCTGTCTGTCTGTAATTTCATTTAGAAAGGTCATTGCTTATAATGAGGATCTAGCTTGAGTACCAGAATGCAGTTTGTTTTTAAAGGGTAGTTTAAATTTTGTCTTCATTTACTCACCCTTATGTCTTGAGAATCATGTGAGACTTTTTTCTGAGGAACATTATAGCAGAGTATTTTTAGGGCTGTTCCAAATTTTATATGGTTTTATTCTATTTTCTAAAGACTGAGAAATCATGAGATTCAATTTTATTTCATAGATATTAACAGCATCAGTGTACTGTAAAAAAAGAAGTATTTCTTAACATCCATCTTATTTGCACTGAAAATGCATTCAAGAACATTTTGTAAATGTGTGTAAATCTACAGAGCTTCTCTTGCCATTATCACATTTTCTCATAGTGGCTTGTAAGGGAATATTCTCTGTAAAAATGAGTATTTATTGTGAAAGCTGCTCTATCAATAAACGTGAACCCGAAGTTCCCATCAGGTTCATACATCTAACATTTATTTATAGTGTGACTAGTACAAAGAGAATATTTTCCAGGTTGTGCGTCTTTATGGACATTTTGTCTTTTGATCTTTTTGTCTGTGTTAATGCAAACTGCATATATTTTGGCACAAGTGTGTATTTTTATTGGAATTTTACTATTTCACACTCATTTCCTTTAATAAATCTATTTTACACTAATAATACAAAATAGTTCCTCTCAGGACCTTGAAGGACAAAAATGTCCCCATTGAAACTGCAATTTTTAATCCCAGGGTTATTTAACTATAAAATGATGCAGTCTTTGTTAATAGGCTTTCATTTTGTTAGCAAGGCTTCAAATTTACAATTTTTACTTTTTTTTTACCAAATAGTGCCATTTTCTCAGGATTAAAGCAAATCCAACCACTGTGTACCAGTGGAGTTTTGCTGGCATCTAATGGGGAAAATTTGGTATTGCGCCCAAACAAACTCTTACTGAAAGCTCATTTTTTGAGATATCAACTTTAAATTTGGAATATGGCTTTGATTTTCCATCAGTTTTAGAGTTCATGTTTTATTAAACATATTTCATATAAATAATGTTCATACATAATGCTGATAAACTTAAACCTCTAACTTTTTTCTTATTTCACTTTTTTTACTTCAACATATAATAATCTGTCAAGGGTCTTCTTTAAAATGAGAACAAACTTAAGTCTGTGCTCCCAAGTTTCAAATTATGACATTTTTCTCCTCTATGGACCTATGTTTAACTTTTTTAATTGACGTACAAGTTTTAATCATAACACATGCAAGTTCTTTCGTATTATAATATCTTGTTCCCTTGAGCTTCTTTGAAAAGACTTTCTCTGTAAATCCCAAACTGTCAAAGCAAATTTGCACCAAATTAAAAAGTCTTAATCATTTGTTGTCAAACTTTTAATTTAATATGAAAAGTTGCTTTTTCACATTCAGCCTGTTTACAAAGAATATATTTCAAAAGGTATCTCTGCAAAATATATTTTTTATATATTTACAAGACTTGATTCATTGTACAAATGACCTTTTAGTTCCTGGATGTTCAAAGCAGGGACAGAAACCTTTATATGTATTCAGTACGAGAACTTCCATGTATAAATATTGTTACTACACCTTTATCATCCACCAGTATACAAAATATATGTATTTATATGGAATGTTTTTTGCAATTTTTCAAACAAGTATCTTATAGAATACACTACTGTATGAAAGACAACTCAAAATGTTGTCAATGATGCATCATAAAAGTTTAACCGACTGCTGCTTGTGCCATTATTCAGAGGCGATTTTGCATCTGATTAAATTTAGTAATCAGGCATCACCCTCTGATATAGCAGCACTGCACCTTTTGCTGAAGGACACATCTCTGACCACAGGGGGGAGTGCTCGCTTAACTGGAGCATTTTCTGTAGAACAGAGAAATATGAAATCTTTATATACGGTAGACATCTTGCATATGTTAAGAGATGTGAATATGAAATAAACAGGTGTAGTTAAAGCAAGTCTCTTGATGTGGTGGATATAAATGCTTACCGCTCGACTGAGAAACAGTATGTCAGTGGACTCATGGGCCTCAGGACCTCCACGTCTATAGAAATCTCTCACTTCCTCCGTCGTCAAAGTGCACCTTCACAGAGTAAAAAACACAGCTGTGTAGTTCTGTAAGATAACAGCTCATAGTGTACAGACTGAACGACATAATATGAGGTTTACCGAACGTAAAACTCTGCGCTGGGCCGGCCTGCACTAGTGTGGTTCAGCGCAATTCCCATGAACAACGGCTTGCTTAGAGAACTGACAGGGACGTTCACCTGTAATGAGCAGGAACAAGAGCAAAGAAAGAGATGATGAGACCAATATAGTGGCACCAACGGCCACAGATTTATTCTTAAGGATACATTCTTTCTCATTTTCAAGAGGGCCCTAATAAAGAAAAGTTAGATAAGACACAGCAACAATCAAAAATCAACTCATAAATATGAATGTTTGCCCATTAATAAATATAAACAGACATTTCATCTAAAGCAATTACAAGTTACAAAACAAAAAACATAAAAGATTGTACATTTAAAGGTAAATTATTCCTATCTCCAAATGCTTTCTTCCTAAAAACTAAAGGAGTAAGAAAAAGAAATATGAAGAATATGA